>JANAVB010007200.1:3963501-4255235 GCA_029216955.1 Iris pallida | reverse complement strand
CTTTAGTGTTATTGATTCATTAGAATGAGAGGGTCACGGGGAAGAGGGTCAGCCACTCACCTTGATTAACTTGTAGGCGAGGGGAATGTCCTGTTGCGCTAGACGGCGCCTACGCAATCACTGAAATCGCATAAGCAACGGATCAGCACACTACCTTCTCAATTGAGTTCGATATGAAATGAGGAGTTCGAAGAACGCAAGCAATGAAAACCATCGAAATATCACGAAAACGCATTCATAAAACCAAAGTCAAAGAAGTAAATGTGGCATGAAAACCAGACAACGGAGAGGTCCCTCGAGTCTCAGCCACAGAGTTTCCTTGGGACGCAGACCGCTGATATGGGACTTGATTCCGAAGAAGAACCATTCCATAACGAGAAAATGATCTTAATTCAATCGGCCCATTCAATCGATCAATCGTTCCCGACCAATCGGTTCCGACTAATCGATAGCGACAATGTTCCTTTATCGTGTACCCCGAGAACGAGAAACGGAGCACGATGTTGGGACGGGACTGCAGTGCTCGGTGGCACAACATCTGAACAAGGTTCAGGGTATCATCAATCAGTTGTCTGCGATAAAGATGGGTGATTGATGATGGACTTCAGGTCCTACTGCTTTTGTGTTCTCTACCAGAAGGTTGGAAGACATTGGTGGTGTCGGTGAGCAACTCTGCACCGGATAGAGTTGTCACCGAGGTTCAAAGTATCGGCTGATACCGATACATATCGGCCAAATCGGATCGGATTTGGGGTGTCCGATCCGATACTCATTAAAAATATCCGTATCGGCCGAGACACCGTCAAAAAATATTGTATCGGCCGATACGGGCCGATACAGATGATAGAATTATAAAAAAAATCGAATACAGCGTCCAAACAAAGTGAAACACCAATTAGTGTCAAATCCAGAGACAAATCAAGAAAAAAAAAAGGTAAAATCAATAATAGAAATTTGACAGAGTTAAAGTTCTCAATAATGGAGAGACAAATTTATATAAATAGGAGAAAAAATCATATAAAAAAAATCGTCTAAATATTACCTCTGGTAATTGACACGCCTACAGCCCCTTTCTTTGCCGCCGCTGTGCTCGCCCGAAGCCCCTTTCTTCTTCGTCGCCGCCGCCGGAGAGATGGAGGCGGAGAGGAGAGAGAGACAAATGAACCCGAGACTCTCTCTCCGTTGTGGTTTTTGGGGAAAAAAAATTCTCAAGAGAGCAAGCGCTGCGTCGTCACTGCTTCATGACTTGGTGCCAAATCCAAGTCTAGGAGGATTTGTCAATTGACATGAGACCCAGACGCTGGTTTGCGTCTACGGAGATATCTTGTTGTCATACAGTCAGGACCAGCCCTAAGTTCATGAAGCTAATTATAAGCGCACATATTTTTTGATCGGGGCTAGTCAGGATTAGAGCTAGCCAAGTTGGAAAATTTTTACTAGGGCTATCAAAATATTTCACTCATGGGGCTGTCCAAAGCCCACAGCCCACAGCCCCCCAAACCCAAAAATCACTCTCATTTCTAAATTCCACACTCTCTCTTCACAAACCCTAACTTTCTTCTTCTTCTTCTATCCATCTTCTTCTTCTCCACCATTTCCATTCTCTCATATCAAAACCCTAGTTTTTTCTATCATCATCATCTTCTTCTTCTCCACCATTTCCATCATCACCATGCATCTCCATCAAAACCCTAGTTTTCTTCTCTTTCCCAATTTCGATGGCACCCAAAAATTAAATAAACCCTAAAATATATGAAAATAAAGGTTAAATACTTCTTTCCTCACAAAGAATGAATGGAAATAAATCCTAAAATGCATATTTCACTCTATTATCAAGATTAAAATAAACCCTAATATGTTTTTTTTCATTCGAAAATGCGACTTTAGGACTGCCAAAAATAGTGGCAGTCCTGAAAGGAACTTGCTGTACAGCAAGTATCTTTCAGGACTGCCTCAATTTCTGGCAGTCCTCAATATGTCTAGGACTGCCAGAAATTGTGGCAGTCCTGTTGTAGAGCATGTCCCTTTCAGGACTGCCACAATTCCTAGCAGTTCTTATTACTTCTAGGACTGTCAGAAATTGTGACAGTCCTGTTGTACATCGAGTCTATTTCAAGACTGCCACAATTTCTGGCAGTCCTCATTACTTCTAGGACTACCAGCAAGTGGCAGTCTGTTGTACATCGAGTCTATTTCAAGACAACCACAATTTTTGGCAGGCCTCAATACTTCTAGGACTGTCAGAAATTGTGGCAGTCTTGATATGAACCCAATTTTCTACAACTAGGATTTCTTCCATAGTTTTCTTCTACAACTAGGATTTCATGCATAATTCTTCTATTAATAAAGAAAAATTGGTTAATAGAATAGATTAATAGATTTGATAGATTTGATAACCCAATTTCTTCTACAACTAGGGTTTCATCCATAATGCCCAAACAAGAAGAAGAAAAATAAAGTAGGGTTTGGAGAAAGAGATCTGAGAAATTAGAAGAGAGCAAAAAATTAAAATAAACTAGGTTTGCAAAAATTGATGTTTTTCTTGTTTTTTTTCTTCTTCTTGTTCTTGTTCTTCTTCTTCTTGTGAGGAATGGAGAGTGAGGAAGAAAACAAAAATTATAACACTTATCTTTTATACCTACCACTTGGACAGCCCTGAGTAATTTTTTCAGTGGCAAACTTATAAATAATGGAAAACTAATACTTGGACAGCCCTGATCAAAATGGGCTGTGCCCTTATAATTTACCTTCATGAAAGCCCTAAACTAAAATTAAATTAAATTAAAAGAAATGTTGCCTCCAAAAATTGAACCTAGAATCTCTAGCATGCAAATCTAACATAAGAGCATCTCCAACCCTATTGTGAGTTTGGAAAAAATAGTTGTCACGTAGGAATGACAAGCATTTTTTTCAAAAGTACTTCTCCAATACAAATGTAAAATAAATTGTGAAGTTGACATGTCAATGACATGGCAAGGAGAATGTGAAGTTGGTTGTCTAGATCTAGACAATGTACTTCACAATGACTTTATGTCCACATCATTAATTATGAATAAAAAATATATATAAAAGAAGAAGTGAAAAAGTTGTCTTGGAAGTTGAAAAAAAAGTAATTTTATTGTCTTCTCAAACTTTTGCATTGGAGAACACATTTTTATCTCATTGTCTTATGTGAATGTCATCTTGCCACATAGGAGAGACATTGTCTTGTGCCTCATGCCACATAGCATTCACAACACAAAATAAGACAATAGGGTTGGAGATGCTCTAATAACCACTACACATAATTGTTTTAGATTATTTATAAGGAGATTATTTATAAAGGCACATCAAAAGTTGATCAGGGCCATCTCATTCATAACTTTGATTTATTTGCAAGTTTATTATTGGAAAAATTACTCAAGTTATCCCATTTTTAGGTATAAAAGTTAATTCTTTTATTTTATTTTTCTTCTTCCTCAACCCCAACTCTCTCCACCTTTCTCCAAACCCTCGTAATATTCTCCTTGTCCCCTTTGTGGTCCCCAACTTTCCTCAACACCACTTTCTCCAATTCCTAGCAAATTTTTCTTGTCTCCAAACCCTAGAATATTCCCCAAGGAACATTCGTAGTATATTCGGTACGTTTTCGACAACTAAATGGTAAAGTTTGTTAAATAATTGGTTCTCCCCAAATAATTTATATTTTGTCACAATGTAGGAATTATGGAAAAAATTGGGGCATCACATCTATTAATCGATCAGTCCGGTCCTTCCGAAGAACACAACATTTCCTCCGAAGAACTCTCAGTAAGTCCCCGACCGAACAAATACCAAGTCGACATTAGGACTGTCACATTTTCTGGCAGTCCTATGTACTTATAGGACTGCCAGAATAAGAGGCAGTCCTGAAATTAATATTTTGTACAAGAGGATTGCCATATAATCTGGCGGTCTTTCAAGTACTTAGGACTGCCAGAAAATGTGGCAGTCCTGAAGCTGAACTAATGTACAACAGGCTGCCACATTTTCTGGCAATCTTACAAGTACTTAGGACTGCCAAAAAATATGGCAGTTATGTTGTACAGCAGTTCAACTTCAGGACTGTCACATTTTCTGCAGTCCTAAGTATTATTAGGACTGCCAATATTTTGACAGTCCTGAAATAGATATTGTCTTTGTTTTGTCATTGAATTTGGCATTTTATTTGGAATTTTATTGTAGGGCATACCATCTCATATTTTTATTGATTTGAGGAATTTATTCTCAATGAATATCGTCTTTGAATTTTACGACGAAGCATTAGAATCGTGCAGACAAGTTGGAAGGCAATCAAACACAATCATTGTCATTTCAAGGTCATTACGATCTTGACCGAGTCGTAAAACTGTAGATCTTGGATGTGAAAGAGGTGAGACATTTAGGGTTTATCGTAAAAAAGAAGAACTTGTCCAAAGAAAAGTCCCAGAGAAAGCGGTAGAGACAAGGAAATGTGGTTGTCCATTCACGATAGTGCTTGTATGCAAAAATAATTGAAAGTTGAAGTAAGGAATGAGATGTATAATCATACTCTAGCGCAGACACTTACTAGTCATCCGTATGCCGGAAGATTGAACGACGATAAGAAGAAGTTAGTTGAAGAATTGTCCAGTTCCGGAGTTGGCCCTAAACAAATTTATTTTGCGGTGCGTTAGAAGAATGATAAGAACAAGTCTACTATGAGGACAATCTACAATGCACTATCGAGACCGAGAACAAATACTCTAAGAGGAAGAATGGCGATGCAGCAAGTATTGAAGTTACTTGGCGATAATCACTATGTGGAGTACCATAGAAGACACTCGCAGTCTAATGAAGTTACTTCTATGTTTTGGTGCATCCTGATTGCACATATTTGGCACGATCCTTCGCTGATGTGTTGGTTGTTGATTGCACGTACAAGACTAATAAATTCAAGATGCCTCTTTTCCATATTGTTGGCTTCACATCTACGGGTAAATCATTTTCATTTGCATTTTCTTTCTTGAAGAATGAAATAGTAGAGGACTATACATAGTCTTTGAGCTAATTGAAGTCACTTTACACTAGACACAAAAGCCGTCTGTTTTGTCACCGATCGATAATATGCATTGATAAATGCTATAGATATCGTATTTTCTCATGCTCGAGACTATTATGCACTTGGCATGAAATCAAAATATTCAAGCGCAATGCAGGAGCAAGTTCAAAAAAATAGACAACAAACTTGATATGGACCGCTTCGCAGAATTCTACAGCGATTGGACCCTTGTATGGCGAGCAAGTACTAAAGACACTTTTGACAAAGTATGGTACATGTTCAAAGAAAAGTGGAAAAAGAGCAACCCGGCATGTATTTCTTATATCAAAGACATATGGCTTGATCAACATAAAGAAGATTTTGTCTTAGCATGGACAAATATGTTGAAGCATTACGGCACGACCACTACCAACCGTGTCGAAGGATCACACTCAAGACTGAAAAAAATATCTACGTTCATCGGTCGGTGGTTTTGTGTCAGTTTGGTAGGCAATAAATCTATTGACCAATTCGACAGTGAACGAGATAAATGCTTCATTTGAGATGAGCCTCAATATTGTAAAGCAAGAGCATAAGAAAGAACAGCTATTGTCTGATTTAATCCATGTATTGTCCCACCATGCATTGGCATTACTATTTGATAAGATTGGTCGGTCGAATTCAGTCGATTTCGATCCCGAAGTATATGGTTGTACACATCGACATTCTCTCGGCCTCCTTGTGCACATGAGATCAACGAATATCGACGTTAATGTAGACCTATTTCGATAGTGGTCGTTGATCAACGTTGGAGACAGCTGTCGATCATGCCTATGGTGGACAGTCACGACGATTTCTTTTCCTTGCCACAAATTAAACTTCTCCATGAAAGATGGTGTGCCGTACTAGAACATGAGAGGAAGTCGATTGAGCTTAAACTTCAAGAACTTGCCCACCCAGCAAGTAGTCATTTGCATGAGCCATATGTTGTCATTGCTCCAAAGGGTAGACCACCAACAAGACTTAATAGAACAAAGAAGAAGCTCGAGTCTACTAATAGAGAACTATCATTATTTGGACATATTGAAAGAAGCGTGGAAAGGGTCGTCAGTTCGAAGAGTAAGAGCAAGCTCCTTGCTCAAAGAAAGAAACATAAAACAAGCATTGCAAACATGTTCGATGTGTACATTGGTGCATTTATACCTGCGATACGGGAATATATTTGGTTTATTAAAGATGTGCCTAAAGATGGACATTGTGGATTTCATGTGCTTGCAAGACATCTAGGCTATTCCATTAAAGACGGATGGAGACAGGTTAGAGTAGAGCTATAGGAGGAGTTGGAGTCTCATCTTCCCTTCTACAGCAAATTACTCAGCCAAGATACAGTTAGAGAATTGTTGACAAGCATTCCGTGCGCTGATCATACTACTGGAGAGGAATATTACATGGATGTACCTTCTGCTGCATATATTCGCTAATAATTATAAGATACCAATTATCATTCTTTTAAAGAACATTAACAATACATTCTTCCCAATGTGCGCTCCTCCGGCCGACTACAGTATATATCCAATCTATATACAATTGGACTTGACGAAAATCATTTTATATATCATCCTGCGGTTGATCGGTCACTCTCATATTCTTTCCACTGCTCTAGTTTGGTATAAACATGCTCCGAAAGAAGCAATCGCTTGGACGACACCCTACACTGATGCAATAAGTGTCTACAAGAAGATAATGAAGATGGTGGACCATATACCGAGGCTGAAAGACCACTACGATGTTAATTGACTGATGTGTCAGTGTACTTTTGTCACATTTTGTAAACAGAAGAATGGAAGAAATATAATACTTTTGGCACATTTTGTAAACAGAAATATTAAAGAAATATAATACTTTTGTCCGAATCGTACTCGTATCTTTGTGCGTATCATACTCGTATCTTCGTGCATGTCATATTTGTTCTTCGTGCGTATCATATTCCTATCTTATTGCGTATCATATTCGTAATATATTTGTAAACAAAATAATGGAAGAAGTATAAATACATGTTGTGAAGTAGGATTGCCAGGAAATTGGCAGTCCTACTTCACAGCAAGTATTGCTGTGAAGTAGGACTGTCAGGAAACTCGGCAGTCCTACTTCACAGCAAGTATAAAGTAGGACTACCCGATTTTCTGGCAGTCCAATGTACATATAGGACTGCCAGAAAACTGGGCAGTCCTACTTCAGATTTGCTGTAAAGTAGGGTTGCCAATTTTCTGGCAGTCCAATGTACATATAGGACTGCCAGAAAACTGGACAATCCTACTTCACGGCAAGTCTGAAGTAGGACTGCCCAGTTTTCTGGCAGTCCTATATGTACATTGGACTGCCAGGAAACTGGAAAGTCCTACTTTATACTTGCTTTGAAGTAGGACTGCCCAATTTCCTTGCAGTCCTACTTCACAGGAAGTCTGTAATGCAGTATTATACACAATATGATACATATTATGATACACATATGATACGAATATGATACACAATATGATACACATTAAGATACGCAATATGATACAAATATGATATATGCAATAAAATACGCATTAAGATACACAATATAATACGAACATGATACGCAATAAAATACGCAATAAACGAAAGTGACACACGAAGTGTTCAAATACACAAGTATTCAAAACATAGTACAACACCCTACAAAAGTTCAACAAGAGCGACACATGAAGTGTTCAAATACAAACTACAAAGTCATTTTATTTCATGACGCATCTTAATGTGTAGCTCATCTTGGAGAAATGGAAAATCAGATGCAAATTTTGCATCTGGGCAAAAACGTCAACGTAGTTCTTTTCCTTGCACAGGATGAGACTTTTTTTTTTCCAATTTCTTGACTTTGGAAGCCTGTAGGAGAAAAAAGGATAAATTTTGCCACGTTAATTCAACACACTACCAAAATTCATCGCTTTAGCGACGGCCTATTAGCGACGGATTAAGTCTGTCGCTACTAGCGACGGACTCCCGACTATATACTGACGGTTTACCGTCTAATCACAGGCAATTTTTTTTTCAAATTTTAAGGGTAAAAATTTGTCGCACACCCGTCGGTTAGGCGTCGGCAAAATAGCAACGAACAATGTAGCCATCGCTAGGTACTCACTCCTTAGTCAATATTTGCGTGGGGGGGACGGAGGGGGGCCGGGGGAGTGGGGGGGTGGGGGTCGGCGGTGTTGGGAGTGGAGCTCGCGAGGGGGGGGGGTCGGGGGCGCCGGGGTCGCGGGGGGGGGGGGGGTAGTGCATCGGATTGGGGCCGAGGGTGGGAGTTGGAGTCAGCGGTGGTGGGGGTCGGAACACACACACACACACACACACCCACACACACATATATATATAAACTTATTTATAAACTTAGTATATATATAAAGGAGTATATATAAACTTTGGACCAAAACCGAAACCGAATAATAAATTTTGGTAAATTCAAAACCGAAACCGAACCAATTTTTTTTAAAACCGAACCCGAACCAAATTTAGTATATTCAAAACCGAAACCAAAACCAAAACCAACCAAAACCAATACCAAAACCAAAACCAAAACCAAAACAAAAACCAAAACCGAATAATCTAAACCGAAACCAAAACCGAAACCAAAACCGAAACCAAAACCGAAGCCAAAACCAAAACCAAAACCAAAATCCAAACCAAAACCAAAACCAAAACCAAAACCAAGACCGAAACCAAAACCAAAATTTAGTTGGTGGAGCGAGCCAGAATCCTTTGACGGAGAAGCCTGCGTCAGCGGATTATGGCTCGTCCCACCACCAATCGGTATCAGAGATTTTATTGAGTATCGGAATCGGTATCGATATCGAACTAATTATATTTAGTTTGTCTTACGATACAGATTTTCACATCCAATTTGCAATGGATCGTTACTTCGTTGATCGTACATGGATGTACCAGCGGGTCGACCTCCTCGACCGTAGGTACTTATAAGTATCGACCGTATTGGTTGGTATTGGTCTTAGCGAATTAGTATCGTCCTATCTGATATGTATCGACCGTATAGCTAGAATTCGTATTGGCCTTATCGATTCGGTATCGGCTATATCCGATAGGTATCGGCGTATCGGATTAGTATCGGCAGTATTAGATTAGTATGGTGGAAGGTTTAGTAACAACTGTACTTGGATTTCTCTCTTCTCGAGCTAGATTACCATTGCAAGAGAGTCATGAAAGCATAAAAAATCTTCTAAATATTGATGTTTATGGCAATGATTGGCCAGTTACAGTAACATACATGATTCCTTCTCCATCAGGAAGGAGAGATTGAAAGCAATAACATATATAGTTGTATTTTGGAAGAATTACAAGAGTTATTCTTCCAAAATTTAACTCTATATGTTATTGCTTTCAATCTCTCTTTTTCTGATGGAAAAGGAAGCATGTATGTTACTGTAACTGGTTAATCACTCTCGTAAGCATTAATATTTAGGAGATTTTTATGCTCTCGTGACTCTCTTGTAATGGTATTCTAGCTTGAGAAGAGAGAAATCCAAGTACAGTTGTTACTAAACCTTCCACAATACTAATCCGATACGGTCGATACTAATCCGACACGGCCGATACCTATCGAATATGGCCAATACCGAATCGATAAGGCAAATATGAATTCTAGCTATACGACCGATACATGTACATATCGGATAGGACGATACCAATTTGCTAAGGCCAATACCAATCTGATATGGCCTATACCAAACTGATAAATCGATACTAATCTGATACGGTCGATACTAAGTACATCCGGCCTATGCTAGCGGATCCACCAGTTACTGCACGGTGGGCCCCGGAGTACCCCCGGACTCAGTTACATCCGGTTATTGGTGAGTACATGATTACATAGCAATTCTGTTTGTCTTACGATACAGATTTTCACATCCAATCTACGATGGATCGTTACTTCTTTGATCGTACATGGATGTACAAATGACAACACGTAAGCAGAATAGGTATGAGTGACGATTTTCAGGTAGGCGTGAAACTGTTTCTTAAGTATGCCATGAGAAAAGCTCAGTACATAGACGGTAACAAAATCAAGTGTCCATGTGGTAATTGTCGCAATAGATGTTACGAAGAAGTGGTGACTGTGAGAGATCATTTGACCCGTAAGGGTTTCGTACGTGATTATTGCATGTGGTCATCGCAAGGGGAACTATATGCAGAAAGACAGGTTGCGAATGCTGCTACTTATGCTTTTGATGAAAATACTACAACAGATTTTGTCATAGATGACGGATGCTCTGTTAATTATGGAGACCTGCAGAATCGTGCACGAAATATGGTGTATGATGCGACAGGGCCTAATTTTGATCCGGAGGATCCTAATCCCGAGGCGAAGGAGTTCTATGATATATTTCATGATCAAGATACTCCTCTACATCCTGATTGTGAGACACATTCTGTACTGTCAGTGACGATGCGGTTGTTGAACATAAAATCTGATTTTAACTTGCTACAAGCTTGCTATGATCGGATTACACAACTAGCGACGGAGATCTTACCAAAGGAATCAAAAGAGCTCCCAAAAAATGTCTACAAGCCAAAAATGATGGTCCGACAACTGGGACTGGGGTACGAAAAGATAGATTGTTATCGCAACGGATGCATGTTGTACTACAAGGAGAAGGATGACATAAAAGTTGTAGCTTCTGTAATGCAGATCGTTACAAGCCAGTAAAGGAAAAATAAAGTAAACTAGAAAACGACGTCCTTACAAGTATATGTATTACTTGTCGATCACGAAGCGCTTGCAGAGGATGTATATGTCTATGAATACAGCTGAACACATGACGTGGCACAACAAAGAACGCACAAAGTACGATGGAGAATTGTCACATCCTTCGGACGGAGAGGCGTAGAAACATTTTGATTTGTGTCATCCAGATTTTGCTACAGAGCCTAGAAATATACGTCTGGTGCTATGTTCTGATAGCTTTGCCCCTTTCAGGCAGTCGGGATCTCAATACTCCTGCTGGCTGGTCATTCTTATCCCTTACAATCTGCTACCATGGATGTATATGAAGACTCCTTATATGTTCTTGACAACTATCATACCGGGTCCCAAAAATCCGATAAAAATATTGATATATTTACAGCCGTTGGTGGATGAGCTAATAGTTGTGGGAGATCGGCGTCACGACCTATGATATTTTCAGGAAACAGAACTTTCAGATGAGAGCTTCACTAATGTGGACAATAAATAATTTTCTAGCATACGGTATGCTGTCGGGATGGAGTACTCACGGCACCATATTTTGTTCGATATGCATAGAAAATAGTAAGGCGTTCCGCCTTAAGCATGGAGGAAAAACTTTTTTCTTTGACTGTTACCGTCAATTTCTGGCCGCGAGTCATCCTTGGAGAAAGAACAAGGACGCGTTCAGAGCTGAAAAAAAGAATTTTCTCATCCGCCACCCAGATTGTTGGGATACGATATTTGGAAAGATGTAAAGGACTTGTCCTCCGTAATTGAAGATCCATTGAACAATCATATCGAGGGGTTCGGACAAAGCCATAACTGGACCAAACGGAGTATCTTCTGGGACTTGCCTTATTGGAAAGATAATCTTATAAGGCATAATCTTGATGTCATGCATATCGAAAAGAATATGTTCGATAATGTCTTCAATACCGTCATGGATATTAAAGGAAAGACGAAGGACAATCCAAAAGCAAGACAAGACATTGTCGAGGTATGCAAGCATACTTATCTGAACTTGATACAAAGGGGAGCTGGTGGACAATTAACTAAGCCTGTAGCACAATACACATTGAGCAAGGAAGATAGATTAATAATCTGCAAGTGGATATCTACTTTAAGATTTCTCGACGGCTATATGTCGAATTTGTCTAGATGCGTTGATCTCAATGAACGCAAGCTAACAGGAATGAAGAGTCACGACTGCCACATGTTTATGGAAAGATTACTGTCCATTGCTTTGAGAGAGTTGTTGCCTTCTTCTGTATTGGTTCCGTTGGCCGAGCTATCTACATTCTTCAGGGATATTTGTTCAACTAAGTTAACAGTGCAACACATGGTTGAACTTGAGGAGAAGATTGTCTTAACAATTTACAAGTTAGAGAAAATATTTCCTTCGGGCTTCTTCGACAGCATGGAGCATCTACCGATTCATCTAGCATACGAAGCCCGTGTCGGTACATCTGTTCATTATCGATGGATGTACCCATTTGAAAGGTACATAAAAATCGATATAATTTAAGTTGTATTTCATTGTTAATTTTCAAGATAATTTGTCTCTAGATACCTACACCATCTAAAGAAAAAAGTTGGCAATAAGGCTCATATAGAGGCTTCGATATACAAATCATATCTTATCGAGGAGGTATCAAACTTCTGCTCCATTTATTTCAATACTCATGTTAAGACAAATCAAAATAGACCTCAAAGGAATGACGAGGACGTTGAGGATAGAGGTATATTCAATGTAAAGGGCAAGCCTAATGGGGCTAAAGAAACGGTGGTTGACTGACGACAAGTATGATGCCGTTCACCGTTATGTCTTGTTAAATTGTGACATACAAGAAGTGAAAGATTTGGAGAAGTGACTACACTTACACTCGTTATAATCTCTAATTTGGTGAAGTAACTGACTACACTTATTCTTATTCTCTCTAACAGTGTATTTAGAGATGAATTCAAAATGAGGACACCCGATATTACTGATAAAGGACTTCAAAGAGAGGTTGATTGTACCTTTCCGTCCTGGTTTCACAAATACGTAAGTAACTGAGATAATAATTTATACGACTACCATTAAAATATATGCATCTAAAATATTTAAATTATCAATATTTGTTTACAGGTTTTATTGCCTGAAATAATACTCACAAATGAGAGTATTCGTTATTTGGCATTGGGACCGAAGACGCATGCAAAGACTTGGCCAGGCTATGTCGTTAATGGCTTCAAGTTTAAGGCAACTCAGAATGCTATAAATGCCGAATATGTCAATGACGGCTTCAGTACCAAGAATTCTGGTGTTTGCATAAGAGGCACCATCTATGACGATGAGCCAAACTTTGACTATTATGGAGTGCTTCAGGATATTGTAGATTTACAATATAGTATCCCATATGATATGTATATTGTGATGTTCAAATGTGAGTGGTTCGATACGACACGAAATATCGGTTGGAGAATCGATAAACAATTTGGATTCGTCGATATAAATCATCGCAGGAGGTATAGAGGGTTCGACACGTTTGCGATAGCAAGTCAGGTTGTTCAAGTCTACTATACAAGCTACCCAAGGCATCGTAGAGATCGATTTGACTGATGGACAGTATGCAAGATTAAATCTAGAAATACATTCAATGCTGGAGACCCAGCATATCAAGAGGACCAGATAGAAAAGTCCCAATACTTGGTACAACAGTCGGATACCATAGATGTTAAAATATTGTTGAGGAAAATAGAGGGAAGGAATAGGTTGATACACAAGACTTAGCTGTCAACCAGGGGAGAAAGAGGCGTCTTGTCCCAAATATTGAGGATGAGGAAGAAGAAGACGAAGAAGAACTTGATGAGGATGAGGATACAGATGAAGTCGACGATGAGGATAAGGATAAGGATGAGGATAGGCTGAGGACGAGAACAAAGACGATGATGATGATTAGATTAAATATCAGTATATATTAAAAACACTTTCAATTATGTGATTTTAGTTTGACCTCATAAAAGCACCTATAACTTAGTGAATTTAGTTTAAACTTTTATATATTCTTGTTTCAGATGGTACTCATAGTTTTTTTGTGGCATCACTCGTCGCCCTGCTGATGGCTAGCACTCGTCGTCGTGGTGCTGGTCGCGGTGGTGGTGGTGGTGGTCATCGTGGTGGTGGTTGCCTTCAGCCTTCCCGGAAGGCGACCCCATCTAACGATTCTGACCCGGAGAGTACCCCAGGCACAGACTCATTCTACCGTCGATCTACCACGGGGCTATCGACACCTTCGTCGAGGGCATCTCCATCCGCTAGCGAATCCATTCCGCCAGCGGATCCACCAGCGGTACCACCAGTTACTGCACAGTGGGCCCCAGAGTACCCTCGGATTCAGTTACACCCAGTTACTGGCGAGTACATGCACGGAGCCACGGATCCTCCGACGCCACCAGAGAGGCCGATGGGTGAGTTCTGATGAGAGCAATGGCCCGCGGGTGAAGCGTAAGTAAATTTAAGTTAATTTAATAAATTTGTTTCATTTGTTCAAGTTATTAATCCAGTCATTGCTTCTTTGTAGGTTTTTTCGTGGCTACCAGGCTTCTAGAACAGATTATTCGGACTAACTACCATGGCCCCTACCTCAATTTTTTGAGGTGCCCCTAGACTTGCAGTACCGCTGGCTCGACGAGATGAGGGTATATATATATATATATATATATATATATATATATATATATATATATATATATATATATTGTGATTAATTATTAATTACTCTTTAATCATCTATTTTTTAATATCATGATAATTGAATTTGTATGTCAGAGGACCTTCTGGTGGCCCCCCATCGCGAGAAGGCAATCCATAGGACCTATAGAAGCGTCGCCGGAAAGAAGATCCGGGATGCGGTTTATGACCTTCGAACGACACATTCGAAGAAGGAGTGGATCCGACAGGACTACTATGAGTAGCTCTTGGAGATGATGGATGCTCCTGCCTTCAAACAGAAATTGGAAAAAGTGAAAGCGAACTGACGGGCCGTGGGGCTACATACGGGAGGATCAAAGCCCCACACAGCGATGCATACAAAATTGGTGAGATACCACAAATTCATTCTACTATCTAATTTGGTACTATTAATATACTTAATTAATTAAATTATACGAATATTTTGTATGCAGACCCAATGGGCGTTGAAGGAGGGAAAAGATGCTGAGTAGTCACCATGCACGATGTATTCCATCATACCCACAAGAGGCGGAAGGACGGGAGCTTCGTCGACGAGAGGGCCAAGGAGACGGATGTAAGTACTTACGTTTATGAGACTTATGTTAGAATTATAAGTATTCAAACTATAACTTAGGTAAACTTAGGATTCAGACTATAACTTAGGAAAACATAGGATTTAGATTATAACTTAGGTAAACTTATAGTATAAACACATTCATTTGATAGGCTGATATCGTGAGGCCCTTAGTCGGGTTCAGCCATCTGCTGCCGAGGATGTCGGCAAAACGTCGTCCGTCGGGACGCCCTCTTCTACTGTCGCTCGCTATGACGACATGTTCGTAGATACCGTCGGTGGATTTAAGAAAGGGTGCCTGTACGGAGTCGTCTCCCTGGCACCGTTGCACACGACGATTCCAAGATTTCTACCTCCCCCACCTCCTCTCGCGGCCCCGGCAGATGATGATGTGAGGTCCCAGCTTACGCATCTAAACGAGGCAGTGTCGAACTTGCGGCACAGTTGTTCACGTACTTTTCGCGTCCTACTACTGCTTCCGGTTCGTCTGCTCCCGGTCCGTCTACTGGTGCTGTCGGTCCTTCTTTCGTCGGGCGTCTTTCTTTTGACCCTGTACCCCTATCGTACCGTCTCCTGCTGTGACGGTCCTTCTCGACCTGATGTCGCCAGAGCAGCTATGCCAACTTCCAGACCATGTCTTAGAGGGATTGCCGCCATACCTGGTGGAAGTGTACATGCGTCGGGCACGCAGGAGAGTACCAACACCATCGGATGATCCAACTCCTCCTCCTCCTTGATGTTTGTATTCGAATATTTTGAAAACTGTTTAAATATTCAATATTTGTGTATTTTGTGTGGACAGTTTGAAATATTGGATAATGTTGACTGTTTTAAATGATCGGTGTATTATTTATGTTGGTTTGTGTTGGTGGATGTTTGGGAATGATCTATTTTATTTATGTTGGTGGATGTGTGAACAGGGAATGCTCTGTTTTATGCAAAAAAAATTCAAAAAATTCTAGTTAGCGACGGAGTCGTGACTACCAACCGACAGAATATCCGCCGCTAACTGGAACTATTCCAAGTTAGTGACGGATGACGACTACTCACCGACGGAAGATCCGTCGCAAGGTTCTGGAAATATAAAAAATCACAGAAACGGATCAACGGATATTCCGTCGATAGGCCGTCACTAGTAGTCGATAAAAGTTTGGTGACGGATAATCCGTCACCAAATCTACGACTGGTCGACGACGGATTAGAGACTAACCCGATGGAGTAGCGGCAAAATATCCGTCGCCACAGTTCTGGAAATATGAAAGATTCATAGAACCGGGTCGACGGATGTACCGCCGCTATTCCGTCGCTAGGCCGTCGAACAGTAGCGACTACAAATGCCGAGTTAGCGATGGAGATTGCGTATCAGACACTCTCTGATATGCATTTACCGACCATTTAGCGATGGATTAGTGACGGATATTGCGTATCAGATACTCTCTGATACGTAATTACCGACCATTTAGCGACGGATACGGCCGTCGCTAAGGCGATGTATCATTAACTTTCTGATACGTACTTTGACAAAATCGTCGGCCAATTCGTGCGAGATGTACGAGTATGGTTGACAAAAATTCGTCGCAAAATCGTCGCTGGGCGACAACTTGGCGACGGATTGTTTTTAGCGACGAGGCTTTTCCCGACGGATATTTTTGACCAAAATCTGTCGGTATTACCATTTACCGATGGCTGGGCGGATACGGCCGTCGTTAAAGCGATAAATTTTGGTAGTGACAAAATACTACTTACCATCTTCTATATTGCATCATACAATGATGACTTGGATGGTAGGGTGGCTGCTACCGGCACTTCATCACCTCGCTTATCAGGGTTCAACATCATACCATGTCCGGCCTCCGCATAATACTTCATATAGTCATCACTACAATCCTACATTTTCACCACCAGATGTTGTTTGGTTTCACCGATAACATGACGTTGCCACTCAGTGAAGAAATATGAGCCCCAACGGTAGTTCGATGGGACATAGTTTAATGGTTTCGTCCCTTTCGAAGCAGTCCTCAAATTCAATGTGCTCGGTATAGTTTCACGTAGCCAAACTGACGAAGCACTCTGTCTGGCATGTGAGGTTCCTCAATTTCATGACAAGCTATCAGACCTTGAAATAGTGCAACAGCTTGCAATAGACGAGTACTATTTTGCAGATCCCGATATAGATGCCAAATAATCTACAGCGTAGTATAAGTTTTCATTACTTAAGAAGTTAATAATTAATACGGAACACTAGAGTGAAAATAAGTAAATGCTAGTTTAAGTTAGTATTGTTTCACCTCCTTTGCCTGCATATCTTCAAGTGCGACACGTAGGGATGCCAAAGTATATGGATGTTTTCTATCTATCTTAGCCGGATTCCACTTACACATTTTAGGCAGCTGCTCATCATAATCTTTATTAAGAGTAGTCCTTTTTAGCATTGGAAAATGCTCGTATATTCACGCCTGTACATGCAATGTTAAATAATATCATATTAATCGACCTAATTTTATATTATCTATAATTAAAGTGTGTTTTATTTACTTACATGGAGCAAAGTTTGACAACCAGCTATAGTCTTCGATCTGACTTGAGATGCAGCCCCAAGTTTGCGGTAGAGATATGCTAGTATACCACTTCCAAAGGATATTTGATCCATAGTGTCTAAGTTCGCAAAGTTGTTTAGATATTTGGTGTGTATCGAGGTTCCGAACTTGTCCGGAATGTCGACGGCCCCTAGGATGAACTACATGTATCCCCGGGCCTCTACGTCGTCATCATCATCTTCGTCGACGTCATCATCGTCGTCATCATCATCAATGAGTGTATTCCTTAAAAAATTCAAAGGAACACTGTACTACTTCTTAAAATCGGGGAGGGTGACAAAAGTCTCTGCCTCAACCCCGAGAGAATTGGTGACCAGTTCTACCATCTCATCATACATCTTAAAGTCGGCCTCAGAATAATCCATCATCATTTGACGACCATCAACTCTAAGTCCCAAAATGTGGTAGACGTCATCAAGGGTGATCGTCATTTCCCCGTCTACGAAATAGAAATTGTTGGTTTCTGGATGCCATCGCTCCACAAACGCAGAAATCAGTACGTGGTCCAAGATCTTATAGGAGTATTTCGCCAAATTTTGCAACCCGGTGGAGATGATTTTGGCTATCACACTTTCTTTCAAATTATCAAACTCCCATATACTGCACATCTTCGCGTGATTGATGAGCCTCAAAAGACGCAAGCTTTTTTGAAAATAAAATAAGATAAAGAAAGTATAAATATAAAAATATAACTATTATTTTCAAAAGTTAATTTATATTTAAGGTAATGAACTTGCCGGATCCTTCCAAATTTGATAAGAAATGTGGTTCTCGATCGACTTCAATAGAGAGCAACCGAATGGGCTCACTTCCTCCTTGGTTATATGAGAAGGTCCAGAACCATCATCACCTCTTCTTTAAAAAATGGGTACATCATCATCATCAGAGAAAGAATCAGGATGAGTCTTCGCTTACTTCAAATGAGTTACAACGTGTTTGGTTCCACGTGTTCTAATCTGAGAGGGTGTCTCTGGTTCTCTGATCGTTATTGGTTTCTCGAGAACTTTCCCAGCTTGACGTGTCTTGCGCTCCGATGCGGTAGGACGTTTTCTTTTAGGCCTAGCGTCAACGTCATTCTCCTTCGGATTCGGCTGGCGACTACAAATATTGAATCTTAATTAGAAATATTGAAATTATGGCATAAATTTATTCAACAAGTGCAATCCAGGACTGCCTAACTTTCTGTAATCTAGGACTACCCAACTTTCTGGCAGTCCTAGAAACTGATAGGACTGCCAGAAAAAGTGGCAGTCCTGTGTACAACAAGTGTAATCCAAGACTGCCATAATTTCTGGCAGTCCTGAATGTATCTAGGACTGCCAAAAATTGTGGCAGTTCTGGATTACACTTGTTGTACACATGACTGCCACTATTTCTGGCAGTCCTATCAGTTTCTAGGACTGCCAGAAAGTTGGGCAGTCCTAGTCGACTCGGGATTTATCACGATCGTGAAATTGCCAAGATGTAGCTAGGGTTTTCGTGATCTTTTCTATCATTCCATTATAATATGACCGACTGTTCATAATCTTCTCTATTATTCCATTATAATGTATACTTGGGTTTTCTAAATAAATTATTATGGTTTTGGGAAGAAAGAGAGAAAGTATTAGGATTTGTACCTTATTTGTGAGGAGCCTTTAGGTGCCATCGAAGGAATAGAGGGGTTGCTTATGGTGGAGAAGAAGATGAAGAAGAAGATGTATAGCTTGGGGAGTGAAAAATGGTGGAGAAGAAGAAAAGAATAAGAAAAGAAGAGAAGAAGAAAGCTAGGGTTTTGGAAGAGAGAGTAAAATTTTGAAATGAAGCTCAAAATTTGGGGTTGGGGGGTGGGTTGGGACAACCGAATGAGTAAGAAAATGTGATATCTTGAGTAATTTTTCCTCAAACATGGGCTAGCCCCAATCCTGATGTGCCGTAATCAACTTTTGATATGCCCTTATAAATACCCTTATTTTATGAAAAAAAGGCCATGGTACATATTAGTTCTTTAGATACAAAATTGCTAATATATATGTTTAAATTAACTTTTCTGGGCCCTCATATTCTATATGTCCTGGACGGTCGCCCTGGCTACTCTAACCAGAGCTGGCCCTGCATAAGCTAATGCACCTTATAGCGGAGCAACAGTCCAAATTACCCACCACTAGGAAAAACAATAGAGAAATTTGGGAACATGAAAAAATTTTCTATGAAAAATTTATCCATGCAGCATAAGCTTCTAGCATAAGTATCCATATGGAACCTAAATATCTAATATTTCATGGTTTTGAATGTCCTCAAAATTAAATCTGTCATAAGAAACTATTGAAAGGAACAATTAGAAAGATATGTGCATGCACACACCCTTATATTTGTATTTTAGCGAGAAGTTATATGTGATTCACGTATCATTTGTAGTGATTTTTTATCACATAAAAAGCATGCACAAATTACCATACACAAGCAAACACAACCATTAAGGAAATCTCTTGCTGAACTTTGAGCATATGCTAAAGCCTAAACGGAATATGTTAATAAACGCATGGTGAATACATGAGTAACTACCAATTTCTTGAGAGCAGTTCGTTAGTTCCCTTTCCAACTCCTCAATGTATTTCTTGTCTTTGAGGCAGGTCTCTGATGCTGTATTTGTGTAGTGTTCCATTCCTACATCGTGTCCCATTTTTATCCACCGGGTGCGCAAATAAAGGAACACTGTTGCTATCGATTTAGTCAAAACTGATTGATCGGAATTGATTGAATCGATTAAACGAGACCGATTGAATTAAGATCATTTCCTTGTTATGGAATGGCTTCTTCGGAATCAAGTCTCATATTCAGCGGGTTGCGCCTGGAGTATGGACTCTGCGGCCGAGTCAGGAGAGACCTCACCTTGCTCTTCTTTTATGCCGTACTTGCTTATTTGGCTTTGGTTTTCTGAATGCGTTTTCGTGAACGTTTTCGATAGTTTTCATGGTTTGCATTCTTCGAACTTGGCATTTCATGTCGAACTCATTGAATAGGGCAGTGTTTTGATCAATTGCTTATGTGATTTCAGGTGATCGCGTAGACGCCGTCTAAGCACAACCAACCGGTCTCTCGCCTTAGGCAAAATCAAGGTGAGTGATTGGACCCTTCTCCCCCTTTGTCCCTCTTATTTTCCAATCAATCGATAGAATGTTAGCTAAATATGCAAATGACACGAATGGTTATTTTCGATGCTACATGCTTTCTTATGTACATATGCTATAAAAATGTCATATCATAAAATGCTACATGCTTAATATGTTATGTCTGTTATAGAACTTGGATAAGCGAAGTTTGAGCCATTGAATAACTGTTGCCACAATACGACAAAACAACGATAAAATTGGTTATGTTTGCTCACAATTAAAGATCATGCTTGAATAACTAATATAGCCTATTGGCCCAATGATTACATCGTTTTTTGAATATGGCTAATCAGTTAAGTTTAACATAATGATGTCACTAATATTCATATACTCACTATCATGTTGCTACTTAAACTTAGCATTGTCCTAATTGTCCTATATTATATTGCTTTGCTTGTATCATACAGCAACATATTTTGCTGGCCTAACATGTATTTGTAGACATGCAATAAGCATGATCAAACATGATCAAATCAGGACATAGGCAATGAAGAATTAATGATGGACCAAAGACGGCGTCATACAAAGAGATTTCTCCGAACCGCCTAGCGACCTATCCGGGGCCTCGCATCAGGGGTTCCGCTGCCCGGTCAACGGACAGGGGTCGATGAGGGGGCAGCGTCCCCCGTCGGGGGTTCGGGGGCGAAGCTCCCGAAAGGTATTCAGATTTTCAGATCTGCTTATCTTTGGACGACTGCTGTCAAGAAAAAAGGCATCTTCAAGACTGCTCAAATATCAGAAGAAAGGCGTCATCAAAGGGCTCTTGGTTTTCCTATTTGTTCCAAGTCTGTAATCTTCAATTTATTGAGTCTAGAAGAATGTGTACGTTGAGTCGCACTGAGTCATCTCAACCCCTAGACATATCTCTCCAAAGCTCTACCATACAAACAGACCAATTCCTGAACCAAAGCCCAAGATACACCAAGCCAAACAAAGTCCAAAAATCCAAAGGCCTTTTGAATATTCTGCCACCTAGGAGGCAGAGTTCGGGCCGAACTCTGCCCCCACACAGAGTTCGGGCCGAACTCTGTCCCCTGATTTCCAGCACCCTGATTTTTAGGGCCTGCTTGCTACAAGCTGTCCAAACGTTCAAAAATTTGAATTCTTGGGGCAGAATTCTGGCCGAATTCTGCCTCCCTAGAGTAGTATAAATAGAGCTTGAATTCTTTCATTTCAAATCATCTCTTACCTTCAAATATTCAAGCTTTCTAAGCTCTACTACTCCAAGCCTCATTCTTCCATATCTCCTAAGCCACAACTCTCCTTAGCCCAAGGTGCACAGTGCGATATCAGCTAGAAGTTGTGTGCAAGAGGGAAAGAAAAGTCACTTGGGCAATTCCAAGTTTTGCCACTGTGAATCTGTAAGAAGTTGACGTGCTCTTCTGAAGAAAAGGCACGGGATGTAACTACTATTTCACAAATAGTGGATTTAATCCTGAGCTAGAGTTCTCAGGCCTGGACTAGTCCTCCACGAGGGAAACCAGGTTAAAACTGCTCTGTTTGCGTATGCTCTTTTGATCTTTATTTACTTCCGCATTTCTCTCTGATTTATTTACTTTCTTAATAGTTTATTTTGTGGAGGTGATATAGAGTTAATTTTTATTTGGTGATTATCGACACAAACTCTATTCACCCTCCTCTAGAGTTGCCTACACGTTATTTCAATTGGTATCAGAGCAAGATCTCTATTGTTAGGCTTAACATCCTTAGAGTAGATCCTTGTTTATTTGTGTATGGCATCGTATTCCTCCTCCTCCGATAAAGAGGGTTTTATTTCTAGTAGCATAGACAATCATGTTTCTTCTAAATGCAAGAAATGCTCTAAGTGGAAAGCCATGGCTAACCAATCCTTAGAGTTTGCTAAGGCTTTTTATTCTACAAATGAAGAACTTTCAGAAAAGTTTATTCATTTAGAAGAATCTAATGAGTTTTTGAGAAATGAAAACAATGATTTATTATCTAGACTTGACTCTCAAAACTCATCTTGTGTTTCTTTAAAGAGTTTGAATGATTCTTTAATTTTAAAATCAATTCTCTTAAATCATCAATAGAAGATCTTAAGAAGCAAGCACATAAGCTAAATCATTTGCATGATTCTTTTATTGACTCTTTAAATAAACAAAATGATTTTATTTCTAGAATTGCTTTATTTGAAAAAGAGAATTATGCTTTAAATGCTAAATTTGATTCTCTTACTTGTTTGCATAATGATTTGCTTTAGAACATGATATTCTTAAGACCAAATCCATGCATAGTGATTCTCTTACTTGTGTGCATAATGATTTGCTATTAGAACATGATAGTCTTAAGACCAAATCCATGCATGCTCACTCTAGAGTATTCATTATTCTAGTATGTCACATGTTCATAATCATGCTCATTCCGATACATGTGCACACACTAGTATTAGGTGCTTCTATTGCTCTCGCATTGGACACATGAGTGTAACTTGTCCTATTCGTAGGAGTTTTTCTACCAATGCTAGAGTAAATAGTATATGGGTCCCTAAAGCTAACAAATGTGGATCCAAGTTTATTTGGATACCAAAGTCTTCGCCTAATATTGTAGGTGGAGCTACTTGTATCAGGACGTAGCACCGAGGAAGCGTGTTGGTGGTTGCAAAGCTCAAAGGTCATCTTCCAAGCAATTGCACCAACACAAGTGTGGCCACTAGAGCCACTTTGGTAACATGCTAAAAGATGATCTTTAATTACTTATATTTGTAGAATTTAGCATGTTTCTCTTGATATCTTGCTACTAGCTCATATTGACATCCTTTGGTTGCTTATATAAATCAATATGAGATATAATACTAGCATGCTTTGTTAATGTTTTATTTCTTTTATCTAGCATGACTAATTACTTAGCTTAAATGACTAGTTCACACTATGTAGTTTATCACTCATTTTCTATTAGTGTGACACATTTAAATATGCATGCTCGCTATTCTTTGTCTTTATAAAGCATGTATATCACTCTAGTTCATAGGAGCTTGATTCTTGAATTTTGTTTTAGAGTTTGACTCTCCATTTTTAAAGTTTTGAGATAGTTACTTCTTGTCGATTTATATTTAATATGTCATATTTATCTTAATTGCTATTTGTGAATATATGTGTTTAACACAAGCTACTTATAATTTGATAAGTATATACTTATACTTATTTTTAATCTTGTGCTTGAATATATTCATTATTGATTCTCATGTTTTATTTTGATTAACCTCTTGAGAATCTATTAAGTCTCTGTCCAATAAAGTTTATTTATACATTTTATTTAATTTGTGATGGTTTTTAATTTTTATTAATGATACATGAATATATTTATTTTTCTATGTAGTTCATGTATTTCTTATATTGATATCTATTTTTTTATAAATATCTTTTGGTGGACATATGAGTTAAGCTCAAGTTTCATATTATTTTGAAGAGTATCTATTCATACTTGTGCTTACCTCATACTTTAGCTATTGATTCTTTTTGACCAAATTTGTGTTATCTCTTCTTGAATCAATTAGCTTCTTCCTTAAAGCTTTCTTTCGATAATGTCTTCTTTTAATGATATCTTAGGCTTTTATTTGTTGACTTTATGGATACATACCTTTTAATTGATTTTTGATCTTTTATATATGCCTATTTGTGATATATATGAATATATTAATGATTCCCAACTTCTAATATTTATTTGTTTTACTTCTTCAAGTTAGGATGTTGAGAGAAAATGTTTATTAGTGTCTTGTTCATGACTTTTATGGAAGTTCTTTTAAGAATTGCTTGGTTTTGTGCTTTACCTTACTTGTTGAAATCATCATATTTTGAGTATGAATCTTCTATATATTTATTTTCATAAAGTGTATTATAAAAATATTTGTTTTGAAAATATTCTTAGCAATTTTTGATGGTCATTCTTTGATTATTATTTGGGTATTTACCTTTCTTATACTTAGGGTTTTTAGATTTTGATGTTGTTTGATGATACTGTGTATATTCTTTTAAATCTAAGTTCTTAAAAGTAAAGAACATTTTGGGAATAAGCCGAAAGGGTCCTTCTGTCATAAAGGTGTAAATAGCCTGAAGCGACACGGTGCACTAGTCTTCGGACTACCGCTAGCTGGAAACCGGCCCCTACAGCTAACCCAAAGTGATCAATACTTTATAGACTTAAGATTTGTTAAGGTCTACTTGCAGCCATTATCTAGTTCTGGATCCACCCCTAAGTTCCAGAATACTTCATATATCTAGCCCCTATTTTGAGCTATAAATATTTTATTTTTATTGCCCAATGATGTTTTATAGCACATGAGAATACATGTAATTGATATATCATACTTCTCATATCTTTAGCTACTATGGGTTGAACCTTTTATGTTGAGATTTTTTATTTCTAGAGAATACACTTTCATAATGGTTATAATTTTGCATTCTCTAGATCATTCTATTATTTCATTATCTTGGGTTAATCTTATATTTGGCAAAGAGATTTGCTCTATTGTGTTTTCATGAACATCTCTTCTGTCTTTTACTTGATGAGAGTCTAATTCATTTACTTGCTATCTTATACTCTTATCCTTGCTTAGCAAAGAGTATGTAAATCATTTTGATCATTCAAAATGTATTACCCTTATTGTGAACTCTATGCTTAAGTATGTATTTTTAGTGTTAGTGACTTAAGATTTAATGAGCACATTTATATTAATGGCCTATCTCATTAATCTTAATTAGTTATGTAGCTAGCTTGCGTATTTGCGATGTATTGATTAAGCTACATAATTTTTGTTCACTTTCACTCATTTAGCTATCTTCTTGAATTTTAATCTATATGTGATATGCTAGTTTACAAAAACAAGATTTATGAATTTTCTTGATGAGATTTGTATTCTATTTTAGATACATATGTTTGTTCTCTAAAATTAGTTTGACAAATTTTTTATTTAATCTTGTTTCCATTAAGGTTTGTGATTCATCGCTTTAACTTCCTTCCATACTAGTCATTGGAAAGCATCTCTTAAATTTCTCTCATCTTTTGAGTCATGATTTTATTATATTATCATTTCTTTGGAATAAATTTGCAATCATTTAAATAAGATTGACTCTTTTCTATATTTTCCATTGGTTTGTTTATATGGTTTTTAGATGGATTTATGACGGATCATAATTATTTATTGGTTTACTTTATAAATGATCCTAATGGTTGAGTAGTCCTATATTATCTAATTATGTGGTTATCAAGTTAATTTATTACTTTACTTTGACTACTCGTGGATCATCACATATGCTCTTTGCTATTTAAACTTCATTGGTTTCACATTTAGTATTAGCATAGTTGGATTATATCCGTTGATGGGTACATATGTGGTAAAACATACATAGTCCTTGTAAAGCAATAAATTGATCAATTAGATAATCATGGACATGTTATTTAGATTTATTTTTTATTTTTGAGCTATATTTTGACTTTCATCATGATTGATTTAATTGACTTTATTCATGATGATATTTTTCTTTAGTTTTATTTTTATCTTTTGAGCTATATTGTGATTCTCATCATGATTGTTTTTAATGGACCTTATTTCTTTTCATGATGATTTTTTTTTAAAGGTAACATGCATTGATATCATATTTAAATATGAGATTCTTCTATATAGGCTAATGTATGTCATCTTTTGATTATATGTGCTTAATTAAGATATTATTTTGATCGTTCATCTTTAGTGACTATTTATTGGATATCTCTTCTAAAGATGACATTATTCATTTTATGACGTTTTTATAGCCTTATATGCATTGAGCAAGGGGGAGAAATCAATACTTGATTTATCCCTAGATCTTGAAATTATTTTTTTTTTGCTATAAGTGCTTTGGAACTAGATACGCATATTTTAAGGGGGAGAAAATAAATTGGTTCAAATCATTTATTCCCTTTAATATGTCGTATACCTAGTTCATCATTGACCCATATTTTTATCATTATTTATATTTATGTGATTGAGGTTATGATACTGTTTTTTTATGAAAAGTTTATGAGAGTATATGCAATTGTTTTCATCATATTCTCTCTCTCTTTATATGAGTCATCTCGTTAAATATTAACTTTTGTATCTTATATTGATGACTATTGTGCTTTCTTTGATTTGGCTTTCTGTATGTTTAATTGATTTGGCTTTCCTTGTTGAGGACTTACCAAAAATTCATGATTTTATCTTTATTGGTAATAGTTTGAGGGGGAGCATTCAAATCGACTGAATTTCTTTTT
Organism: Iris pallida; assembly: GCA_029216955.1. Taxonomy (NCBI): domain Eukaryota; kingdom Viridiplantae; phylum Streptophyta; class Magnoliopsida; order Asparagales; family Iridaceae; genus Iris; species Iris pallida. The sequence continues at coordinate 4,228,170 of JANAVB010007200.1, read as the reverse complement.
CTTAAACATTTTTCTCATTTACCTTCATGTTTATCTAAAGGGTATTCATATAGCATGATAAGGTAATTGAGTTCAAATGCATGAATTTTGGATAAGCAAATAGATTTGCAAATAATGAGATTATTTTATATCAATTGCTCTATTTTACATTGATCATTCCTTTATTTTGTTTACTATTTATCTGTGGACAATTGTGACTATCATAGTTTCATTGATCAATGTTTCAAGTTTATATATTTCAATTGATATCAAGTTTGTCTATTTCAATATCTCAATTGGTATCTTTCTTCTTTGATATCTATTATTTACAATTATCTAATCCCCATGGTTTTTTATTGTTTTTTTCTCTCTTCCAAAACTAGACCAATATTTCATATCATACTATGTCTTTGGGTGTCTTTCCTGGATTTCATGTTGGTAAACTATCTATTGATTATTTTCAAATTCTTTTAGTTTTACCAACTATTTGTGTTTTGACAAGCTATTTTCTGTTTGGCACTCTACATTTGGTATGTAGTTTCTATACTTGTCTTTACACACTTCTCCAATTGTTCCTCATTTAGTATATCTTGATCATGATTGTCTATGCCTTCCTCCTTATGCTTGAGTTATTTTATCTCTTATTACGGGGGAGCTTATTTTTTGATCATGTCAAAGGGGGAGAAATAAGTTTAAGTTAGCACACAATCTTCTCGTAATATATGTTTATTAGTGAAACATGCATCTATCGTATCTGTCTTAAACTTAACCGATTTGCCATAATAAAAAAGGGGAAGATTGTTGGCCCAATGATTACATCGTGTTTTTGAATATGGCTAATCAGTTAAGTTTAACATAATGATGTCATATTTATATACTCACTATCATTGCTACTTAAACTTAGCATTGTCCTAATTGTCCTATATTATATTGCTTTGCTTGTATCGTACTGCAACATATTTTGATGGCCTAACATGTATTTGTAGACATGCAGTAAGCATGATCAAACATGATCAAACCAGGACATAGGCAATGAAGAATTAATGATGGACTAAAGACGGCGTCATACAAAGAGATTTCTCCGAACCGCCTAGCGACCTATCCGGGGCCTCGCATCGGGGGTTCTGCTGTCCGGTCAGCGGACAGGGGTCGAGGGGGCAGCGTCCCCCGTCTGGGGTTCGGGGGCGAAGCCCCCGAAAGGTATTCAGATTTTCAGATCTGCTTATCTTTGGACGACTGCTGTCAAGGAAAAAGGCGTCTTCAAGACTACTCAAATATCAGAAGAAAGGCGTCATCAAAGGGCTCTTGGTTTCCTATTTGTTCCAAGTCTGTAATCTTCAATTTATTGAGTCTAGGAGAATGTTTACGTTGAGTCGCACTGAGTCATCTCAACCCCTAGACATATCTCTCCAAAGCTCTACCATACAAACAGACCAATTCCTGAACCAAAGCCCAAGATCCACCAAGCCAAACAAAGCCCAAAAATCCAAAGGCCTTTTGAACATTCTGCCACCTAGGAGGCAGAGTTCGGGCCGAACTCTGCCCCCACACAGAGTTCGGGCCGAACTCTGTCCCCTGATTTCCAGCACCCTGATTTTTAGGGCCTGCTTGCTACAAGCTGTCCAAACGTTCAAAAATTTGAATTCTTGGGGCAGAATTCTGGCCGAATTCTGCCTCCCCAGAGTAGTATAAATAGAGCTTGAATTCTTTCATTTCAAATCATCTCTTACCTTCAAATATTCAAGCTTTCTAAGCTCTACTACTCCAAGCCTCATTCTTCCATATCTCCTAAGCCACAACTCTCCTTAGCCCAAGGTGCTCAGTGTGATATCAGCTAGAAGTTGTGTGCAAGAGGGAAAGAAAATTCACTTGGGCAATTCCAAGTTTCGCCACTGCGAATCTGTAAGAAGTTGACGTGCTCTTCTGAAGAAAAGGCACGGGGTGTAACTACTATTTCACAAATAGTGGATTTAATCCTGAGCTAGAGTTCTCAGGCCTGGACTAGTCCTCCACGAGGAAAACCAGGTTAAAACTGCTGTGTTTGCGTATGCTCTTTTGATCTTTATTTACTTCCGCATTTCTGTCTGATTTATTTACTTTCTTAATAGTTTGTTTTGTGGAGGTGATATAGAGTTAATTTTTATTTGGTGATTATCGACACAAACTCTATTCACCCCCCTCTAGAGTTGCCTATACGTTATTTCATAGCCGTCCACGGTCAGGATAACTTGTGCACAAGGAACTGCTTCCTTGAACGATATCCCGGGACACGGGATCGATTCAGCCTAGGAGGAAGCAAAAGATAGATGCGATAGATAAAAGCAAAACCTCGTATTCGACAAACTTGTAGCGGAGCTTGCTACTCTCGCTGAAAGGAGGCGCCGTCTAAACCCAGTTATAGTCCAAGATGGCTTGTGATGTCAGTGACCTTCACATATACAAATTGCACACACTATGCTACTAAATGATACAATTGACATGAAAGAGCATATTAAGCTTCACACTACACGACACACTTTGTTGTGGGTAAGTTACAACGTAATTCATATCTTTATGTCTATCAAATGCTTGCATGAAATTAATCTAGGATGGCTAGAAAGATCATTGAATATATATAGCACGTTTCACTTAACTTCTTGAACAAATGAGAGCTTGGATCTAAATTAGCCACCCACCAGTACATATGTACATGTGAACGTACTAATCCTTGCTCTCCACAGGTGCTACAAATCAAGAGGAATGTGCCAGCTAGCAAGGCGATGTTCGTGGTTTGAAGCTTCGTCCCCGTGTCGAAGGCTTTTGTTTAACCCTTTTGAAGACTCTCCACATCAGTCCAAGAAAAATGGCGCGACTCCCTACCATCCCAGTGGTTTGTAAATATCGATTTTTGAGTCAAGTTGTAAGCCTGCACGACATCAAGATGTAATCGATTCATGTAAATGATGTCCATTATCAATAAAGTAAAGTTTCTTCGATATCATATGTGTTGTTCAATTTCTCTACGTACTATCTGTGTTATTGTGTTTCTGATAACCTTATGACTTGTCTTATGCAGATGCAACTTAGGTTTGCATGGCATCACGCCCGAGGGACGAATATCGATTCTCCAAAATCGGGATGTGACATAATGGTATCAGAGCACAACTTTACGTCCTTGGCCTTCCGTCTCGAGTCTTGAACCTTTGATCTCGTGTCGATGAGATGAGTTGTTCTATACAGTGAGTTCATAATATTTTCGAAAACTAACGAGAGTTGTCTTCTTATCCCAGAAGTTGCGGAACCTGTAGCAATGAACGAAGCGAGCGCTTATTGTAAACACCCTGAATTTTCCTATATTTTTTACTATTTTAATTTTTTTACTATTTAGGAATATTTTGGTATTATCAAGACTAATTAAGTATATGTGTCACACCCCAGTAACGAAATATAGATATGGACTAGGCTAGCTACCCCCTGTGAGGTACAAAAACGTCATATGGCGATTGTGGCTGTCAAGAGACTAGGGGTTGCATGCTACAATCAGGTCTCCTATGGTCTCACAGAGCATCTATGTCTCAATCAATCAACCAAGAAGTAGTAATAATGATCATATAAGATAAAGCAGTAAGACGTCCCCGACGTTTCATCAAAATGATTCATGAGTCTAGCTACACAAATGTTAAGCTAGTGCCGAGAGTCAATAGAACATAACCGTAGTCAGCTGCTGTCTGATTTAATTACAATTATGTAAAAGGAAATTAATGTCCAGAACAACCGGCTAAACAGGTGCCGGTGGCTAAATGTCAAGTACAAATGAAAGATATCAGAGCAGTGAAGAAGAAACCCCACTCATGGTCCCTGGTGCCCATACTCATGGCACTACCAAAATACAGTAAATTGGCGATGGCATTTTAGCGACGGAATAAATCTGTCTTCCGTAGCAACGGACTACCGACAACCTGGCGACGTCTTCTCGGTTAATCGCGCACCAATTTTTTTTTAAGGGTGAACATCCGTCGTCTATCCGTCGGTACGCCGTCGGTAAGATAGCGACGGAATAAAAATCCGTCGGCAAGTAGTTACTCGGTAGTCACTAATTGGCGAGAAAATGTTAAAAAATCATGGAAAAATGTTACTAGCTGGCGAGGGAATTGACGACTACTTAGCGACGAATAATCCGTCAACCAGATGATGGGATATTAGCGACGGACATACAGTCCGTCGCTAAGTGGTCACTAAGTGGTTAGAAAAATTTTAAAAAAATCGCGTGAGATTAACGTCTAAGTAGCGACGAATTTTATCCGTCGCTAGTCCGTCTCTAAGTTAAAAGCCTAGCTTAAGTTGAACCGACGGGGGAAAAATTTCATTGCCCCTAATTTTTTCTCTCTCATCTCTCTCTCTTGGACGCGTACGATCGAGGTAACTCTCTCTCTCTCTTGGGCGGCGGTAGGGGGCGAAGGAGAGCCGACGGTGGTGGGAGGGGGCGGGCAGCTGGGAGTGCTGGCCGCGGGAGGGGGGGCTGGCCGCGGGGGGTGCTGGCGGTCGTCGCGGGTGAAGCTGGCGGTGGTGGGGTTGGCCGCGGGGGGGTTCTGGAGGTGGTGGGGGTCACCGCGGGGGGTGCTGGCGGTGGTGGGGTGGGGGTGGTGGGAGGGGGCGGGCAGCGGGGGGGGGGCTGGCCGCGGGGAGGCTGGTCCCGGGGGGGTTGGGGGTGGGCTGCGGGGGGGGGGAGGAGGGGGGCTGGCTGGCTGAGGGGGTGTTTGGGGGGGGGTGGCCCCGGGGGGAGGATTGGGGGTGGGCTGCGGGGGGTGGGGGGGCTGGCCAGCGGGGGAGGGGGGTTTGGGGGGGCTGGCTGCGGGGGTGGCTGGCCGCGGGATTGTACTTATGTTATATTTATGTAGTGATCTTAGTTTGATATATAAAATTTACCAAGGATTGTGTACCGCCCATCATTTTTTTGCTGTTATCAGAAAATAGCAGTTTACTAAGAACACTTTGAGATTGTGTTTAGCTGCAACCTGTTCTTCTACTTTATAAACTTCTATGATTGATAAAAACTTTGATCTTGTGGTCCAGTAAATAATCAGCTGTATTAAGCATGTATGTGTTAGGAGCTAAATATTCTATTATTCTCTATTGCAAGTTTTTTCTTAATATTGGAGATATCTCTTAACTTTTGCACGTGTCATATGACATGCTATATTATACATTTCTTATATAGCAATTTTCTTTATGAACTGCTAGTATCTTCTTTATTTCCATCAAGTTAATAGTTTATATTAGTTTGACCACTTTGACGAAGATGACATACTATGTTGCACAATTATGAGCACGGATACTGATACATATACGATACAAATATAGGATACAAACATTTTCAAATGGATACAAATGTAGTTACCTATGTTGCATGAGTAATGTATGTACTGTTACACCCTTATATGCCATAAACCTGAGAATAACTGAACCTATAACTTGAGGCTCTCGCCTGTACACACACCCACCCTTAACACACACACATTTGACTAGGACACACACACACCCTCTCACTTTTTCACTCTCACTGTCACACTCTTAACACACACACATTTGACTGAAACACACACACATACACCCCTCACCATATCAATCTTTATCTATATACACAATGTTATCCTGATTGGGCTAGGAACTTGATCCTGACAGCGCAATGTTATGCTGTTCTCAGAAGGAGAACTATAAGGACTATATATTTTTAATTACAAATCTGTTTACTTTGTCTTACGAATCGGTATCGGTATAGGTATCAGACTATTTCTATGAGTATCGATATTGATCGCTTAGGTGTCTCGACGGTGTCTAGGCGGTAGGTAAGTGTTGAAAATTAAATTTAAGATATCGGTATAGAGTGAGTATCCTAGAAGGATATATATAAGATATCTTAGTAATAGATAGGTAAGTGTTGAAAATTAAATTTACTTATGCCAAGTCTTTTGGGCCTATCAGAGTTATAGATTTTTTCGAAAATCTAGTATAATGCTGATTACCTCAAAAGGCTTGCATAAGTAAGAGTGTATAGAGTGTATATCGTAGGCGGTTGAGTGTATAGAGTGAGCCTCCCTACTCCCCTTCTTCTATTCGGGTCATGAGGCATCCTATTCCGCATCATATGATATACATCTCAACCAAAGCGTGGATAAGTGTGAAAATATTAATATTAACCAAGGATCAGTATCAGAATCAGTATCACCATGAATCTCATAACTTGTTCTAACAGAGCATAATATAAAACCAAACGTGAAGCAAAGCTTCACATTCACAATATTAGAATGTGAAGCTCTGATTCACACGTTTGGTTTTATATTATGCTCTGGAAGAACAAGCCATAAGATTCATGGTGATACCGATTCTGATACCGATCCTTGGTTAATATTAATATTTTCATACTTCTCTACTCTTTGGTTGAGATGGATATCATATGATGCAGAATAAGAGGCTGAGAGAGTCGAATGAGAAGCAGGAAAGTAGAGGGGGGTCAGAGAGGGGGCCTTCTCTACTCCTCTATATTCTGGTTGTGAGACTCATTTCATATTGTCAGGCTATGTCGTTAATGGCTTCAAGTTTAAGGCAAGACTGCTGAGGGTCATTCACCGGTGGAGGTTGAAGTATCCGAAGAGGAAAATGAAATAGATGAAAGCGAAGATGAGGAGGAAGATGAAGAAGAGGACGCAGAGGACGTCTAATACTGTCATTTTCATACAATAATGAATCTTCTACATTACACGTCTAATATTGTCATTTGGTTTAATCCCTAATTAATCTCCATGTTTTCATCAATCTTACCAGATGGCACCCAAGTCCCAAGGATGTGGCTTGAGAGAGGCACCTTCTGCTGCTGAGGAGGTGGTGCCACCTCCTGCTGCTGAGTCGGTAGTGGTACCTACTGCTGAGTCGGTAGTGCCACCTCCTGTTGCTGAGTCAGTAGTGCCACCTCCTGCTGCTGAGGAGGTGGCACCAGAGGGCAGTTGCACCGGAAGTTCCAGTCAACCATGTCCTCTGGATATTGATCTTGCTGGCATGGATCCTACTTATGCGCAGTGGCTGAGGAGGGAGATCTCTCTGCGCGTACGTAGAGGACAATATAAATATATATATATATATATATATATATATATATATATATATATATATATATATATATATATATATATATATATATATATATATATATATGATTTTTGACCGAATTTGTTTCCGGTAGACTTATTTATAGATTTTACTTGGAATTTGAATATTTGTGTTTAAATATTGAATATTTGTGTGTTTTGTGTGAACAATTTGAATGCTTGGTATTATTTGTGTGTTTATTTGGGGGTGTGCGGGGGGGGGGGGGGGGGGAGGGGGGCGGGGGTGGCTGGCCGTAGGGGTGGAGGTGGGAGAGGGTGGTGGGGGGGTTGGGGGTAGGCTGGGGGGGTTAGGGTCTGGCCGCGAGGGGTCATAACACACACACACATTTGAGGCTCTCGCCTGTACACACACCCACCCTTAACACACATACACATTTGACTAGGACACACACACACCCTCTCACTCTTTCACTCTCACACCCTTAACACACATATTTGACTGAAACACACACACATACACCCCTCAACATATCACTCTTTGTCTATACACACAATATTATCCTGATTGGGTTAGGAACTTGATCGTGACAGCGCAATGTTATCCTGTTCTTAGAAGGAGAACTATAAGGATATATCTTTTCACAACATGTCACTTTGTCAAAGACCCTTAATGTGAATATCATGTTACCGCGGTGTCGGAAGACTAACATGTCATAATTTTCTAAGCCGTGTGCTTTGACATAATCCTCCCAACTCTTTCTCCTATGTAGTAATCTTGCATTTCTTTATGAAGTTCAAGACGGCATATAGTGACTCGTAATGGAAAAATATGCCGTCTTGAACTTCATAAAGAAATGCAAGATTACTACATAGGAGGAAAGGGTTGGGAGGATTATGTCAAAGCACACGGCTTAGAAAATTATGACATGTTAGTCTTCCGACACCGCGGTAACATGGTTGTCACATTAAGGGTCTTTGGCATGGTGACATATTGTGAAAAGATATATCCTTATAGTTCTCCTACGGATGTTGAAGAAAACATCATCTTTCTAGACAATGACGATGATGGAACATCTAGTAAGTCCTTCGAATCACTCTATGTCAAGATTTTCTCCTAATTATGTTTAGTTTGTCTTATGATACAAATTGAACTAATTATGTTTAGTTTATCTTATGGAGTCGACTCCTTGGCTAATTGATTTCTCGTCTGCCCAAGCCTATAAATAGACGGCTTGTGAGGAGAGAGAGTCTTCTTCTTTTCTGAAAAAAAAACTTTTTTCTTCCTCGGAACTCTTTTCTCCATTTTTTTCTTTATTAGAGAGATGGCTCCCAAGACTCTCCGAGGCGGTTCTGCTAGCCGAGGAAGGGGCCGAGGTAAGGAACCATTGGAGGTCGACGCGGAGGAAGTCTCCATCGTTAGTGTAACCCACGCCGATGTTCGCCCGGAAGTGCTCGGTGGGTATTATATTGCTTTGGTCTTTGTTGCAGTGATGTTGGGGTGACCCAATTGTAGATGAGCCACCTTATGTAGATGTGCTTAGACTGACGCGCATGGGTTTCATCCCAGTTGATGCGCCAGAGATTCTGATGCGGCTCAGATGCTCATGTTGGGCTTCTAAGTCCTTTTTGCTAACTTTTCTTTGACTCGGTTGCAGTACCCATGCCGAAGGCGGAGGCTCTCGTGAAGGAAGAGATACTGTCTCCGTTCATCAAACAAGAGTCGGTAAATGTTAAGGAGGAGGTGTTACCAAAGGTCGAGGTCAAGGAAGAACCGATGACCATCAGGGAAGAGATTGCTCCCAAGGTTGAAGTTAAGGAGGAGCCACCGTCAGAGAGTAGTAGCATCGGGACTGACCCTCCTGTCCCTACAGAAGACCTCAACCAGATTGAGCCTTCGTATACAAAGTGGCTGAGAGAATGGTACATGCCTCAACGCAACTATGATCCCTGGCTGTGAGGATTCATCGTCTGACTTGCGGTCTTCGCTGAGGCCGAAGTCGATTTTCCTTTTTATTGAATATTGAATATTTGTGTTTAAATATTAAATATTTGTGTTTAAATATTGAATATTTGTGTGTTTTGTGTGAACAATTTGAATGTTTGGGATTATTTGTGTGTTTATTTGTGTGTTGGAATTGTTTGTGTGTTTTGTATATTGGAATTGTGTATATTAGAATTGTGTATATTGTAATTGCTTGGGATTATTTGTGTACTTTGTATATTGGAATTGTGTATATTGGGAATGTCCAGTTTTATGCTATTTTTTTCAAAAATTTCCCAGCTACCGACGGATTGGCAAACAATTATCGACGGACTGTCCGTCGCTAACTAGGGGATTCCCAGTTAGTGACGGATGCGCGACTAAAAGCCGACATATTATCCGTCGCCAAGGTTCTAAAATTATGAAAGATTTACAGGATTGGGTCGACGGATATTACGTCAGTATGCCGTCGCTAGTAGTTGGTAAAACACACAATGTTCCGTCGGATATTGGCGACGGATAATCCATCGCTATAAGGCCGACCGATTAGCGACGGTCTAGCGACGACTCACGACGGAATAACGACAGATTATCCGTCGCCAGTTCTGGAAATATGAATAATTCACAGAACCGGGTCGACGGATATTCCGTCGGTATTCCGTCGCGAATCCGTCAAAACGTAGCGACCATTCGCGACTGATTGGCGACGAAATTTGCGTATCAGAAACTCTCTGATACGCATCTACCGACCAAATAGCGACGGATATGTCCGTCGGTAAGTGATACGTCATTACTTCTTTTGATACGTGATTTGACAGTAATCCGTCGGGGAGTCGTCGGAAACTGCACGAGTATGGTTGACGGCAGTCCGTCGCTAATTCGTCGCCGGGCGACAACTTGCCGACGGATTGTAGTTAGCGACGAGACTTTTCTCGACGACCTTTTTTAACCAATAACCGTCGACCATCCGTCGGTAATTACATTTACCAACGGATTTTTGACGGATATAGCCGTCGCTAAATCGATGATTTTTTGTAGTGTGGTGTGCACCATTGTTCGGGTAGAAGGTTGGATCCTCTGGCAATACTATGATATCTGGCTAAACAAAACCAGCGGGGTCAGGCCCCGAATAACAAGTACCACAAGGGAGCATATAATGTATAAGACAAAACCTAATGAGTAAATTAAGACCTGGTTCAAGAGTTATAGGCTTATACCATATCATCGAGACAATATGACACCCTTAAAACCAAATAAGGACAAATGGTGCCAATATCATACTGGGATAAGATACATCCTATAACCATGGTCAGGTTAAGGGCTTCTGTTCGCAACTTCGGTCAATAGTCTATCGCAGCACAATAGCCCAATCCAACAACCAAACAAGGACATGGATTGGACCATGCACCACGATAGTCTATGTTTTTCAGTAAGAAAATATATCAAGCAAGTCAGTTTACAAGCGGCCAATCAAGCCTACGGCTTTTTATGATTTGTTTGGGTTATCCCAATGATGCAAATATATCGGAATCCTCAGATAGTATCGTATCCAAGCAGGGCTAGCCAATCCATTATATATATACACGTAGCACTTTGATTATACACCGGTCCCCCGTAAGACTACCGTGCTAAAACATATAACACATAACACGTAGGAGTCAGATATAGTCATTCACTATAGGCGGATGAAACCATATCCGTGGCGGCCAACCCGACACGTAAGGACAGGACCTGGGGTGGCTGGTAACATACGATCTCGAGATTTTGTTCCCTTCCAATGCATCTACGATTTAAGTTGCTTAGATTAACCCTATGTTGATCTTGGAATCACATGTCGTGGTCACATGATCATCCTCGTATATGGCGTACCTTGGTACGGGTACCCTAAGCATAATTCCACATTTGGCTCAAAGAGTTCCTAATCTAGATCCATGTTTAGTGTAATGCATCAAACAAACATTCAATATACCACGTCAATATTATCGACCAATTACCATGACTGTGCTAGAGAGGATTCATGTATTGACATATAATACGAATGATCACTTAGCACGAAGAGTCACACCTCAGTGCACTCATTAATAGCACTGCAGTGCACACTCATATTGTATCTCAATACACACTTAAAAAAGGTACCAGCACGTATACAGGTAATCAAGTCAGGAACACGGCCAAGTTAGGAAGTCACATGGGCCCCTTGTGACATAGAAGTCACATATGACACATAGTCGGGACAGAAAATCAAAGTTAAATCAATAAACTCATCAAAACTAGATAAAATATCAACTCATCAAATCAGGCACATGGACAAGTCATGTGCATGACAGAGAAATCAAAAAATGCAAGGTCTAACAAATAGATGCTTAGGTCACGTGGTCTCATGTACCATAGGCACAACAGGTCAAGCTAAGCAAAGAAGGCGCATAGGCACATAGAAAACCATGTGCCGGGACAATCTGGTGAATGATGCGCATGGCACGGGCCCATGGCACGCAGAAAACGGGTGCACATCGTACGGGGAATGAGCGTGGGCGTGCGGGCACAAAACTGGCCCATGATGCACGGAGAATAGGTGCATGGCGCGAGGGCGCAGAGGCACGGCGCGCAGCAGAAAATTGTGCAGGTGCGCGACAGAAAATCGCGCAGCGCACGAGTGCACGGCGTGCAGGGTGCAGAGGCACGACGCACAGGCACACGACAAAAAATTGACAGCGTGTGAGTGCACGGCGCGCAGGTGCGCGACACTATTTATCGTCCCGACAGAACCGAAGGTGTGTGGGAACCCATGAACACAAGAACGGCCGCAACTTTCTCATACGAAGTCGAAATCAGGCGGTTCAAAAGCCAAAATTAGGTAGAATCAAATTCTCTACAACATGGAATAACTAGTTTTAATAGATCATGATGACAAAAATCCATAAAATCCTACTTTTAGAAACTTAGATCTACACAAAACTAACCATTAAAATCAAAAACTCCAAGAACTAAACTTGTAGAGGATGAAGAGATCAACAATCTAGACTAATAATATCATAAAAATAACAAGAAATGAAAATTTTAAGTGGTCTCTCATTTGTGCAAGATGTAATTGCCTAGGTGGGTTGGCGGGAGGAAATGAAAATGAATGAGGAGAGAGAGAGAGAGAGAGAGAGAGAGGAGAGAGAGAGAGAGAGAGAGAGAGAAAGAATATATATGGTGGAATGGGTTGGTTCGACTAAACCCTAAACCTAACATGACCTAACCATATGCTAATGACATGTTAAATGGTGCATGATACAACTAATCAAATTAATTAAATAAATCCTAACCACAACACGGTCCAGAAATTTTATCATCGAAACAGTGAGCCATGCCTACAACTAGACAAGGACAAGGGGTGACACACTAATCCGCGATGAGATACTGTTCCATGCCATGGCCAGTTACAAATACATGATACATGCAATCAAGATACAGTGCCAAATACCATATACAGGAAAAAGCAAAAATTTACGTATTTCGGGAACGGAGAGTGACAATATGGTTAGAGGTGATTTATTAGTATTAAGTATTAAGCATAGCAAATATTTTATATATGTGTTATGAAATAGGAATTTCTCTTTTACAAAAATATTTTTTGCTATTTGAAATTATTATTATTTTTATTTTAGGAATTTAGAATTTTTGGAAATGTTATTAGGAGTTATCAACTATTAAGTAGTATTTACTATTATTTAGAAAGAAAAGAAAAAGAAAAAAACCAATCTGATGAACAGTACCGAGCACTGTTCATCCTTCCCAAAATAGCTAGAACCCGACCCCCTATATTGAAACAAAATTTTCCCTTCACTTCACAAATTTGGTTTGAATCCATTTTTCATCCAAATTGGATAAGGTCAAATCCTATTTAACCTAGATCATAATCTCCTCCAGTCCACGCCAATCTGAATTAAAATTGAGTTTAAATCAGATTGGGAAAATAAATTGGAAACTTCGCATATATATATGAACCCATCCGCGGAGACTATCTTGAAAACCTTAGAAAACTCGCCTCGTGATCGTCCCTCTCGATTACTGGAGAACCCTAGATGACTGGCGCACCCCCTCGACCACCTACCACTGCCCACCGTTGATGGAGAGTCGTGGGGAGCACTATTCGACAGAAAACAGAGCAAAGCCCCGCACCAAAAACTGCACTCAGGTACCAAGGTTCATCGCCATTTTTCTTCGTGTCTACTTGATCAAACCTCGATCTACAAAAACCTACGTGAAGTTAACCTATCCAGATTTGAATCCCAGCAATTAGAATTAGGTGTTCTCGAACAACATGTCCGAAAAACCAATGCGAATATCGACGGGAAACTGTTTTGAAAACAGTTTTGAACCAGTCCAAGCACCCAACTTGGAAGCCAGATTTAGGACTCGATAATTAGAATTACATAAAACTATTTAAAGGAAGTCATAGAAAACCTAACCAGAATAAAACCCTTTTCCTACTTTTTGTTTTTATCCTATGTAGGCCAGGAAAATAGATTTTGAAAATCCAGAAAAATAACTTTTAAAAACAAAAAAATTTAGAAAAATTTATCGATACGGCGTTCGCCCCGATAAACCAGACGACATGGTCGCAACCCATGCACGTCGAAAGACTCGTATGGATATTTTTGACATGTGGGATTTGACGGAACTTGATTTTGTTGTACGTGTGCGACAAAATCGAGGTGTATCCATCGAGATACCCCATATCGGCCTCTTTATAAACTAGCCCATAACTTCGTGCACGTTCGTCGTCTCAAGACAAAACTTGTGCCAATAGGACCATGTCATTTTTTTGGTCCTGTATGCCAAGTTTGGTCCGATTCTGAGAAGGTCGACCAGAATGCTATTTTGGCGTGCCCGTGACCCTATCCAACGGACGAATTTGTGCACGGCCCACCGGAATCCAACTTTGGACATACGATTGAGTTCTTATTGTCAAATTGGATCCATAGACATAGTTTGATGACTTTAGAGATCGTAGGTACTGGCACGCTTTTTTGTGCAAAATGGATCCAACGGCGGACATCATTTTGATCCAAAATTACGATTTTGCCCTTGTGTCCAGAATTAGACTTTTGGGTGGGCATTTTTAGATATTTCTTTTATACCAAAAACGTTCGTGATGTTTATTTCAGCATTCGAGGCGTTTGCGGGATATGACCTTTCATTGCTTCACTGGTCTGACGATTCAACTACTGGATATTGTCGCTTTGCACACAACCTCAAGCAAGTATACGTTGCCTTTATTTACAGTTTATTTAAATGCTTGTGTTTCTTTTCCTTTGATACATGTCATTATCTAGTTTCTTTAGTTGATTGTGGATATGCGTTTTCTTTCATATTATGTATACTAGTTTAGTTGTCTAGTTCACATATCGTCTTAGTTCTCGGTTGGCATTATAGTTCATATTGGATCTGTTCTCACCTCTACCTTGACTGAGTCGTACCATGTCGTAGGACGAGTGCGTCATAACTGAACTGTTAATTTTGTTTTCGATTTTCTCAACCCGCGAGTCCATACTAGGGGCGAGGGTTGATTGCTTGAACTAACCTGTGAGTTCACACTAAGGGTAAGGGTTAGTTATTTGTTCAAACCTGCGAGTCCACACTAGGGGCGAAGGTTTGATTATCCGTTTGATTTCTTGTCATGTGTTTATGTTTCCTTTCCAGCAGTTCATTTATGTGTAGTTGTTCTCATATTCATGTTTCGTTGTTGCTTAGCCTTTTTTGTTTATATCCTGGTTTTCTTTATGCATGTTATACTGTTAAATAGGCATATTTTATGTATCTTGTTACGTCTCTCTGAGGATCTGGTGATCTCTCTAGGTGTGTACTTTATTGACTATCTGTAGGTATTCTAGCCAAGGTCGCAATCTTCTATATTACTTCAAAGATGATTGCTCTTGGATCGTTCTTTGCTTCGCTTGTCAAACTCTTTCATTTGTTGTGTATTTCTTTTTTTTTTAAAATAGTTGGTAGTGGATTTGTCTCCGCCCAACTCCATATACAAATGACAAATTCTTACTTGATTCTATAAAAGTTTTTTTTAAATTTGTGGATGAGATTAGTTGTCATGGTTTTACTACATTTTATAGCTTACATATATTTATTATACGACTGACATGTCTACGTACCGAGTCCTACGTATTTTGGAACTGGGTCATGACATATTTTTTGGTGGCCCATGCAGGTCTACGATAAATTATTTGGTTACTTTACCGTACCAAGCAAGCATGCGTATAGGATTAATGTCTAGGATCTCATCCACATACTTGACCTCCTTCCTTGATTCCATTTTCGAACTCCCGCTTGACCCCATGATCTGCATCTTGCTTGATTCCTTCTATCGTGATTCTTATCTCCCCTTCGTGCTTGATAAAGGTTAGGAAGGTGACTCATACTAGGTAAGACATGCTCCATTGTCCCATCACACTACTAGTTTAGCTCTTATAAGTTCGGTAGAGTGCCTCACGGCCTAATATTCTCTTGACCTCAACCAAGGCCTTAAACAAGAAGACTGTAGGACGATTGTATAGGTACGAACACCGAAAAAGATTTAGATTCTTACGGAACTTGAACTATTTATGCTTTATATCATCATAATCTCGCGTACCTCTATTTTTACATCTTGACCAATGTTGCTACTACAGCCTAGATTTGCAAGCTTATCCATTTATCGAGCTTGTTTAAAACATATGTTATTTGGGCGCACGCCCACTAACATATTGTCTAATCAGAACCATTGCATGATGGTCTGATCAACCTAGTGCACTTGGTTCGCTCTTCATAAAATTATTCTACGTAGAATGAGGTATAGTTAACTTGTCCCCTAGGATCTCATTTACAACTGCGTGACAACTCTCTTTGAACTATTCAATCGCCTTTGAACCCCATAATTGTATTTGATCCCATCTCCTTCGAACACTTTACTATTTTTTGTCACCTATTTCAGAAAAACAAATGCTCGTAGACGCACAATATTCCCCTATGGCGATGATAGTTGTATACACAAGTGTAGCTACCATCAACTAAGCCATGTGACTACAACCTTGTTTTGAGTACTTAGTCGTCCTTTCCTCGACCCTAAATATGTTATCGTGATCTTCTAATCATTCAGAATTAAGATTGAATATAATCGTTCCTTAAACGTGCCCCTAACTTAGAATACTATCATACAACCTTCTTGATGGAACTGGGGATTCCCAGGACCCTTCCTTTGGTGTGCGTATTTATCGATAGAAAGTTAAACAGATCTAATACGTGTTCTAACCCTTCATAGGCGGAAACTAGGATTCACGAATTATACCTGCGGCGGAAAGGAGACAAGTAATTCCTGACAATCTCGAGCGGACGACCCCAAGATCTTCTGCACATATTCCTTCCTCGAGTTGGACGTCGTGTGGGCGACGATCTCCCAACCTTTTCTTCTCATTGGCAGCTCTCTCTTTCTCTCCTTACGTGAATCATGAATTTAGAGAAAGTTTCAGATTTCTGATCAGTAATCTGGCGGCCAGAGAATAGAGGATATATATAGACTATGGCAGGGACCATGAAGAAAAATTAGGGTTAGGCCTCCTAACGGATCTGGATATCCCGTGTTCAGTCCGAACACACAATCCAGGCCCATTAACAATAGCTCGGTCCACTAATGAGCTATTGTTGCACTACCTCCCTAATCCCAAATTATGTTTGTGGGCTCATTTTATTATATGTTCGTTTGGTTCCCTATGTTAAGATATCGTATGTCCGTCGATCAAATTAAGTTATTGACAACTATATTGATTCGACATCTTTTATCCTTAAGTAGTACCATTCAACTTTATTTGTCATGTCGGATATAATCCACCTACAGGGTTTACATGACAATCCTTATGAGCTCCTTAAGGGGACATCATCAACCCGATGTATCGGGACATGGATTCCATTTATAATCAATAGTCCATCATACATACAATGTTATTACCCAATTCATAGAGGTTGTTGATCCATAATGAATCTTACTCTTTTATGAGTCAAAGTAATACACACTGCATATACATGTCCGTTATTATATCCGGATTAAGAGCCCAAGCATCCATAATAACAGAGGTGTTTGTTCTCTTATATAGTCAGTACAAAGAGAACAACCTCAAGTGGTCCTGTTCAATACACACAAAGTGTACTAGTGTAAACCTATAGTCAAGATAGACTAATACCAGATTACACTACAACATTTCCAATAGATTGTCCAAGTCCATCTAGGTTGTGAACTATTTATATACTCCATAGGGAAATGATAATATAATCTTCTGTGTAACACCACACACCATATTATCTACAATATAGAATATCAGACATTTGCATTAACACTTGCAACAAATACAATATGCAAACATTTGTCCATATGATTCTCATTCAAAATTTAAGGAAATAATGTTACTACAAAAGTGATCCTTTTAGTATATAACCCTAACAATCTCCCACTTATACTCAAAGTATTGCTTTTCAGTATACTGTTACAAATCTCCCACTTATACTTAAAGTCATGCTGCTACACATCTGACTCCCATTCCCTCAACATGACTATCAAAAGCCTTAGCTGGTAAGCTCTTTGTAAAGGGATCAGCTAGGTTGTCGGCTGATGCTATCTTGATCATAGCAACTTTTTCTTTCTTACGAAATCTCATATCAGGTAGTACTTGCGCTCAATATGTTTGCCTGTCTTATGGGCTCGTGGTTCCTTCGAGTTTGCAACTGCACCATTATTATCACAATAAAGTGTAATAGACTTAGGCAAACTAGGTACCACATCCAAGTCCAACAGAAAGTTTCAAAGCCAAACCGCTTCTTTGGCTGCCTCCGAGGCTGCCACATACTCGGCTTCCATGGTGGAATCAGCAATACATTTTTGCTTGATACTCCTCTACACAATGGCTCCACCTCCCAAAGTAAACACATAACCTGAGGTAAATTTTCTGGAATCCCTATCTGACTGAAAATCTGAGTCTGTATACCCCAAGGGAACTAAACTATCTGCCCGATAAACTAACATATACTCTTTAGTCCTTTTCAGGTACTTTAAAATATGCTTTACGGCAGTCCAGTGCTCTTGTCCTGGGTTAGACTGATATCTGCTGACCATGCCTACGACAAAGCAGATGTCTAGTCTCGTACATAGCATTGCATACATTAAGCTTCCTACTGCTGAAGCAAAAGGAACTGCCTTCATGTTCTCTATCTCTTTAGGTGTCCTCGGACACTGCTCCTTTGATAGAGCAATTCCATGTCTAAAAGGTAAGAAACCTTTCTTAGAATTTTGCATACTAAAATGAGTTAGTACAGTATCGATATAGGAAGCTTGGGATAAGCCCAACATTCTTTTCTTGCGATCTCGTAGAACTTTGATCCCAAGGATGTGACATACTTCTCCCAAGTTCTTCATATCAAACTGTTTGGATAACCATACCATTACATCAGATAACACCTTCACATTGTTTCTAATGAGCAAGATGTCATCCACATAAAGTACTAGGAACACCACCACGTTTCTGTCACACTTTCTGTATACACATGATTCATCCTGACATTGATCAAATCTATAGGATTTTATCACCTGATCAAAACATATGTTCCAAGATCTGGAAGCTTACTTAAGTCCATAAATGGACTTCTTGAGCTTACAAACAAGATGCTCCTGGCCCTTTTTAATGAACCCGTCTGGTTGTTTCATATAGATGTCTTCCTCAAGACTTTCATTAAGGAAAGCTGTCTTGACATCCATTTGCCAAATCTCATAATCGAGATGAGCTGCAATAGATAAAAGAATCCGGATAGACTTAAGCAGATACCCTCACTTTGAGTAAAACCTTTTGCTACAAGCCGATCTTTAAAGGTTTCAACCTTACCGTCTGATCCTCTTTTTCTCTTATAGACCCACTTGCATCCAATAGCTTTTACACCAATGGGTGGTTCTACAAGCTCCCAGACCTGATTAGAATCCATAGATTCTATTTCAGATATCATTGCTTTTTGCCAAGGCTCTGCATCTTTATCTTGGAGTGCTTTATTGTAGGTACATGGATCATAATCTTGTTCCTCAAGGACGAAGTCTGACGACTCTCCCAAGAACATATATCTATCAGGTTGTATCACAACCCTCCCACTACGACGAGGCACTATCGGTTGTGGTGTAACATTTGTGACACGTTGTGCAGTTATTTGTGGTTCATCCTCTTGTACTATTGGTACTGAGGTACTTTGTGTCTCACGTTTCAGTTCTTCTAGAACAACTCTACTTGTGGGTTTATGGTTCATCACATAGTCTTCTCTAAGAATCGGGCATTGGTGCTAACAATGACCTTCTGATCCTTAGGACTATAAAATAAACCTCCTTTCGTTCCTCTTGGATAGCCTATAAACAAGCGTACTTCTGTACGAGATTCTAACTTATCTGCTTTTCCATTCAGCACATGTGCTGGACTACCGCAAATGCGAACATGTTTCAGACTAGGCTTACGCCCAATCCACAGCAGTAAGAGATACTGACTTAGAAGGAACCAAGTTCAAAATATAAGCTGCAGTCTCTAAAGCATATCCCCAAAATGAATCTGGCAAATCCAAATAACTTATCATTGATCTAATCATCTCCATAAGAGTTCTATTCCTTCTTTCGGCTACACCATTCTGCTGGGGCGTTCCAGGTGCAGTTAATTGGGATGCAATCCCAGCCTCTGATAAATAATTCCTAAACTCTCCAAAGAGGTACTTGCCACTATGATTTGATCGTAATGACTTGATACATTTTCTATGACGTTTCTCCGTTTCAGCCTTGTACTCTTTGAATTTCTCAAAGCACTCAGACTTACGACGCATCAAATAAATGTATCCATACCTTGAATAATCGTCAATAAATATAACAAAATATTCAAAGCCACCTCTAGCTTGGATATTCATGGGTCCACATAAATCAGAATGAACCAATTCCAACACATCTTTGGCCCTATACCCCTTTGTCGTAAAAGGCCTTTTGGTCATTTTACCTTCCAAGCAGGATTCACAGACTGGTAGTGCCTCTACTTCCAATGAACTCAAAGGTCCATCTTTAACCAGTCTTTGAATCCTTCTTAGGTTAATATGCCCCAATCACAAGTGCCAAAGATATGTTTGGTTCATACAAGAAGGTTCTTTTCTCTTATTTAAGTTAGATGACATATTATTCATTTCCATAAGTTGCATTGTGGGCGAAATATGATTAATGACATACAAATTATCAACCAATGCACCAGAACAGATAAAATGTTTATTCTTTCTAATAACAATATTGTCATTAAAATAAACTGAATATCCATCCTTAACTAACATAGAAACAGAAACTAAATTCCTTCTAAGTGAAGGTGCATAAAGACAATCTCTCAATGTCAAAGACTTATTTCTACCAAAAGATAAAGTAACATCTCCTAATGCAACGACTGATACTTTTGTAGCATCACCCACGAACAAGCATATCTCTCCATCACTGAGCCGTCTGGTTTCCTGGAACCCCTGCAATGTATTGCAGACATGATTAGTGGCTCCTGTATCTACACACCAGGTGTCGGTAGATAACACCGCTAAACATGTTTCAACTACTAGTAAATGAGATATACCTTCTTTGTTCCCTTGTTTGAGAAGTGGACAATCAGTCTTCCAATGTCCTGACCCTTTACACTTGAAACATTTGCCTTTCGGCTATTTCACCGCGCCTTAAGGTCCCATGCCCTTATTTGCTGAGTTTGCCTATTTTTGAATGTTATTCTTCTTCTTACCGCCTTTCGGCTTAGAAGTATAAGCCTTTTTAGAAACAAAAACATGACCACTCTGCCTAAAGAGAGATTCAGCATCCTGTAGCTCTTTTGCAAGTTCTGCCAAAACATACAACCTTTTGTTCATGTTGTAATTAAGGCAGAAATTGTTAAAACTTTTAGGCAGAATCCCGAGAATAATATCGACCTGAGATTCCCCATCAATTTCAGCTCCAAGGATCTCTATCTCATTCAGATGACCCATCATCTTGAGAACATGATCCCTTACTGGTGTACCCTCAGCCATTTTTGTATTCATCAAACATTTCATAGCAAACTGTCTAGTTGCTCTAATCTGATATCCGAAGAGTTCCTTGAGGCTATACATCATGTCATAAGCAGTGGCCATGGCCTGATGCTGATGTTGTAGTACATTTGACATAGATGCTAGAATGTAACACCGTGCCATCTCATCTGCCTTTTTCCACTTCTTATAAACCTCTTTGACCTCTTCATCAGAGTTAGCATCAGGCTTAGGTGGGCATTCCTCAACAAGTACATATTTTTATTCCTCAGCAGTCAGAACAATGTCCAAATTACGTTTCCAGTCAATATAATTAGGTCCAGTAAGTTTGTTTTCTTTAAGAATCACTATAAGTGGACTGAAAGAACCCATTTTTTTTGAAAGCCTGAGAATCACATAAATAAAATTATGTAGGGCAATTTTTTTTTGAATTAACTATATATTGATTCCCTCAAAACAATAATAAGAAATTTACCAACACCTTGAACACCATGAATTTAACATGCCACGATAGTGTGGACGTATACAAATTCAACTTTGTTCAAGTAGGTTTTTCTTATTAAATTTACTATCATGTCAACATAACTTTATGACAAATAAAATTAATATGCTGTTCTTGCTCTGGTCATACAAATAATAGCAGTGACCGATGGGAAAGATACCATTATTTGTATCTAAGTGTATACCATTACTTAATACTAAGTCCATTACCTTGTAATGAGTTCCTTCAGATGGAGAAGTGAACACATACTAGGTAACTTTTTACAATTATCCCTAAGGAAGTTTGTACTGGTGATCCATAATTATACTCATCCGATATGGAGGAAAGCACTAAAGCCAACACGCAAGTATAATTACATCACCTACAAACCAGTAATGGAGACCATAGGATTTATACTAAATAAATATCCTCTTCCACTTAGTTATTTAACAATGAGGGTTTTTGTACTAGTTGATATTATGTCCATGTTGTCTATTATTAATGTAGGCTTGGTTTTTCTAAAAAAAAAAAACAACCACACAATAATAAACATGCATAATCAGAAAAAATAAAATGATAAAAATAAGAGAAAATATCCAACTATTATGGTCATCTTTGCTGCTCCGTCCTCAACTATCCGAATCCAAAATAAGAGAATTTTTTTTTATATTTTAAGGTTTTGGCTGTCGATTCCTTCATCGAAAATTATCTGTCTGCTTCTGGACTGCTTAAAACCAGCATCTCATTCGGTGTCAGAAACAACCACCACCGCCATCACGATTGATCAAAAATAATTAAAATTACATCAATCATATGCCTCCCGAAAGAGTTCACACATAATCTAGATTAAAAAATTAAAATAATAAGCACGATCAACCCTCGTGATTTTAATTACATCCACAGCAACAACAACATCCACGACATGTCCGTGGTTTAAACAACACAATAAAAACATGTATTTGACCATAATAGTTGGATCTAAGATGCCTGCAAAACCAAGTTAGAACAGATCTACATCTACCGACTATTACACAGCGCAGGTTTTATTGGACAACATGGACGTATCAATCAATACGTAGATCCAAAGTGGCTTTGATACCAATTGATGGAACTGGGGATTCCCAGGACCCTTCCTTTAGTGTGCGTATTGATCGATAGAAAGTTAAACAGATCTAATACGTGTTCTAACCCTTCATAGACGAAAACTAGGGTTCACGAATTATACCTGCGGCGGAAAGGAGACAAGTAATTCCTGATAATCTCGAGCGAACGACCCCAAGATCTTCTGCACGTATTCATTCCTCGAGTTGGAAGTCGTGTGGGTGACGATCTCCCAACCTTTTCTTCTCCTTGGCAGCCCTCTCTTTCTCTCCTTACGTGAGTCACGAATTTAGAGAAAGTTTCAGATTTCTGATCAGTAATCTGGCGGCCAGAGAATAGAGGATATATATATATATATATATATATATATATATATATATATATATATATAGGCTACGATAGGGACCATGAGGAGAAATTAGGGTTAGGCCTCATAACGGATCTGGATATCCCGTGTTCAACCCGAACACACAATCCAGGTCCATTAACAATAGCTCGGTCCACTAATGAGCTATTGTTGCACTACCTCCCTAATCCCAAATTATGTTTGTGGGCTCTTTTTATTATATGCTCGTTTGGCTCCCCATGTTAAGATATCGTATGTCCGTCGATCAAATTAAGTTACTGACAACTATATTGATTCGACATCTTTTATCCTTAAGTAGTACCGCTCAACTTTTTTGTCATATCGAATATAATCCACCTGCAGGGTTTACATGACAATCCTTCTGATCTCCTTAAGGGGATATCATCAACCCGATGTATCGGAACATAGATTCCATTTATAATCAACAGCCCATCATACATACAATATTATTACCCAATTCATAGAGTTTGTTGATCCATAATGAATCTCACTCTTTTATGAGTCAAAGTAATGCATACTGCATATACATGTCCGTTATTATATCCGGATTAAGAGCACAAGCATCCATAATAACGGAGGTGTTTGTTCTCTTATGTAGTCAGTACAAAGAGAACAACCTCAAGTGGTCCTGTTCAATACACACAAAGTGTACTAGTGTAAACCTATAGTCAAGATAGACTAATACCAGATTACACTACAACCATTCCAATAGATTGTCCAAGTCCATCTAGGTTGTGAACTATTTATATACTCCATAGGGAACTGATAATATGATCTTCTGTGTGACACCACACACCATATTATCTACAATATAGAATATCAGACATTTGCACTAACACTTGCAACAAATACAATATGCAAACCTTTGCCCATATGATTCTCATTCAAAATTTAAGGAAATAAGGTTACTACAAAAGTGATGCTTTTAGTATATAACCCTAACACTTCTCTCTAAGGAATAATGTACTCTTGATCTCAAATCATTTTATCGTGATTTCTTAAACCAACATTTATTTTTCCAAACCCTTACACGACCAAGCAGCACAGTTAGACAACAGATGATTAGACAAAAGCAAGGACAAGTATTTATCATGGCTATGATAGACACCCATCCCGAGATTAAAGATCTAGAAGGTATTATTCGAGTTATACCATTTTATTTATTTAGACATGACGTAGCATTTGAACCGCACATTCACTAGCTTAGCCAATATCCATAGCATAATACTCCGTCATATTATGATTGACTAGTTATCAATAACAATGCATGAGCACTACATTCAACTACCTTTAGTAGTCTTATAAACCATAGCATAGATAGGCTTGTTTAGACTAGCAAATTAAGGACTTAGTCGTTGAAAGGATTTCCACGACGTACCTTAGAGTTTGATACTCCTTTTTGTAGACCCTATATATGTTATAAGAAAGGTGAAATGGCCTAAGTCCTTGGTTCGTGTATCATCAAAATGTTTCGTGCCAGGAGAATCCCTATGGGAACGCAAGTATGACATACACAATCGCCTTCCGTCTATTCCTAATTGGAGAATGACCTTCGTACTTGATTCATATCTACCATACCATGTTATCTATTGTTCTTTTATATCAAAGTCGAGGTACGATATCACAACTTGAAAATTTTCTAACTTCATTAATTATAGAATCGTGCCTTAGTTTTAATTTTGGGGAAGGAAATTCTAGAGAGTATAGATTGTAAGCCTTCTAAATTTCTTTTACTATTTGATTAGGATAAATTGGTTCCCACTAGAATGATAAATCATTGCCTTAGGAACACCCACCTTCTATTTAGATCATTTGGTGTCCTCTACTGTGTTATTGATATTCGGAGCACAATACTAGTTGCTACCTTCCAACAAGATCCATATGCAAGACCTAGACAAGTTCACCTTCATGTAGACATACCACGTCCCACTCAAACATGTCCCCTTGTACTCTATTTTTATGATGCGATTTTCAGGTCATGAAGACTAACTATAACCCTTACCGTAATACCGATATACATTCCGACTTCAATTAGAGACTCAACCTTGACTCAAACCTTTTGACCCAATATATGGTTGTGAACTACCCGAAGCCCACTACACACATGCCACTAGTGTGCCACTCAATTGAGTCCCCTTGTGCTACTTAAATACAAAAGTCACGGAAGGCGCAACTTCGGACTTACGGCACGTATTTAACTAACTAGACTCGTAACTAGCCCAATCACTGGAGTGAGAACTTGTTCTAGGCAACCCTAAACTAATAGGAATGGGTTAACTTGATTTCTATGAAATTTTGTCTAGCCGATATATATTTAAACCTAAGATTGATGTCCAATTAAGAAAACTACCAAAACCCAATTAAAACCCTTTATGCATATCTCCATACTTGGACTATAAAATCTAACCTAATGAAATGAGTCCCTACACCTATTATGTAGTCCCCCTACCTCTCTGGGCCATTAGTTCTCATTCCATAAATTCCTTAACCGTATCTCTCGTAGCCTATGTTATGCGATAAATGGAATCCCTTTGTACCAAGTTGTTTCCGGTTATGCTCTACCAAGACCTCTCCTACTGTCTCGATGGAACATAATCAATGTATGAGCAATGTTAAACAGGTAAACCATCTGGCCAACATTGATTCCATCCTTAGGCCTGCGTTACAGAGTAGGCCTCCAGAGATCAGGTTCTTTGCAATAACAGGTACATGCTTCACACCTTGAAGCGTCAGAGACTTGCCCGAAGTCAGCTTCAACACCATCATCCCGATACTTTGTACTTCAGCTTGTGCCTGATTCGCCACCATAACAACTTTAGAAGTTGGTGTATATGTGGTGAACCATTCATTGCTTGAGCAGAAATGGCAGGTGGCACTAGTGTCTACCCACCAGTCAAAGTCAGCCCCCACCGCAGAGACCTGAGCAATCATTGCAGTTACGTCAGTAATTATTGAAACCATACTAGGCTCACCTTGCGCTGATTGCTTGGGCTTGGATTTTTATTCACTCTTGAAGTGGCCCTTCTTGCCACATTTGAAGCAAGCCAAATAGGACTTTGGCTTCTGTTGCTTGAAAGAAGTCCCCTTAACTTTCAGATTGTTGAGGTCCTTCTTCTTGCTGTGGAAAGCCGCATGCTTTCCCTTGGATTCCTTGGTGTGTACTAAATTGGCGTTAGCCATCTGTTTGGATAGATCGTCCACCTTCAGTTGATCCCCCATCTGGTCCTAAACATAGATTTCTTGTAGGATATCTTCCAAACTGATCATCAATTTCTTCCTATGCATATTTGCATAGAATTTGCTCCAACAAGCGGGAACTTGGAGATAATCCCTCCAACAACAAACTTGTCATTGAGGGACATCCCCTCATCTTCTAATTTCTGTCGCAGTTTCATAAATTCCTTCACATGCGGCAGCATCGACTTCTCGTCTTCAAAGAGCCACTTGTGATATTTTTCAACGATAAATATCTTGCTCATGTTCTTGTCATCTTTATACAATTTCTCCAGAGACTGCCATATTTCTCTGGCAATGGTCTTCTTAGAATATGATTTCGCTAGGGAGTCTTCCATAGCAATTAGAATTAGAAGCCTACAAAGGCTATTCTTCCTTCTCCATTTGGTCTGATTTTTAGTAGCAGCAGTAGTTGCGGCTATAGACCCAGTTTCTGGAACATTTGGTTCTTTCTCAGTTAGCACGTGGTCAACTTCTACAAGTTGAATATTAAGGCTAACCTTCCTCTTCCATACTTGGTAGTGCACTTTATTAAATTTCTCTAACTTGTTAATGTTAGAATCGATGAGTGAATCACGAAAGTTTTCCATCTTGAAATCTAGCTTTGAAATTGTTAATCCCGATGTGTGATTTTTCGATGAAAACTAATTTATGCAATACTTTGAGGAAGGTGCACGACAGAGATCCCGGAGGATTCTGAGGAACGAAATCAAATATAACACTTCGAAGAAGGCATAAAAGATTTCTTAGTAGTAGAGATGAGATTCCATTAACAGTATCTGATTATATCAGAACTGTTCTCGTTCAGAACGAATTACAAGTGGATGAACAAAAAATTAAATGGACAGAAAGAGGAAATAGCCTGCTGGGGTGAATGATCACCGGTGCTCAAAGCTAGATTCGTCCCACACGATCAGTTTTTAGGAACCAGAATGTTCGAAGAGGAACTTCGGAACACTCTGCTCTTTTGACTCCTCAGACGGACTGAAATGGCGTACAGTTCTCTCTTCTATGCTCTCTGGAAAATTCGTAAGGAATTTGTGTTGGAATCAACTTAACAGAATGAGAGAGCAACTTATATAGATGCGTACAGTAATCGCCTAGTATGCAAAACGTTCGGGATGTTGGAAAAATTGCTCCCGAACATTTTGTATCCATTCAAATCGTGCACAGGTACCATTGAGCCAACTGGCGCACAGCGTGTGCCAATTGCGCATAGCACGCACTAACTACGCACAACATGCGCACTCGTGTACCGCTGTGCCAAATGCACACAAGCGTACTACGCGCCAACTGTATGCCTACTAGCAGCGCCATTAAGCCGCTCCAATCAGCAGCACCATTAGGCCACGCCAACTGGCAGCACCATCAGGCTGCAGCAATTGGCGGCACCATTTTGTCGCACCATCGGACAACGCTAATTGGTCGTGCCAACTACCGCACCATCGGGCAATGCTACCTAGCTGCGCCAATTGGTCGTGCCATCTGGCCGTACAAACTAGCGTGCGATCGACTGCGTAGAGGCTCCCGCAACGAGCAGAACTTAAGCGCACTATGCACCTAGCGACGATGCTGACGTGCTGTCACACTCACTTTTTCATATAAGGATATTTTAATCATTTGATTAATTGTGTGATTTCCTGAATTTAATAAGTAATATTAATTGGTAATTAGACTAACAACTTGTTTAACCTTAGTTAGAGGCCCAACATGACTCATGAGACTTAATTTGGGCTTTCGGCCGAATTAGAAAACTTTTGGAGTTAATTTAAGGGCTTAAGTCAATTGGCCTTTTTGCCTTTTGACTAATGGGCTTTTTAACTTAACTTAGAAGTGCATTTGGGCCATGAGCAAACCCTAACCCTAATCTAACTCCCCTTGGTCGGCCATAGCAGCAGCCCCCATCCCTACATAAGCATATGCATAGCTTTGACACCCCTTTACAAACCCTACTTTCTCAATTTCTCCAAAAATCCTATTTTCTCATTCGGCATCCGATTCGCGTCAAACAAATTTTGTTGTGACCGTTTGGAGGAGAGGAACTTGCTGGAGCATTGCTAGCAAGGATTTGGGGACGTTGCTCGGGAGAAACTGGTCGTCAAAGCGCCCGAGGATTCACTTTCATTGAGATTCCAACTCTCAATAGGTAAACCTCGTTCTACCATTGTTTTTTCTGAAATTTCTTCATATTAGCATGCATCTAGGTACCCTCGACCTGTAGGTTTAGTTTCGTTCGGTTTCGTTCGATATGCGTATCGGACACGTATCGGAGAGTTTCAATAGGTGTTCGACATAATTACCCAATGAATTAAAACAGGTTAATTTCTGAAACTATTTATATGTTTTGATAGCTCTAGACATAAGGACCTTAAAGCCCTACTTTTCGACACATTTTGGGCTCGTGTCCAGGCTCGTGTCCGTGTCCAAAACGGACACGAACACGCTGCACGAGGCGCCGTGCACACCCGTGCATGCCCTGCTGTATATGCGTCATAACTCGACGCACAGGGCTCCGTTTCGCATGAAATTTTATGGACGCGTGGGGGCAACCTCTGCCTACGTGCTCCTAAAATTTCACGACGTTTTGTGGAGCGTGCGCGAAGAAATCCGACGTGCACGGTTCAGCCCGCACTGTGCACACGGCTGAAATCGTCGCTGACACGGCCTTCGTACGCGAACACGACGCGTCGAGGACCCATTCCGGGAGCACAAGCATGAAGCCATATACCTAGGCTACCGAGGGACTCGATACCGAGTCGCGCCGTGGCTTGTGTCGCGAGCCACGTGGCTCGACAGGCGCCCACGGGCACGCACGCGCGCGCGCACAGGCGCACGGGATCCGCGTATCATGTGTCACGTAGACACGACTTGGTGTTGTGTCAGTGTATCCTAGACCTAGCTCGAAATCCTACCTAGCTACGTGCACGAGCACGAGGCTTCTCGCTTTGCGTGCGGCGTCCAATCGGGTGAAACGTACGTGCAACTACACGTTTCGACACGTGTATTTCAGTTTTCCGATACGCACTCCGTGGACACGATGCAGACACGGGTTCGACCCCATGAGTACCCGAGCACGTCACACACATAGATACCTTCGTGTTTGCCAAGTTTTGCGGGTTCTAGTTGTGTATATTGTGATTTGGGTCTCGAGTTGCGTTTCGGGTAATTTTGACATATATATTATTGAGTTGATTTGTCATATTTTGATTTTCTGATATTTTAGTTGTAATTTCTGAGTTTATATCTTGATAATTAGATTCTGGACTTGTGGGTGGTAGTCTCTAGATTTACATCCAAATATTTCTACCATATATATATATATATATATATATATATATATATATATATATATATATATATATATATATATATATATATATATGTTTTGTTGAGTATATGTCGAGATACTTTGGATTCTCAGATCTGAAACTTTGATCTCTCTTCAGGGATTCATCTTCTTTTTCTTTCCTATATATATATATATATATATATATATATATATATATATATATATATATATATATATATATATATATATATATATATATATATATATATATTTTAATATATATATATATATATATATATATATATATATATATCAAAGTTTCAGATCTGAGAATCCAAAGTATCTCGACATATACTCAACAAAACATATATATATATATATATATATATATATATATATATATATATATATATATATATATATATATATAGTATTCATATTTGTATAATATATATCTATCTTGTCTCAGATTTGACCCCCTTAACATCCCTCACTCGACACACACACAACCTCTTCTTCACAAGCTTAGGTATATGTATATATGTATGTATGTATATCAACGGTATTATGGTAGGGGTTATAGCTAGCCTTTTTTACCTGGAAGTCGTATCATGAAAATAGAGTACAAGGGAACATTTTGGTTGGACATGATATATCTACATGAAGGTGGAGTCGTCTATGTGTTGTATGTAAATTTTGTTGGAAGGTAACAACTGATCTTGTGCTCCAAATATTAATGTCACGGCCGGGGACACAAAATAATCTAGATAGAAAGTGGGAGTTCATGAGGCACTAATTATCTCCCTAATGGAAACCAACTTATTCTAGTCATTTGGTAAGACTAGTATCTCCTACATTTTAGAAGACTTACTATTTACTTACTTTAGAAGTTAGGACATGGTTTTAAGATTAATAAGGATAGAAATTTATTGCACCTCGACTCTTGATCAGAAAAGAATACTACACGACGAAATAGATAATGTGATATAGTAGATATGAATCAAGTTGAAGATAGTTCTCCGATTTCGAATTGATGGAAACGATTTTGTATATAGCCTTCATGGCCATAGGGGAATACTTCGTGTCTACGAGCGTTTGTTTTTCGAAGAATTGACGAAAATAATAAGATTTTGAGGGAGATGGAATCGAATTGTAAATATGGGTTTCAAGGTGATTGAATAGTTCAAAGAGGAAGTTTGTCAAGACCGTTGCAGATAAGATCCTAGAGGACAAGTTTAACTATATCTCAATCCATGAAAAATAATCAAAGAGCGAACCAAAGTGCACTAGGTTGATCAGACCATCATGCACCAGTTCTGATTAGACAATATATTAGTGGACACGACCAATAACATATATCTTGAAACAAGCTCGAATGAGTGTAAGCTTGCAAAACTAGGCTATAATAGCAGTGATAGTCAAGATGGTAAACTATGAGTACATGAGATAATGATGAAAGAAAATACAACTAATTCAAGTTTCTTAAGCTCTAAGTTTTGTCCGAGGTTCATTCCTATACAGTTGTCCTACGGTCTTATGATCTAAGGCTTTGGTCGATAATATGAGGTATGGTTCTCTAAGAATTTACAATCTAGGTAATCCAAGTAGTATCCTCTACAATGAGTCATAAGGACAAAGGGAATACTAGGTTGTGAGGCACTCTACCCAACTTATAAGAATTCAACTAATAGTGTAAGTGAACCAATGGGGACTACAAGTCATCCTTCTAACTCCTATCAAGCACGAAGGAAGATAAGATTTACGGTAGAAGGGATCAAGCAAAATGCAATCAATGAGTCAAGTGAGAGTTCGAAGATGGAATCGAGATAGAAGGTCAAGTATGTGGATAAGATCCTATACTCTAATCCTATACGCAGGCTTGCTTGGTATGGTAAAGTAACCAAATAATTTAACTTGACCTGCATGGACCACCACAAAAACATGTAACGCTTCAGTCCCTAAATACGTAGGACTAGGTACGTATACATGCCAGCTGTATACATACGAAGTATACTCCAATATATAAAAATCTCGTATGAATACATAAGCTGCAAAATGCAGTAAACCAAGAGTAATCTAATCTCATCCACAAAATAAAAGAATAAAAGATATCATATAATCAACGATAAAATATTTTTGTACAATATGTTAGGCGGAGACAAATCCACTACCAACAAGTAAAGGAAGAAATGCATGGAAACGGAAATGATTTGACGAGAGTAGCAAAGAAAGATCCAAGACATGTCATCTCCGAATGAATAGAGAAGATCATGACCTCGACTAGAATACCTGTGAATGACAATAGCACACACCTGGAGAGATAACCAGGTCCTCAGAGGGACGTAACAAGATACACAATATCATGACATATAAACTGAATAAATACTGCTCAATAATAAGTCAATCAGATCATAACATGGTCCAACATTCCACCTTTAGATTATCATACCATCTTCCCAACCAGACAAGGACAGGAGATGGCACACTAACCCACGATGATGTATCTTTCCAAGTCACGAATCCAATATGGTATCCGGACCACAACAAGGTTCAATACCTTCTCATCGGAGCAGTGAGCCACACCTGCAACCAAACAAGGACAAGATGTGGCAAACTAGTCCGCGACAAGTTATTGTTCCAAGCCATGATCAGATACAAGCACCCAAGCCAAGAGCACTCATACCTAACGGATAAGGGTGCCTAACCAGTCTAAGTGAATGCACTTTTAAGAACAACCTCCAACGCATGGGCCCTGGTTAAAATGGGATCGGCATGGTCCCCCCTTGGGGCACCAGGAGCCTCAGGATAACCGTTCCACGAACGTCAGTGGCCAGCAGTAAATAAGGGGTCGTCAACCCGCATCTCCGGTGGAGCGTACGGTCATAAGAAAAATGTGGAAAGTAGCCCATACGCTAAGGATATGTCCTTCCCTCCCAATGCATACTATGTTGTATCCATAACACATATAACCTCTATTAACCGCTAAGTCAAACTAAGCATGCAACCTCTATTAGTGGTTAATCCTATCGCACGGCTTATACGTACTGGTGGCCAGCCAGTCACGCATTCTGGAACAGGGACAAAATCACAATTCTGGAACAAGGACAAAATCATAATTTTGGGTCAAAACGATGTCCGCCATTGGACCCGTTTTGTACCGAAAAACGTGCAGTAACTATGGTCTCTAAAGTCGTCAACTACATGTCTACGGGTCTAGTTTGAGGAGACGAACCCAACCGTATGTCCAAAGTTGGATTCCGGCGGGCTGTGCACAAATTCGTCCGTTAGAGCGGGTTGCGGGCCCGCCAAATAGGCATTACAGTCGACCTTCTCAGTATTGGACCAAGATTGGCACACAGGACCATAAAAATGTTACGGTCTTGTTGGCTCAAGTTTCATGTCGATCTGACTAACGTGCACAAAGTAATTGAAAAATTTGCAAAGGGACCGATACGGTGAATTTCGACGGATACACATCAAATTCGTCGCACACACGCGACCAATTTGAATTTCGTCAAAGCCCACACGTCCGCAAAGTCGATACGCACCTTTCGATGCCTTCGATTCACGACCACGTAGCCCGGTTTCTCGGGGCGCACGCCGTATCGGTAAATTTTTTCCAAAATTTTAGTTTTCGAAAGCGAGTTTTTCTTGATTTTTGAATTCAAATAAGTGTCTACACAATGGATGAAAAATACATCTACAAAAAGGGTTTTTCTCTCTTATATGTTGTCTAAAAGATCTTTCAATTAGAATCTCCAAACTGTCGGTGAGTTGGCAATGGCTTGCCTTCCAAATTAGGGTCGGAGAACATTTCTACTTTGTTTAGGAACAGATTTTCATCAAAGTTTGTATCAATTTTTTGGAAAATTTAGTTATCTATGTGCAAATCCATCTACCAGTGTTTTAAGAGGGTTATATAGGCTCTCTATCGAATCAAACAGAATCGAAAACGATCGAGCGTACGTAAAAAAAAACTCGCGATGAAAGGGCATACCTGGCTGCATTGGACAGAACAGAGTCTCCCATGTTCTCGGCTGTGCAGGCGGCCCTAGCGGTGCTCCGACAAGCTTCTGGAGGCGCAGGCGGGTTAGGCAAGTTCGCAGGAAGTCGAGGGAGCTCTCGTGTAGATGGTTGCGATGTTTTAAGGGTTTTTGGAAGGAAATTCTATAGGAAATTCTCAGTACAGTCGACAGCATATGGGTTTATTCAGTTGGAGATTTAAATCAAATTTAGATTCGATTAAATCTAGATTTGGTGTGATCCTAAAGAGGATATGATTGGGAAATAGTAGGAAAAGATTAGAATCGAACTGGTGAAGATTTGGCCAATCTTGGTCGAATTAAGTTTCTAAATTTTTCGAGTTCTCCTACACCGCTTGTGCGCTCGAGAACTCAGGGTTCTTCTAGGAACAGTAGTCAAGGGGGGAAGAAAGGAAGTATATTTGTTTTTCTTTTTCCTTTTTTTTTCTTTTTTCTTTATATATATATATTTTTTCTTTATATATATATATATATATATATATATATATATATATATATATATATATATATATATATATATATATTTTTAATACTCAAATAAACTCTAAATAAGCTTATAAGATTCCTAAAATTTACATAAATCTTTATAAAATATTTTAGTATAGATTTAGCCCGAATATACCTGTGTATATTCTCTATATACACATGTAGGTTTATTTAACAATACAAAAAAATACTAAATAGCTATGATATGCCAAATTTTAAGATATGGGTATAATAGTATGTAACATCTATATACGTATATATGTACTCTAGAAATTGTATAAATGTTTTTAAACTAATTGAATGCTTATAACCAAAATATTTTGCAACCAAATTACTATGTAATAATATTCACTACTAGTTTTGATAAAGAAGAAAAAACATATAATTTTGTGACCAAAGTATTTAATAATTATGAGAACAACACAAATATATATATATATATATATATATATATATATATATATATATATATATATATATATATATATATATATTACATGAGTATTGAGCAATCTTTGCTAACAAAGTTAAAATCTTCAAGATGCAGAATTTTTGAGAGAACAAAGATTGATCTTCCCTAAAACTAGCATCATTTCTTTGTGGAACAATAAATCACTACATAATCAATTTCCGCAACCTTAAAGTGCTTTCAATAGGCAGGAACTCATCATAGCCAATTTAACATGTATATTTGCCTTCATAACCATCAGTAGCATCAGCAGTGTTAATTAACAAGGTCATAACCTCAAGATAAGTAAAATCTTGAACAATACAGAGCCTGAACATAGAGCAATCTTCCCCAACAAAGATAAGTACTGAACACAGAGAAATCTTCCTTAACAAGGTACAATCTTCAAAATGCAGAACTTTGATAACCAAAACGAAGGATCTTTTTTTTTTTTCATCCTAAAACCAGCATCAATTCTTCACAAAATTATAAAATAACTACAAAACAAAATCAATTTCTTCTGGTGTAAAAGTGCGCTAGCAATTGGCTGATGTAGTAACAAATCGTAGCCAATATAACATGTATATTTGCCTACATAAGCATCATCATCATCAACTTTATCACCGTCATCGTTCATCATAACCAAGATATTTTTCCATCTGATATTCAATTTCTGCTAGTGTAAGAAGTGTAGTTTCACACACGAGTGGAATGGTGAACATGCACACAAGCTTTGGTGGGCGAACAAAAAATGGACTCTTCAACTTGCTCAAATGTCCATTGAAACCTAGAGAAAAGAAATTATATAAACTTGCGTAATTTGTAAGCCATGGCAGAAAAACGACTTGGCAAGGCTCCAACAATGGCTAACCACCTCAAAGCTACTTGTTCCATCACTAGTGCAGTTCCCATCCTCTTCTAGCTTGTTTCATTAAATGCCAATTTCAAGTGTCAAACATAGTCAAATCATTCAACATGCACCGTTATCAGCTCTCAAAAAATTATACACGATTGCAAGATTGCATACCCAGGCAACTAATCTAAAGCCAACGCCACCCAGGACCTGAACCTAAAGTACCAATTTTCAAACTAAAAGTTTAATTCAATAGGACATAATTAGAACGAAAAAATGAAAATTTTGTAAGAAAGATCGATGGAATAGAGTCAAGGAGTGGGGATTAATTAATAGAAGTTATTGGAACAAACCCTAACCCTAATTTTATAAAATTGGAAGAAAAAAAATCCAAAACCCCCAATTCCTAGATTAAATAGAGAGGTAGAGATACGAGAAGAAAGAAACCAAGCAAAATAAAAGGCAAACCTGAAGTCGATGACGATGAGGGGTTGGAGATTCTTCTCTAAAACTCCTCCTCATCTTCGGTCGTTTGCGAGAAGACGACCGGAGTAGTGTATTGTAGACTACTCCTCGTCTTCTTCTTCGGTGATGATATGGAGGAGGAGGAGAAGAAGGAGGAGCAGAAGTACATGAGAAGAAGGAGAAGAGGAGGAGGAGCAGAGAGCGGGGAGTTTGAGGGGGGAAATTTTGTAGGTGAAAATTTATCGGGAAGAATGAAAGAATGGACGGGCCTAGGTGAGTTATTTGGAAAACTTTTGGAACATTTTATAGGTTTTCTTAGGGGCACCACAACTTTTACTAGGGGGCAGCTCTTACTTAGGAGCAGCCCAAAAAGTGAAAATTTTACTAGGGAACAGTCCACATTTTGCTAGGGGGCAGCCCAATCCCCCAAACTCTCATTTCCTCCCCAAACCTCATTTGCCTCTCTCTCTCCTCCAAAAGAAAAAAAGAAGAGCTCTCTCTCCCTCTCCCAAAACCCTAGTCTCTTCTCCTCCACCACTCTAATCCTAATTCCTCCACCAATTTTTTTTCAAGAACACTCCTACATTCGACGAGATGACACGCAAGTCGAAGAAATCGAATTCTAGGTACGTTCTTCCCTAATTTCTTCTATAATTTTCTACATTCTATTCGAAACCCTAGAATAGTTTTAATTCTCTAAAAACTTTTGATAATTTAGGTTTAGAATCATTACAACAAATAGGACCTATAATAGCAATTTTTCTATAGCATTCATGTGTCCCCGCTATAGACTGTTATCAATAATAACGTTTTTTTTGTAGTGCTATAAAAATATCTATCTGTAGCGTTTCCTGAATGCTGTAGAATCACTACAATTTTTTTTCAAAATATGGACCGATCCAGCGACCAAACAGGCTAGCTATTCAGCTATATTTTATTTTGAACAGACTTATTTTCTTTCCAACAATTGTAACGGCAGACTATTTTCGTCGGTACGCCAAGCCCAAACACAAATAAATAGTATAAACTAGGTTTCTTTTCCTAACCCAGGAAAATGAGCGCCCAAATTTCTTTTTCCTTTTCGTTTTCCCGCAAAA
The DNA here is from genome assembly GCA_029216955.1 of Iris pallida. Taxonomy (NCBI): domain Eukaryota; kingdom Viridiplantae; phylum Streptophyta; class Magnoliopsida; order Asparagales; family Iridaceae; genus Iris; species Iris pallida. The sequence goes on along the minus strand of JANAVB010007200.1, from coordinate 4,191,183 downwards.
TTTTTGCCTCCATCCATTATAGATCTAGGTTCTCACTTCTCGCAGGGAAAAAACATCTCACTGCTCTCGTCTCTCACGCTGCTCTCGTTTTCCCTCGATCCAGGTTCTCTCTCTCGCTCGCTTCTCTTTCTCTACCACAAGTTTTCTCTCTCTCCCAAGCTTCTCTTTCTCTCTCGTAGGTCAATTTTTCTCCCTTTAGGGTTTTCCCTTTTTTAGGGTCGATCTGGTTTTTAGGTCATATATATTTATTCTCGATTTTGCACCGCCTTTCCCCAATTTCAGGAACACCACCAAGACCGACGGTTGCACCGCCTTTCCTAGAGAGACACAGACGCGATGGGTGCCACTCGACTCTGGGTATAATTTTCTCTTTTTCACCAATTTTCCATAATAAATTTGATTTTAATTTGAGATAAAAGTTGGATTAGTTTGATTTTTAATGATATTAGTTTTAGTTTGATTTTAATTTGTTAATCTTCCTTAGCCCTAGTACAGACCATAGACCATGAAATTTTACCTTCATCTCTTTGGTACTAAGTATTAGAGATTTACTCTACTTTTGCAATGAATTTATGTTCATTATGCTTACCGAAGACTTTGTATTGGAAACTCGGGTTAGCTCTTTTGTCAAAATAAAAGTTGCTAAGAACTGATTTTTGTCATACAAGTAAGCATAATTGTTGCATGATGAAAGAAATGAGCAAGATTAGTTATGTCTTTGTCTGCATGATGAAAGAAAGGCGCAAGATTAGTTGCAAATTTTTTGGGTCGATATCTAAACATTACACAACATATAATGCTGATATATTTTGTTGTTGTCTGTATTGAATATTGGAATTTCTGCTGCCTGTATCATGTTAGTATGGCCTATCATGCCAGTTTGACGAATTGGAACTAAACCGTTAGTTTGTCGCATGCCTTGTGTTTGCTTGTTATAATTTGCCCCTGCTTTTTGGGGATATTATTATATGAAAAGTTATTAGACTTATATCTGAGCATGGTACTAGAATTCTTGGTTTCAAGAAATTAAGTAGATAATTTTTACTGATCTTTTGTCTGGAATTACGCAATTGTTGGCTTGAAACTTCTATGGAATAAATTAATTATCACCATTGAATTGGTGTTTCATGTTAGTTCATAACAATTGCAGTTAGAACAACTTTTTGCATTAGAATTATCTTAGGCATGAGCCTGTTATTGGAAAACATGTAATGTAATGCCTTAACAAGCAACAGCCAGACAAGGTTTTAAGTTGTTCAAATCTACGTAACGAGGGATAGTTGAGAAATACAATTCAATTGCCAGTTTGTGGTGAAAGTCCATTTCATTTTTGGGGCTTTACTTGTATAGCTTTGTCTCATATTATTAAAAGTTGTGTTACAATCGTTGCAGTTTTCTATGAAATAAACGAATTATCACCAATGCATGGGTTTACTGGTCTTGTTCTTGAACATAAAACTCGGTTAAATAGTAGAATATTTTCACGACAAGTTTGATAATCATGAAAAGATTGACATATGTGCAGTTTATTCCTAATTAGCATTTGATTGTTTGGTTTTAATTGGAGGTTCCTAATTAGTCAGGACATTTACGATTACCTCTAACTGATTTCTAGTCACAACATTTGCTGAAAATAATTAGAATTATGACTACAACCTCTTTTTGATTCAGGACGTTTTGATGGATTAGAAAGGTTGTGGATTCTCTGAACATTTTCACTGCTAGTTCAAAGGAACTTGGCTTGGGACCCTAAAACTATTCTAGTGATGCTCATGTCAAAAGTGCAATACTTATCAAACAAGCATCATTACAGACCTAAAGTGAAAATATGATTCCTTTTGTCTCAATTTCTGGTTATAACGGTTCCTAATTTTCTCGCAAAAATATCATCTATTGCTTTGATAAAAAGCTCCTGCTAGATTAGTTGCTTTGGTTTTCATAGTGAAGTAGTAAATGTGGTTGTTCATGAATTGTATTAGAGGCTAACACTGGCTTTTTGTTTCAATTTTTCCTGGAAAAAATTCAACCAATCATGTCTTCTATTTAAATTTATAGTTGATATTATGAGTGTAACATTTGTTAATGCGGACTTGAGGAAATGTATAATTGTTGGTACTGTCCAAATCCAAAAAGTCTTCTAATTGCTTATAATTGAGCTCATAGTCTCATGATGCTTTATTTATTGATAAAGGTGAATGTCCTTTCTTCTAGAACAATCCATATGTTAAAAGGTTTTGCATTTTGCTAGTTCATTGTTGATTATTTCCATTTCTTGCTCATTTGATATTACTGGTGGAATGCTTTGATGCATTTTAGCTATTTTATAGTGTTACCTAATACATGATGAGTCCTTCCCAAAATATTCCAGTTGTTTCTATTGTGTATCTAAACATAAATTAAATGCCATCAATAACAGTACTATGTAAATTTCTTTTTTGTTTATGCTCATGAATATTTGCTTACTTGTTTGTTTCTTATGATGATTACTTTAACGAGTTATGTAAACTAATACATTGGGTCTTCTATATTTAACGTCCCCGCACTTCTATAAATATATGTTTTATTTTTGCTAATAGTTTTTGAGGTAAGATAATATATCCTTTTCTTTATTCCTTTTTTGGCCTTGTTTTCTTCTCTTTTTAAGAGCCTGTGGTTATTGTTTTGTTATGGACTTCAAGAAGTTGCACTTTAATAAGGATGGATCAGCCATCAAGAAGTTGCAGGTAGGTGTTTGTTTCTCTGTTTCTCCCACTTCCTTCTTCCTTTTCCAGTGCAATCATTTTCATGTTGATAATGCCAATCATTTCTTATTTATTTCTTTTATCCCTTGTTATTTCAGACTGGTGTCAACAAGCTCACAGATGTTGTTGGGGTTACACTTGGTCCAAAAGGCAGGAACGTTGTTCTAGAGAGCAAGTATGGTTCCCCAAAGATTGTCAATGACGGTGTTACAGTGGCAAAAGAGGTATGCTAGCAGCTTCATGTGATATTAATAATGCTTTTTCTTGTTGTCTTCTTGTAGTAAGTCATCCCATACACACAACAGCTTGCATTATTGATATATGAAACTGTTGTATTCCATATATCGCATTTATTTATTTGCAGGTGATACTTTTTCTAGGCTAAATCAATTATAAGGTTGTAATAATGGTTACATGTATAATTTGAGCGAGATGATTATTAGTTATTAGTTTTGTGTTTTTCTTTCTACTTTGTAAATGTTAAGTATTGCGATTGAAAGCACCTTTGCTTTCATATGATTTACATGGTATAAGTCTAAAAATGCTTTCCCCCCTTTAGTCATCTACTTTGATTGTAGCTATTGCATGCTTTCTACTTCGTAGGTGCAATTTCATTGTTGTCTGTAAGCGAATTGTCTTGTTTCGTTTTCTTTTGTGGTTTCCTCCTAATTTTCAACATACATGGTGGTTCACTAGAGTTGCAAGACTAAGATTCCGGTTAGAGCAGATATAAGTACTAGGCTACTAGCACTCGATTATTATTATTATTATTTCTACAAGAATGGATTCTGAATATGGACATTAATTGGATATCAAATGGCTGTGATTTGGAATATTTCTAACTTTTAAAATAGTACAAAGCTGATTGTTTTGATTTTCGATATGGCTGTAATTTGGAATATTTTTGAAAGTGGTTAAAAATCTCAGAAATAAAAAAATATTTTCTGAATAGCTGGTTATAGCGAAAAATTTCATTAGTAATATGTTAATGATTGAAAATCATCTCAAGCAATTTTACAATTAATTCAACTAAATTTGTATCTACAAGGGACAAACTTCATGTTTGCTAACACCGAAATATTTTATCTACATATACCTTAAAGTATATGACCTGACTCCTGTTAGTTCTCTAAAAATTGATTATAAATGTGATTTTGTTGCTACTTGAAAGTAACCTCAGTATTGGTGTAAATTTTCATGTATCTATGGGCAAGATACTGATTCAACTGATCCCCGTATCTTTTGACAGTTAAAATTACTATGGTGTATTTACTGTCTACAAACTGTGATATCTCATTCATTTCTCCAATTTAGTTAATGCAAATGATGCTCATACTCTTACTTATAGGTGGAGTTAGCGGATCCTGTCGAAAATATTGGTGCGAAGTTGGTAAGGCAGGCTGCTTCAAAGACAAATGACTTGGCTGGTGATGGCACTACAACTTCTATTGTTCTTGCTCAAGGTCTGATTACTGAAGGAGTCAAGGTGTGTTCCCATAACATAATTGTTAAAGGCTATTTTTGACAAACAACTGATACTTGGCTATCTAATGTTTGTCTATGTTGTCTAGGTGGTTGCAGCAGGTGCTAATCCTGTTCAATTAACTCGCGGTATAGAAAGAACAATCAAATCCTTAGTTTCTGAGCTCCGGCTGATGTCAAAAGAGGTATTTATTAAGAAAAGAGACTTGAATTATTTGTCTTCTAAATCTAACCTGCAGAACAACTTACCCTTACTACATGTATGCACAACACTACTCAACACACATAGGAAAACCCCCCTTGCATACACATGCCTTCAGAACATTCTACCCCATGACACTCACACATATGGACCTACATATTACCACATACTCTTGAACACAGGAGACAGGACTGCTAACAGTTTTTACCTCAACATGCAGATATCTACCTGTAGTCTGTTATGATACGGAGGCTAAGCTACCCTGCCGTGCAGTGCATACTCATCAATTTTCTGTCTGCACACAGGTTTTACTAGTCTGCTAATGCTAGAGAGAACATATGTGCAAGAACACTACCTAACCTCACTGCTGCAGCACTTCAGTTTTCCTTCTGCAGTCACACTACTACTGATACACTGGGATACTGATACCTTCTTAGGAACCCCCACTGCTGCTGTTCACATATCCATTCCCCCTGCCTCACTACACATATATACACCTACTGATACCTTCGTAGGAACCCCCACCGCTTCCTTAATCTGAGCTATAAAAGTCAAGTTAGAAACTCTTATATATAAGTTGTTGACTAGTTATAAAAGGGTGAGGAAATTAAAACTAGCTTCAATCCATGGCAAAATATAAGTACTCTGAACGCAATTTTGTTTCTTCAAATTTGCTAGAATCTAATACTTTGATCTAAGTGATACTCCTGGTTCACACATAATTGGTATCGAGTGAACATATATAAGTTTTTATTTGATGTAACATCTGGATTTGTGTTTAACTGAAATACTTTCTGTATATATTAAGGTTCAAAATGGCTCTTCACAATTCACTTTTTATATATGCGATTAAAATTAGTTTGTGTACGTCTAAATTGCAATTATTAGTTAATGTACATTTTAGTCTATTTATAGATCATCTGCCTCATTAAGGCTATTTCAAATGACATAAAGTCATTATAATGTCTGCTCCGCAGAGTGAACCGACTATGCGGCTAAAGATTTCGCGATGTTCCACAGACTTCAACTCCATGGAACGCTGTCAAAATCTAAGTTCATTTCATGGTGTATGAAATCTAAGTACTCTATTATAAAAACTGCTAGGTATCTGCTAGATATCTCTTAGTTCATTTCATGGTGTCAAATATTTCTATCTTATTTTTTATATCATAATGTGTTTTCTTCTCAATTTTGTGTAGGTTGGCATATATGTTTTTGATGGTTGTGGATAGCTGCTAGAAGGAAAGAGGCGATCGAGCTGTTTTTTGGCCTACAGATATTTGTAAATGGAATGGTTTATTTTGGACTACAGATACTTTGTAAATGGAATGGTTTATTTTGGCGTATAACTATTTTTTTCTACATCTTGAATGTTTTAATGAAAACTACTTTTTGTACATCTTGAATGTTCTAATGAAAAATTTCATATTTTGGCAAATCTTTACTATATCTTGATTGATCGAAATGCAAGTTGCGATTGAAATTATTTACGATTATTGTTATTTATATGTGATACAAAACAGGTTATGAAATATGAAATTCTGTAGCAGATATGAAATAATATGAAATTCTGTAGCAGATATGAAATAATATGAAATTCTGTAACAGGTTTATAGCACTCAAAGCGTCTAAATTGCTGCTACCACGATAGCATATGATGAACGCTATAATAAATCAAACCATTCATCAAACGCTATAAATCATCCACAGCATTCACAAACGCTATAAATAATCCACAGCATTCATAAACGCTATAAGTAATCCACCGCACTCACGAACGCTATAAACTATCTACAGCGTTCTATAATGCTATAAAGTATTTACAGCATTCATAAATGCTATAAACCATCAACAGCATACACGAACGCTATAAACCTTCCACAGCATTCATGAACGCTATAATGTTATAGCGTTCACATGTCTGGACATACTATAGCGTGGGCGATCATAGCAGACAGAATATGCTATAGAAGGCTTTCTATAGCGTTCTGCGCATGCTATTGTAGGCCATATTTGTTGTAGTGAATGTCTTTAGGGTTTATGAATGGCATTTTCGAACACGACAAACCCACAATTTTTCTTCAAACCCTAACCCTAGAAAATGACAAACTAGCGAGTCGTTCGTCTGTCGGCCCTGAGTACAGTAGGACTGCCAAGCATGTGGCAATCCACATGTAAACAAGGACTGCCAGAGTCCTGGCAGTCCTCTTTCAATAGAGGACTGCCAGGACTGTGACAGTCCTTGTTTGCAATTGGACTGTCACATGCCAGGCAATCCTACTGTACTCAGTTTTAGTTGTGGTCTGGGGGTGGGGGATAGGGGGTAACAGTTCTATTTTAGTTTGCATTATTTATTAACTGTACGGTCGTATAATCCATTGTTCTATAGGGGTAATAGTCATCCGGACGCACCAAAAAGAATATGCCCCACCGCGTCAAAGCGGAAGGAACGTGCGGAACGTCCTCTTGAGCGTCCGATTACAATTTCCGAACCGGCGCGCCAAGGTCGGTCTGGGACACGGAGACCGCCACCGGGACCACAAGCTCGGTTGAAGCAACGAGCTCGTACTCCTTCTTCTTCTTCCAGTGATGACGACGATGTGCCAATTAGCCAACTCCTACCACCACGTCAAGGTGGTTATGCTCCATCTGAGGAGGCCGGTCCTTCTGAGCCGTATGTCCGTCCGCCACGTCAAGGTAGTTCTGCTCCATCTGAGGAGGCCGGTCCTTCTGAGCTGCATGTCCGTCCGCCAGGTTGCTCAATGTTGGCTTCTTTTGAGAACCATATTGCATATGCAATATGGAAGAACTCGGTATGTACATTACTTTTGTAAGCTACCAGTTTAGTATATGATATCTATATGTATTTCATATTTTTTATGTTTTTATATGTTGTTTGATATACATAGGACATATCGTATCCTTAGGGCTGTGAGTCACGGAAAGAAAACCGTATCTTGGCCGTTTAGAAGCTTATCGGAGGCCGTCCAGGTTAAAATCTTACCAGGCGGTTTGCATAATTTGGCAGATTATGCCTATAGGACAATGGATAGTGCCCTCATATCCGCCTTTGTGGAGAGATGGCACCCGGAGACTAACACGTTTCATCTCCCCATGCGGGGAGATAACCATTACACTTGACGACGTCTACCAGATACTGGAGCTACCAGTTACCGGTCGCGTCATGACCAAAGAACATTACAGAAATGAAAAAAATGGTACTCGAAAATCGTCAAGTTTGTCTCAAGTAACCTTGAACTTGAGGAAACTAGTTTAACAACTCTCCCCGGCTTCAAGAAATCATATGGAATTCCTCTGTCATTTCTGGTGGAGTACTTCACGAATATGAAATTGGATGAGGATGATGATGAGTTGGTCGACACGGTGGCCCGTGCTTACATGTTGTTCGTCCTAGGAACGGTGGACATTTCGGACAAGTCCGGAACCTCGATACATGCGAGGTACATGCTCAATTTATTGTTCGTGGATGACTTCATTGATATATCGTGGGGTAGCGGTATTCTCGCCTATCTTTACCGCGAGCTCGGCATCGCATCCCGTGTCGGGACTAAGACAATTGTCGGATGCCAGACTCTGCTACATGTAAGAAAACTTCCAACAATTTAATCTCGTATACTTTATTTTGTTGTTTATATTTTGTGACTATTAACTTATAAATTGAATAGGCATGGATATACGAGCACTTTTCGATGCTCAGGCGGGGTGACCTGAACCCAAACTAGTTTGAACACCTTCCTAGAGTGGCTCGATGGAGGCTGGCCCAGGTGGAAACCAAAGATTGGCAAATACTGGCTTCCATTCGTGAAGTACTTGACAATTTGGTACGAGAAGAGGTAATAAATTGGGACTTATTTTTTCATGTTAAGTTTTTTTTGCTGTTAACTACTTTCCTACAGATATTTTGGGATCCATATCGGGATTTTTGCGAGGGGAGTCGTACCATCCAACAAGTTTCTTTATTTCATGGCATGATCACATGCTATGATATCACGGAGCAATACATGCCTGATCGTGTACTTCGGCAGTTTGGCTTCGTGCAAAGTGTGCCGAAGCGCACACTAAAGATGTTGGAACCTCCCCGCGGGACCCAACCATTGAACTACAAACCGGCATATTTCGACTGGGTGACCGACTTCTACTCCGAGTGGCAAAGGCACCTGTTTGGGGAAGATGAGAGTCAACCGGTCACCCGGATGGCCGACTGCAGCGAGGACTACATGTCGTACTTTCGGCGGGTCGGACATCCTAAGTTGTTGAACCCTACAAATCCGGGTCCCGAGGCCGTAGTAGCTGTTGGAAATCTTCCTTCAAAAAACATCTTGTATGTTTCATTGGTGAAGATGGTGAGTTCCGCATTAGTAATTAGTTTGAGATTTTCATGTTTGTAGACTAAATTCAATTATATTTTCATTTACAGTCTAGAAGGGCGAAGGAACTGGCCAAGACACTTCGGAGCGCTTGCCAAAGTGACACTAGTGTCTTGGTCGACACTAGTGTCTTGGTCGCCAACGAGCTTGAGCGCATCGACGACGAGGTTGAGTTCCCATTTATGCGTAATGCGGAGTCTCATTCGAAGGCCCGCCATGATATGTAGTATGATTGTCTGATGTCTGATTGTATGATGTTGAATATTTTACAAACTTGTTGTTGTTTGATTGTCTGAAGTTGGCTATTTTGGATGTTGATATTTTTGGATGTTGATATTTTTGGGTGTCGAACATGTTGTTGGATACTTGTGTTGAAATACTTGTGTTGGTTATGTGTTGGATACTTGTGTTTAAATACTTCTGTTGGATATGTGTTGGATACTTGTGTAAAACAAATACTTGTGTTGGATATGTGTTGGATACTTGTGTAAAACAAATACTTGTGTTGGATATGTGTTGGATACTTGTATTGAAATGTTCTATACAGGGCTATTCATCTAGGACTGCCACACCCAGGGCAGTCCTTCACATGTGTTGGACTGCCCTGGGTGTGGCAGTCCTAGATATAATGTTCTGTGATCTAGATCACAGAACATTTCAGCTAGGACTGCCACACCCAGGGCAGTCCAACACATGTGAAGGACTGCCCTGGGTGTGGCAGTCCTAGATGAATTATTCTGTGACTTAATCACAGAACATTATATCTAGGACTGCCACAACCAGGGCAGTCCTTCACATGTGTTGGACTGCCCTGGGTGTGGCAGTCCTAGCTGAAATGTTCTGTGATCTAGTCATAGAATATTTCATCTAGGACTGCCACACCCAGGGCAGTCCTTCACATGTGTTGGACTGCCCTGGGTTTGGCAGTCCTAGCTGAAATGTTTTGTGATCTAGTCACAGAATATTTCATCTAGGACTGCCAAACCCAGGGCAGTCCAACATATGTAAAGGACTGCCCTGGTTGTAGCAGTCCTCTGATGGTTTTTAGCACACATGTAAAACATGTATAATATTCAGCCAAACACACAAAATACACATGTATAACACCCAGATAAGCACATAAAACACATATAACACATGGATAAAAGTAAGAAACATATATTGGACTTCATATTTCATAGTTTAATGTATACAAAATTGGTCCTCTATAACCAAAATGCCAAAATGTATACAAAAGTGGTCCTCCATATAACACATTGATACTCAGTCGATTTCGACGTCACAATGGTCAGCAGGTAAGTCTCTTGGCTCCTCAAACTTCAATAACTTCTTACAATGGTCGATTTGATCAGCAAAAGGTGTGGTCCAAGCTCTGGCTTCGACCGGTGCTCTTTTGTACCAAACTGTTGAAGGTGGAGGAATCATAGAATGACTGATCATCTTTAGTATGACGAAGTGATCAACGATTTGACCTATAGTACATAGGTTAGAATGTCCATGGTCCGGCGGAGGAGCGCACATCGGAAAGAATGTTTCTCTAATACCCATCGAGAAAAATACGAGAGGTATCATGTACCTATTGGCAAATAAATAGCCGACAGACGGGACTGACATGTAGTGGTCTGAAACGGTAACACTGTCGGTGCAAGGGATACTTAACAATAAACTTTCAACTGTTTCTTTGCCTAGGAGGTGGGAGTAGAATGGAAGACAAGTCTCTAACTCTTCGTATAGCTCCTGTCTCACCTGTCTCCATCCGTCTTTGACATCATAACCAAGATGTCTTGCAAGCACATGGAATCCACAATGGCCATCATCGGGAACATCGACAATAGACCAAATGTATCGGCGAAGCTCAGGTTGGAATTTATCAATATACAAACTCAGTATTTGGCTTACAACGGTATCTTCTTTTGGGAGGTCCATTTTCTCTATTTTTCGATGAATGACAAGCTTGGCCTTCCGTGCGGGCGGAGCTTGCTGTAAGTTTCGTTCAACATGCTCAAAGTACGATGGATCTCTCCTAGTTGACTCCAGCCTTCTCTTCTGTGAACTAGTCAATCTTTTTTGAGGCCTGCCTTTAGGATTGGAAACAACGGTCGGCTCATGCATTCTAGTAGTAACCGGACATGCAATTTCTTGGATTTTAAGCTCAATGGACTGCCGCTCCGCTGCTACTGAGGCTAACCACCTTGCGTAGAGAAGTTTCACTTGTGTCAAAGAGAAGAAATCATCGTCCGTCTTCACCATAGGCATCATAGACAACTGCCTCCAACGTTGATCGACTGCTTCTACTGGAATAGGAATGGATTCACGATGATATTCATTAATCTAATGTGCACAAGGGAGGCCCAGTGTATGTCGATGTATACACCCGCAAACCTGGGGATCAAACCCGACATACTTTGACCTTTCAATCTCATCACATATTAATGTCAACGCCGTGTGAGATACCATGCGAACTAAATCATCTAACAGTACATCTTTTTTATGCTCATGCTTGACTATATTTAAGCTCATCTCAAATGATGCCTTAATTTCATTCACCGTCCGCTCTACCAATAGATGTATAGCTTGCCAAACAGAGACAAAGTTGCCGAGAGATGATTTTAGTTGTCTCTTCACTACAGAGTATGCTCCTTCGACACGGTTGGTAGTTGTCGTGCCCTGCATCGATTGCAATTGGAGCATGTACCGCAACATCGGAAGATCGCAACTTCTATAATAGAAGTTAAAAGTCAAAACTAAACAACTACATAAAGCCAAAATGTAAGCATATGAAATTAAAAAGGACTGCCAGAGATGTGACAGTCCCTCACATATATTGGACTGCCACATCCCTGGCAGTCCAAATCCATAAGAGGGACTGCCAGAGAAGTGGCAGTCCTCTGTGTTAAAGTCCGATTTTTCATCCGAAATAAAGTTAAAGTGTAGTTACCACGAGGGCTTCCGATGCATCAAAGTGTTCTTCGGACGTTGTGGGAGGAGAGTATCCAGCATTTGATGGACCGGGTTGTTCCATTTTCTATTTCTTTCTACATTAAACACAAAATTCTACTTTTATATGTAAAATTTAGGTTAAAACATTACACAAAAATAAATTCGACGACTTACAAATAAATGGGAGAAGTGATTGACACTATTACTAGATATTTCACCAAAATCTTTAACAAATTTAGGTGGGGGGACAATTTCACCTAGGTTAGGTTAATTCTAGGTTTCTATGAGGAGGAGAAAAAAAAAGTGGAGGAAGAGAAGTAATAGAGGAAGAAAGAGAGAAGAAATAAAACAAGTTTGGCTTTTATAGTGAATTATGGGCTGCCCCCTAGTAACAAAAACCTATGGCAAACTTGTAATTTTTTTAAAAAAATTTGGGCTGCCCCCTAGTAGAAGTGGTGGTGCCCCTAAAAAAAAACCTTTTATAATGTTTATCTAGCGAATCGTTACAAAACGTTAGCCATATATATGACAGATATATACATAAATCGTTATAATATGCCAAAACTTCTCCAACCCGTTATATTAGCTGTGTTTCTAAATCTCTGTAACGTTTCTATACAAAACGTTATAATTACTTTTCAACAAGTGTTATAAAAAGGTATTTTTCTTGTAGTGAAAGAACTAGTGAGCCATTATTATCTGAATCAGTGGAGGGATAAAACTAAGGCACAACCTCATATGACTACTCGAAAATATTATGTCTTCACTCAAGACGAGAGTGATCCGTCGAAGGTTCGCTTCACTACCTCCCAGGGTCTTATACATACGGAGGTGCTTGCCGAGATGAAAAGGCTTAGTGAGTAGAATTCACGTGAGGATGACAATAGAAAGCCGACCGACGACATCTATAACTGTTTCTAGCAGTGCGCCCACAAAATGTCACCAAAGGCGGTACTAGTTGCCTATATGATGATATGGCTCCGAGACTACGTGTTTTCCGGTGGATCTGGTTCTGTAGAGAGGGTGACCAGAAACCTTATCCTACCCGTCGTGAAGCTAGTTTTTGGCCGTCCTTTGGCTTTACTTTCCGCGATGGTGTGCAACCTGATGCGGGTTTAAGAGAATTTACAGTGAATTTCATCACCTCGAAGGGAAGGAGTGGAGATTTTCCTCGAGCGGAGCTGCCTTATCACTATTTAATGAGATGGTTGATATTGTATCATCCAAATGTAACGAGCCCTAGCACGGAGGAGGGGCATGTTCCAATGATGCTTTTATCTGCCGCTACTATAGAAGGAGGTGGCTGCATACCGGTGTCCCTGTTTGCAAGAAGATCTTGTCCTATCTTCAAGGGTAGGACATCTCTAAAGTTAGCCCAGTCTTTCTGGGTTTTAAAGCAGATGAAGAATTGGAGGATTCAGCCATAGACGCCATTTCCCTGCCAGTATGGGGGTTACGCTGGTTGCAAAGCTTTCGGCCCTCACACTTGGTATATCGGAACATGAATCATTGCTTCCTGGAACCGTATCTACCAAGCCGTTTTGCCTGCCAATTTTGCTACACTCGGCTGATGTTGAGGAACCCTAGTACTTACTTGGAATTTATTGGGAGCTTGTTGGATGGAGCCCGTGGTTGGCAGTACTATAATGTTGGGTGTACGGGAGTGTGGTTCATGGCACCCCTTCAAAATGCTTGGCCATACATTTTATTTTCAGCCGTCAAGCTATATTGTTTAATGAACATGATATCTCTTAGCTATGATAGGGAGACTAGTTTCATCATCGAGACTCAGCTAAAGGCGTCTGAGACCATGCTTGCGAAAGCCCGGGAGTATCATCCGCCAGAAGCTGCGGTTCCGGTGGTAGCCCCGGTAGAGCTCACGGGAGGAATCTGTGGCTACTTAATTGAAGAGGCGGCCTTCGGTAGATGCAAGTCCTGCTGCGCCCAAGAAGTCCAAGAAAATATTGGCAACTAAGTCAGGGGCTACTATAGCATTGCCCACAGGGGGACCGATAAAGCCCGTCTCTTTGACAGTAAGTTAGCTCTTTAAGTGGGCGATACGATCTTTCTTTTTATGTATATTTACTTCCCCTTTTTTGTTTGCAGGAAGTGACGAAGAAGAAATCTCGAACTTCAAAGCGAGGTCCAGACAGGCCTTTTGAGAAGGAGGTTGCCAGCTCTCTTGAAGAGCGCATTCCTCCTATTATACATTCTTCCATGAAGGAGGACCCAGTTGACGTCGTCCAATTAGACGTTTCGGCCGCCTTTGACTACACTGGAAATGATACCGTTGATGTGGTGGCATATGAAAACATCGAACATCCCCCATTGACCATTCGGGGAGATCAAGCAGGGCCTTCGCGGGCAATGGAGCAGCCAACCAAAGGCACAAGTGAGAAGATCGCTATTGAGGCCCCGGAGGAGGCGATGGCGCAAGATCCTCCGGAGGAATAGGTTGATTAGGACTCGTCTTCTTCGAAAGGCATCCCAAATAATGATGTTGAGAACGTAGAGGAAGGCTCTACGATGGGTGGAGAGGAGCAGACTGTGGTGATGGCAGCTGAGCTCTCCTATGATTCTGATAGGGAGGAACCGGCTTCACAATCGAATCCTATAGCTGCTCAGGCGACAGAGGTTGAGACGACTCTATTGTCGAGCCCTACTCTTATCCCACTGATGGAGGTTGAGGTAGAAAAAATGACTCGATTGTCGATTCCTACTCCTGTTTCAGCAGAAGGAGAGAAAGAAGCAGCCGTTCTGCCTCCCGGTGCCACACCTGCTCCTTTATCAAGGGGTGGAGTGAAGGAGCCTGCCCTAGCTGCAAGTGTTACTTCAGAGCCTGTTACGGTAGGCCTTGATGTTGGTGGGCCCTCTGAGGTAGATCTTGATAAGGGTAAGGGCCCTATGGTGGAAGAATCATATTCTGCCTAACCCACTTGGGGGACTGTGATGGGTCCATCGAGAGATTTGGCTATGATGGTTTCTGGTACTGAAACTGTTGCCAGTCAGACGGAGATCACAAATGTTGAGACTCCAGGGTCGAAGTCTCCTCAAAGGGACCCGAATCCTGAAGCCTTGGCGATCGAAAGTTCAACGAGTGGGGTGGCGACTGCTCTGTCTGGCTGAGTTGTTGTGCTATCCATGAGCCTAGCCATCCTTTCGGCTCATACGGTGCTTCCAACGACTCCTCCAATGACGCCCGAAGTATTAGCCGACGCATACGAATACGTGAAGTATATCGTTGAGGCTGTATACAAGATGCTAAGAAGAGGGGTGTCTACTGTACTAGAGGAAGGCGAGAGCTTTATGACTGCCAAGGTAATGGCGGTCCCACACATTAGGTTGATCCGATCTCACCAGGGTCATGACCGTATGGCTGAGATCTTGGAGGCTTCTATTGTCGAGCTTGATCACCATCTTACAAAGCTCCGAAACATCTGACAGAATGATCTTTCCACTTTGATAGAAGAATAAGAGGGCAAGTTAGTAGCCGAGGCTGAGTCGGCCTACTTGGCCACTATGGCTGTCTGGGAACATGAGTTGACCACTGCTGAAGCCAAAGGGCTAGATTTGACTTCGGCTATGGAGGACAAGGATGATCTGCAGAAATCTCTGGAGGTTCACCTGGCGGAGGTTGATGTCAAGATTCGCTTGCTCCAGGTGCAGCAAGCTGCTGACATCTCGATTAAGGAGGAGGTGGCAAAGTTCAATCGTCACTTGGGTGGGTTGTTCCATCAGAAGAAGGAGTTGGATGACAAATACGTCGCTGATACCTTCTCCGAAAGCACGGAAGCGAGAAGCCGTGACGCTGAGCGCTGTGTTTTAGCGACTGTGGGAATCAGGGCCGAGACTTTGAAGCGTCGTATCGACAAACTATCTGCTGATCTTTGAAGTCGTTTTGTTTTTGTGCTTTTGTTTTGCTTCATGTCATTCTGAAATATAGTTTGATTTCCCTTTTTTTTCGCAATATAGTCCTTTTCCTCTTATTGATGAAGAAATAAAGAATTTTTGCTTGTTCAACTGTCATGAACTTATGATTTTGTGGACTTATTATCTTTGGCGTACCTTGATTTTTAGGTACAGATAATAAGTTGAGAGACAAAACCCACATATTTACTCAGTGGTAATGTGGACATGGTAAATATGGGATTGGTGGTTGAGTTTCCTTACTCAAAGGTGATATGGACGTGATAAGAATGAACTCTTGTGGGGATACAAAGAACAGTTCAGAGGTGATATGGACATAGATGTTTTATGATTGAGATGTAACAATGCAGATGTTGTTGAATGGGATGTTTACTCAGAGGTATTGTGGACATGGTAAACATAGATTTTTGGCATCATCTTACGAGTGTAAGATTTTTTCTTTGCGGGGATGTAGAAAAACAACTCAGAGGTGATGTGAACGTGGATACTTTCTACCTGGAAAATGATGAGAGAATGCATTGGAGGGGTTGGGCTCCAGAAGCATATCATTATCAAGGGGGATGAACTCGGTTGTCGAATTCACAAGTTCTTTTGCTGGAGGTATGGAAGTACATATTGAGGGATTTTAAGAATAATAATTTTTAGGAACTTGCCATTCATTACTAAAATCTGCTTAATTGGCGACGTAAATTTAGTGACGTTAGCAAAACGTCGCTAAATTGTGGACATTAGCGACGTATAAATGAAACGTCGATAACCGTCGCTACTAGCGACGATAGCGACGTGACAAAGACGTATATTAGTTACGTGAGCTAGTTGTCGCGAAACGTCGCTACAACGTCGCTAATTGCGACTGATTTAGCGACGTTAATAATAACGTCGCTAAATTCTAACTAAATTAAATCTCCCCCGATTCATTTTCCTCCATCCATTTTACTCTCTCACTCTCATTCTCTGGAGCTCTCGCTCTCACTCTCACTCTCTCCGGCGCTCTCGCTCTCGCTTTCACTCTCTCCGACGACTTCACTCTCTCCGGCGACTCTCCTATGGTACGTAACTCCCTCTCTCTCTCTCTATTTGTTGTTGGTGGTTGAGGGGTGCTGGTGGCTCGGGGGGAGGGACAGGGGGGTACGGGTAGTTGGGGGTGAGGAATGGTTGGAGGTGGCTGGGGGGTAGGGCAGAGGGGGTGAGGGCGGCTGGGGGTGAGGAGGGGGGCTGGGGGAAGGGGAGGGTTAGGGTTCGGGTTAGGGTGGGAGGGGAGGAGGGTGAGGGCGGGGGGGGGGGGGGGGGGTGGAGGGGGGGCTAGGGAGGGGAGGGGGGCTGGTGGGGGAGGGGTTGGGGATAGGGATCGGGTTAGGGTTAGGGGTGGTGTAGGGGTTGGGGGGGCTGGGGTGGGGAGGGGAGGGGGTGGTGGGGGAGGGGTTAGGGATAGGGTTCTGGTTAGGGTTAGGGGTGGTGTAGGGGGAGAGGGGTGCGGGGAGGGGGGGGGGCTGGGTCGGGGGCACCGATAGTGCCAAAAAATCTGATAATTTAGTAATAGTTATTTGTTTTCCGACACCGAAAGATGTGATACTTCGATTCGAAACCACGTACCGATAGTGCCGATATTTGTAACACGTAGTTTTGTTGGTTGGTTAATTTGTAACACGATAGTGCCGATATTTGTAACACGTAGTTTCCTTGATCCCGATACTCATAGGAATGGTCCCGAGTCACGACCGTAGTATGTAGTATATTCATTTTAGTTTGTAGTATATTCGTTTTAGTTTTGAAGTTTTAGTTTTGAAGTTTATTCGTTGTAGTATGTAGTATGTAGTAGGAATGGTCCCGAGTCACGGCCGTAGTATGTAGTATGTAGTATATTCGTTTTAGTTTTAAAGTTTATTCATATTTGCAGATATCTAGAAATGGTTATATCCATGTATCTGCTAGACCGTTCGTGGATGTACAACCGCATTCGAGATGACAGGTGCGATGTGCAAGATGAATACATCGTCGGAGTAGAACAATTCCTCCAATTCGCGAAGGTGTTTCCTCAATCCATGGATGACATGGACTTTAAGTGCCCGTATGCAAAATGTTGGAACATGAAGTTTCAACCAGAATTGGATGTGACGTATGACTTATACACAAAGGGTTTCCTTCCAAATTACTACCAATGGACCGCACACGGAGAGCTTGTACCTTTAGCATTCCAAGCGGAGCCTTATGTGGAGCCTTTTGTGGAGCCTTATATGAATGTCCACAACCGAACTGGTGTCGACAACGAGTACGTAAACATGGTCTTCGACGCTGCAGGGCCTAGTTTTGATCCATACAATCGTGACGCAGCTGAGGAGGCATCGAATGCCGATGCCGCGAAGTTCATGGAGTTGCTGGAGAATGCAAGTACTCCTTTATACCCTGGCTGTGAGGACCATTCACCGTTAGAGGTGATCACTCGGCTCTTGAGCATAAATTTTGACTTTAACATGTCGCAAGAAAGCTACAATAGAGTGCTCGAGTTGGTTACTATTTATGTGGGATATATATATATATATATATATATATATATATCCCACATAAATAGTAATATATATATATATATATATATATATATATATATATATATATATATGTATATATATATATATTTGGTTACTGTTTATGTGGTATATATATATATATACATACATATATATATATATATATATATATATAATATATATATATATATATATATATATATATATATATATATATATATATATATATATATATATATATATATTTCCCACATAAACAGTAACCAAACCCGTTACTGTGCGGGTCAAACCCGAACACAATAACCCAACCCAATAACCTATACCCGTGTCCGGACAGTTAGGGACACGAGCGTATGAGTCTGACACCGAGTCTTGTGTCCTGGGGCTAGAATGACACGCACGACATGAATCTCACGTATCCGAGCACACTACTGAGTTCTTCGACACACGGCGACCCTACTCATGATTACACGAGACACGACAAAAGCCACAGAAGAAATGACACGTACGTGTCCGGTGAGGAGACGCTGTCGGTGCTGCTGCACGGCGGAGGAGGCGTCGGGATGGCCGGAGAAAAATAGGGGCACGTTTGTCTCGTCGAGGCGAACACTTCATCGGTGGTCGGAGGCGACGACGACGGCTAGAACGGTGGGGATCCTAGATCTAGGTTTCGGCAAACTCGTCGGGGAAGAACGGGCTAGGGCGGTGGCTAGGGTTGTCGGAAAAGTGTAGGAAGTTAGGGTTTCGACCGGGGGGTTTATAGGGAAAATGTGGGGGTTAGATTAGGGTTCCGATTGCCGGATTAAGGATTAGGGTTAGGGTTACGGTGAGTCGGCGGGGAAAAACGACAGAATGAAGGCGGTGGTCGTCGATGGCTGTTTGCAGAAAAACCCTCGGCTTTCGATAAATTACAAAATACCCCACCGCCTGTCAGTATGTAATTCCTAATTTGCATAAACACCCCTCCGCAATGTTATGTGCAAATTTAATTTGTACAGAAGATTCTAATATTGCAAACTTACTTTAAAACATTTAAATTAATTACAAATTGCTATAAAAATAATTTAATAAATTGTAAAATAATATTTTAGACTTTAAAAATCATTTAAAAATTATTTAAAAATTATTTAAAAATTCTAGAAAATTTCTAATAATTATCATAAATTATTTTTAAGGCTAAAAATATCATTTGTGTTTAAAAACCCTTGATTTAAAATATTTAAATAACAGGGGCTTATATCGTGTAACCAGCGTGTCATCAAAGCACGAAGAGCATATGTATAATATGTAATAGAAAAAATATCAAAAATTGGAGGCAATCAGTATATGTACGTGCCTGGGGTCCTTTGCTAGTGAAACCGATAATACCATACGTTCGGAATAGTCCAGTTGGTTTAGGGGTAGCATGCAAAATCCACAATTTCTAACCCCTCATTGAGCCACAAAAGTCAAACTCCTGTAATTGTCTCTGGATGCTTGTTTGCAAAAACAAAAGTATGAAACTTTATTGATACAAACTTTGTAAAGATTATAAGAATTCTGGAAAAGTACAACTGTAGGAATCCAATCTAGAAGACGATTGCTTTATCCCTTGGGCGATGTGAACTTTGAAGACGGTAGCCTCTGAAGTTGAAGATAAAAGCCTCGGAAGTTGAAGGCAAAAGCCTCAAAAGAATGCAGCAGCACTTGGGCAAGAACTCCTGAACTCTCTGGTATTTCTGAACTTTATGTCTGATCTCCTTCTATCTGATCTGATCCTCTTGAATGAAGACTTGAAACTCTATTTATAGAGTTCTAGAAATAACTAATTTTTAGTTATTCTGGATGGCGCAAGTTGGATTGCACAGGAATTGGATTGCACAACATCAGACTGCACAGGCGGTTGTCTGGTCGTGGGCCAACTGTCTTGGACACGTGGCATCTTTTGATTGAAATGTGCATGATCGTGTGAAGACGGTTGCCACGTAACGAGAAATTCATGGCATGAATGCCATGTGTACTTTTGTCAATTATCATGATGAAGTGCGCCACATGAATTGCGCTGACTTCGGATTGCGCTGAGATGGATTGCGCTGGCATGGTTTGCGCATGCACTGGATTGTGCTGCATGTACAGCTGTCCTCGAGCGCTGTGCGACACAATAAACGAACAGTCTCCTCGTTCTTTGTGCTGTCAGCTGTCAGAAAGATTTGATTTTGTCAGATAATGATGACATTGCCACGTCAGCCTGCGCAGTCCGATGTACGCAATCGGAATGATGTGCAATCTGATGTCTGCGCAGTTCATTTAGAAGTTGTATTTCTTGATTTTCTGACTTTTTTTAATAGGTACAACTTGATTTTTTAGGACCTACAAGACCCCCTCCAAAGTTTTCGAAAGTTAAATTTATTCAAAGTTTCGAAATACTTTGAATTTCAAAATTTAAAATCAAGTTGCGCATGAGCTGTCTGCGCAATCGGATGGATGAGTGCAACTTTTTCGGCACAGTCTGAGGCATCCGTTCTCCTTTGAAAAACTTTAAATAGCTCCCCATTCTCTCTCTGTCATTCTTTACTTTGCTTTTGTGATTTAAGAGAGAAGTCTCGAGCCTATTCCTCTTTTCTTCTCCAGCGAATCTCCATGGCTCCCAAGCGTTCTTCCGCTGCTGCCAAGGGCAAGGCCCCCGCCGAGCCATCGGCTAGGGTTGCACGACGTCCTTCTCGACATGAGATTGCGCATCCTGCTTTGCACGGTAGATGACCCGATCGAAAGAAACCCTTTTTAGGTTTTTTTTTGACTTCACTAATTTTCAGAATCCATCTCTTTTTAGAGATGTGATTATACTGCGCCACCCTTTTTAGGGTTTTGGTTTGCACGAAACAGTTTATTCTTCATTTTTATGAAGAATAACTTCTTGCATAATCGGTTGAACTGCGCTGGCAAAAGTCAGTACAATTTGCTAATTTGCGCGAGACTACCAGCGCAATCTGATGTTGGCACAGACTGTTTGTTGCGCAATCTAATGGTTGCGCAATCTGATGGCTGCACAATCTGATGGTTGCACAATCTGATGGTTTTTTCTTGTGCTAAATTTTCGTTTTCTCTGTTTGATGCAGTAAATATCAGAGAAGATCCAGGGTAGGAGAACTTTGTAGGAACTCTTTCAGAATCGGAATTCAAAGAGGACCTGTCCCATGTGCACTTTCCGCAGTATGATCTGCCAGCTTCCCGCCAAGCTATCTTGGTAACCCAAGATGATGAAACCTTATTATGTCTGATGAATGGGCAACCTTTGGAGTCGGCAGATGCCATCATTCACAAGAAGCCCATATTTCTGTTTGGCGAAGCTTTTGAGAAGAGCTCTCAGCCGAGGCCACGGATGGAAGAACGGATTGTCCAACGGAAAGACAAGACAATCTCGATACCAGATGTCTCCCGCTGTCTCCCCTTATCTCGATATGCTCATGCCAGCTATCCGAGGAAAATGGAATGGAATCTTACACCTTTTCAGGATGCCCGTCCAGGAAAGATTTATGTGAAGAAGGGGCCTAACAAGAAAGACATGTTCTACATTTCTTCGGAACGATACAGTGTCTTGCTCAGAGGTTTAAAGCCTGGTTGTATTCTACCGGAACATTCTTCTTTGTTAATGCCCGTGAGAATTCTAATATTCGCGAACGAGTTCGCGAAGGTCGAAGGGAGGTATCCAGATCAAGACCTCAGATTAACTGGACTGATGAACCCAGACTATAGAGATGGAGTTGTATAGCAAACTGGATTTTGACTAAGTTTGAAGACAAACTTCAGCAGATTAACTTGTATCAAGCAGTGCATGCCACTGTTTACGGTTTCGCCCCCAATCCACATCTATTTCTGGCCCTAGCAGAAAGATACAACTACAGGACAGAGACTTTTATGACTCCCTACGGAGAGATCGGGTTTGCCCTTTACGAGATACAGTACATCTCTTACCTGCCGATGGGGGATGCCCCGTATGAGGAATTTGTCCCAACTAATGATGAGTTGGACAAACTTCGAAAAGAGAACACAGCCATGGTAGAAGTCTTCGAAGAATTGCTGTGTCATTATAAAATCTGCTCTTTGTTTTACCAAAGTGGTACATCTGGTACCTGTTATTCATCTAATGGTAGCTTTATCTGTTCCTCAACCATATTAAAGAAAAGAAGACCAAGGAATATGACAACTGCTATCCCGACTTTTTTAAACCACTGAGCAGCACTGAGGTGGTGAAGTTAATGGAAGAAAGTAGGGACTTGGATGTCCAGATGAAAGACGATTATCAATGTCCTCCTCTAAAGGAAGGAGACACTCTCGAGAGTTATATAAGAATGGGATATCGATTTATGTCAAAAGAAGCCCAACTGGCGGGTTTTTTGACATACTGGCTCCGTAGATTCGTCGTTCCCGGAGCAAGTGCCGTAGACCGCTTCCATCGCGGTGTTCTTTTTGCTGCCGTTCGATTAGTCTTTGGCTACAAGATGGATCTCTTATCGGTGATGACTTGTAGAATGAACGCCAGTCTCCGCCTGTACGTCGATTTGATGCTGAAAGCTAAGGGCGAGAAAGAGTTTCCTCGGCTAGAATTGCCGTATATTTATCTGTTCGGGTGGTTGCTTCTACACCATCCTTCTTTGATGGACCCCGATATGGGACCAGTCAGTGGCAGCTTTTTGCGGAGATTCTCCCACGATAAGTAGAAATAAACTTCTTTGAGAGATTGCAGATATGCTTTGAACCTTGGCAAAGGATGGAACTTCTATTGCACTCCTCCTCCTGCCGGATATGAACAGATGCCGACCAACATGATTGACTCAAAGATGCAACCTTTGAGCCGTACAGCTTTTGATTGGTTGAAGATAATTCGACCATCCCACTTGGTATATCGGTTTGAAGAAGAATGTTACTTGGAGGCATATCTTCCCAGCCGGTTTGCTCGGCAGTTTGGATATGACCAATTCCACGTAGGTAATGCTATCTCATGCCTACAAGAAAAAGGTTTCTTGATAGATGGAGCCCGAGCTTGGGCTTATTATAATGCTCGAGATACGAAAGTAACGTTCTCGATGCCGGTAAATAGTAATCATGGCCCTCGTATGTTGTTCACATATTCGGTGTTCTATACATCATCGAACACTTTTGTCGAGAACTTCAATCTTGCGGATAGCTTCGCGTCTGCAACGAGATTGAAGAAGGGAGGAATCATCATGTCACTTCCAGGTAATGATGAGGTGCACGAGCCGGTGGATGCACCCTTAGAAGTTTCGAGGGACATGATGTTCCCTGAAGAGGTTAACGCGCCACTGCGTGTTTCTTTGAAGGTTGCTAAATCTCCGGCCAAAAAGAGTAGGAGAGAGGAGCCTTCCGTCCCAGCTGCGAAGAAGAAACTGATCTTGGATCATTCTTCAGAAAAGATTACAACCAGATCTCAATCTCGACAGCTGGCCGAGATAATTCAGCAGGAAGAAGCTACCACACCGACCTCTGTTCAAAAACAAGTCGAGGTAATAAACGTAGAGAGTCCTGAGAGACCTCTACATAGAAAGAAAAGGTTAGCTCGCAGAAGACAAGTTTTGTCTTCGATCGTGATAGACGCTGCAGCGGGACTCACCATGCCCTCTCCCACTCCTATTTCTGAGTCTGGGAATAAAACTTCCAGTCCAGAGCAGAGAGAGAAAATTGAGCAGAGAGAAGAGCTGGATCAAAGAAATGAGGCTGAAGAGCCCAGAGATAACATTGTAGAGGAAGAGCATAACGCCGTACGACCTCCTTCACCGGCTGCGGAGACTACTCAACTTCCTCTTACACCTGGGACCCTCCACGCAAAGGAGGATCGTATGATGATTGAAGCTTTAGAGGACTGTGACTTTGGTTCACAGGAGGATTATGTTGATCAAGCCACTAAAACTGCCAGTAGAGAGATACCAGCAGAACATGAGGAGAGCACATCGTCCAAAACTGATGAAGATATGCCAAATCCTGAAAGCGATGAGGAAGGACATGTATCTCCAATAACAATTAATGACACTTTAGATGCAAATGTGCAGATATCTCCTGGAGGTGCTGACGACACTTTAAATCCTGAAAAGGATGTTGAAGCGCAATCACCTCCGAAAAAGATAGCCGAGGAAGAAACGGCTCTGGAGGAAACTCCCTCTGTTAATCCCCAGGTATAAAATGAAATTAACAATCTTCTTTTAAATAAATTGATAGCTGACATTTCTATTTGTATTCCATACAGAAATCGAAGTTTCTCCAGCACTTCCAGTGTGTCTGGACATGGTTCTTGCGACGGAGATTGCTGGTAGCAGCCGTCATCTATCTTGTGGTTTTGAAGCAGGTAGTAGCCAGGCAGTAGCGTCTGAGGCTACTTCTGCTCAGCTAAAGTCTGTTCCTGCAGATGATAAGCTTATTGCTGGATCCACCCATGGTAAGACTGTTTTCACTTTTGATTCTCTTTATCAATAGCCAATGACAGGCAAAGTGACAGTATTTAATTTTGCATAGGAACAACCAGGAGGAGCAACCAGCTCCACTTTGATTCCCTTATTTAAAGCGCCTGCTATTCAGACACGAAAAATTGAGTATCCTGCTGCTTCGTCATCAACAGGAGTAGCTGCGACTCCTGGTGCTCTGGCGATTAATCAGCTTGTCATCCAATCATTCACCAAATGCTTCTTCGAGTCCTTAGGACCACTGATCAATAGAATGATGGACAAAGAAGATGCTGATTTTATATGGTTAGAGGTCCGACCTCTTCTTGGTGAATGCCATTCGGGAGCAAGGTGATGAGGCTCAGGCCACTTTCCTTGACCATATATTGAATGAGCTGGAAATCTCCATAAAGAACTATAAAGATCTCAACAAAGGAGAAGTGGAACCTTTAGTGCAGGCAGAGTTTGAACAAATGGCTCAGGCAGCTGCAATTGAAAGAGTGAATCTCCAGGATCTCTTGGATGTCTATTCTACAAAATCCGCTGAGTATAAGTCCAAACTGGAATCAGTGACCTCGACTGCTGAGAGGAAAGAGAAAAGAGTTGCCGAGTTGAGGGCAAAAATTGTTCGTCTCCAAGAGGAGCTAGAAAATGAAGTTACTGAACATCAGATTGCAATCCAACAATTCAGTGCTCTAACTCAGAAAAGAGATGAGTATGTAGCAGCTCATGATGCTGAAGTCATTCGCCGAATGGTCTCCATGCCCGTTTTTAATGAAGAATCTGGGATGGAAGAGGCCAGGAGGAAAGTGATGGCATCTCGCGAAGAACGGTTGCAGATTCTGAAACAACAGATTGCTAATATGATGAAGCCTCCGTCGTAGTAGAAAGAACATTTTGTATCTTTTTGTCTTTCTTTATGCTATGCATGTAATGTCTCAAATTTTGATCAATAAAAGACATTTTGTTGTGGCTCTATTATTTCTTGCATATCTTATTCAGATACAAATAATAGCGATAGAAAATATATTCAGAGGTACAGGACATGATATATTTTTCGATTTTAGAAAATAATCATATTCATTATATCTGCTCAGAGGTAATGTGGACGTGGCAGAAAATAATTTGTTGAATATTAGTATTTCAAAATAGATAACTTAATCGAGGATGATAAGTTGCTGATATGGATAAACGAACGAAATGAATCGTCAAAATGTGTGAATCAAATAAATAAACGAAATGAATCGTCAGGATGAACGGATGGACCGTCAAATGAATTGAATGAACGGGTGAACCGTCAGGTGAATGTGGACGAACCGTCATAATAAACGGATAAATCGTCGGATGATGATGAACGGATGAACCGTCAGATGGATGTGAATGAACGGGCGAACAGTCATAATGAACGAATAAACCGTCGGATGATGATGAACGGACGAACCGTCAGATGATGATGAACGAACGAACCATCAGATGATGATAATGAACGAGTGAACCGTCAGATGATGATAATGAACGGGTGAACTGTCAGATGAATGTGTCATTTCGTTATTTTGAGAATCTCCGCCTATAAATAGAACAGAAATTTGAAAGGAATGATCATTTCCACTTTCCAACATAAAGATGTCGTCCGGAGATGCATCTAAGAAGGCTAAAATTATTCCGAAGATTGAGGTGAGCACTGAAGAACGTCCTACCGATCCAGTCCAGCCAAAGCAGATAGAAGTAGGTGTAGGTTCGTCTGCACCCAAACCACCGCGGGATATCCTAGACTTTCTGCTTGAACCAGAAAAGACTAAAGAGGAAGAAGCCATGAGGATGGCTGCTTGCAGGTTCCTAGTAGGCTCGAGCAAGGATGTCCTCGACTCTTTTGCTGATTATGTCTTTGGTAAGGATGGTAGTGGTCCGCGTCCCGATGTTGAGAAGGACTATAGTGACCTTCCTTGATATCATGTAACATCGTTTATGATGAAATAAAAATCACACTTTATTTATGAATTGTCTGATCTTATTTACATACAATCTCTGTTACATTTATACATAATATTTCTTGAGGAATTTTCCATTGATAGGCATCATTGCAACTCGACCGTCTAACTCTGAAAGTTGATAGGCTCCATTTGAAAAGACTTTGCTGACAACGTAAGGCCCTTCCCACTTTGCATCAAACTTGCCTTTGCTTGAGTGAGTCATAGTCATAGGACATCTTACTGTTAGAACAAGTTCTCCTTGCTAAAAGGCTCTGACTTTAACTTTGCGGTTGAAAGTCTTCGAGATGCGAGCTTGATACAACTCAATGTGTTGTTGAGCTAATAGCCGCTTTTCATCGAGCGCTTCTAACTCTTGAAGTCGAAGAAGATCGTTGTTCTCTGTCGTGAGTTCGTTAGCAATAGCAATCCTCAAAGAAGGAATTTGAAGTTCCAAAGGAAGAACTGCTTCACAGCCATACACCAAAGAGAAAGGTGTAAAGCCTGTAGGATTACGGACCGTAGTACGGTAGGCCCAAAGACATTCACCAAGCTTTTTACTCCAATTTCGTTTGTTAGTAGATACAAACTTCTTGAGGAGCTTGATAATGGTTTTGTTGAAAGCTTCAGCTAAGCCGTTAGCGGCAGGATTGTAGGCTGTTGAAGCGATATTGTCAATCCGATGATCATCGTAGAATCTCGTAAACTTTTGGCTGATGAACTGAGGTCCATTGTCATGGATGATCCTTCGAGGTACACCAAATCGATAGATGACATGGTGTTTGACGAAGTTGATGACGCTGCTGGTCTTGACTTCCGCCAATGGTATAGCTTCAGCCCATTTGGAGAAGTAATCGGTTATTGCCAGGATGAACCGATGTCCTCTAGAAGAAGGAGGATTGATAGGACCGATGATGTCCATGCCCTAAGCTTCAAAAGGCCAGGAGGCGACCGTCGGATGAAGAAATTTTGATGGTTGATGAATAAAATCTGCGTGAATTTGACAGGCTCGACATTTTCTCGCATATTCAATGGCATCAGAAACCATAGAGGGCCAGTAGTAACCCATACGTCGGATGCGATCCTGTAGTTTAGGACCAGGCTGATGTGCTCCACAGACACCGTCATGAGCTTCACGCAATACTTGCTTCGCCTCATCTCCAGCAAGACAGCGTAAGAGAAGACCGTCATAAGTTCGCCGATAGAGAGTTTTGGTGATCTGATTGTAGTAAAAGCACAGAGACCGCCAACGAATACTCGTAGCCTCCTTGGGATCTTCAGGGAGTATGTAGTGAACCACAAAGTCGATGAAGGGAGTTCTCCAATCTTCACTGATAACATTGACTTCAGTAAGATTACTGAATTCAATATTACGATTGTTTTCGATGCAAAACAATTTTCGATTGGAGATAACCACCACCTGTTGTCTTCTGATAGGAATGGCTAAAACTGCTGCAAGATTAGCCAAAGCATCTGCCTCAGTATTGCAAGCTCGACATACATATTCAATAAAGAAGGCTTTGAATGATGTAGCCATGTTGATTGCTGCTTCAAAATAAGGTACTAGATCTTGATGGCGAACTTCATAAGTTCCTCTAACCTGATTAACAACCAGTTTAGAATCACCATAGACTTCCAGATATTCGACGTCTAGTTGTTTGGCTAGCTGAAGGCCGATGAGTAGAGCATTGTACTCTGCCACATTATTGGAGCAAGGCTCATCTAAGGAGTAGGCTCTTTGAATAACTGATCCGTCTGGAGAGACAAGGACAACTCCAACTCCTGCAACGATGGCACCATTAGGTCCAATTCTGGATGCACCGTCAAAGAATAGACGCCAAGTAGGAAATTCTTCGGAGATTGTATTAAATTCTAAAGTCTCGTCTGGAATTTTATCGTAGAGTTTGGACGTTTTTGGAATAGGATGAGCTGCTAAGAAATCTGCCAATGCTTGACCTTTGACCGACTTTTGAGGAACGTATCATATTGGGCTAGCAGAATGGCCCTTGTAGTCAACCGAGAGTTGAGTGTGCTAGGCTTCTTCATCAATACCCGAAGAGGGTTAACTCGGGATATGACGTGAATAGTTTGGCCAATGATGTAATGCCGAGTCTTTTGAACAGCAAACATAAGAGCTAAGCATTCTTTTTCGACCGTACTATAACGGTGTTCAGCACCAATCATAGTATGACTGAGGTAGTAGATGGCTTGCTCGTGGCCTTCTTTGTTCTTTTGGGCAAGTAAATCACCCAATGAATGATCCATAGCACGGACATACATTAAGAATGGTATGCCAGAGATTGGTGGCACCAAAATTGGTGGGTTCATAAGATACCGCTTGATGTCGTCAAATGCTCGTTGACATTCTTCGGTCCAAACGAAAGATACACCCTTCTTCATGAGTTGAGTGAATGGTCTGCAGCGACCAGACAGATTTGAAATGAGCCTCCTGATATACGCAAGTCGACCTTGGAATCCTCGTAGCTCTTTTAGGTTGCGTGGAGGACGCATCTCTTGAATGGCTTTGATCTTCTCGGGATCCACGTGTATACCCTTAGAGGTAATGACGAAGCCGAGAAATTTGCCACTAGAGACACCCAAGAATGACTTGGTGGGATTCATTTTGAGTTGATGTTGGCGCATGAGATTGAAGATAGTTCTCAGGTCTTGGATGTGATCTTCCTTTAGACGACTTTTGACAGTAATATCGTCAACGTAGCATTCGACGGTTTTGCGCAGATGATCTCGAAAGATGGTACTCATTGCTCGTTGGTATGTTGCACCAGCGTTCTTGAGACCAAATGGCATGACAGTATAGCAGTAGACTCCGCGAGGAGTGCGGAAAGAAGTATGCTTCTCATCTTCAGGATGCATCCGAATTTGATTGTATCCGGAGAATCCGTCCATGAAAGAGATTCTTTCAAACACACAAGTGTTGTCGATCATGACGTCCGTGATAGGGAGAGAAAATTCATCCTTTGGACATGCTTCATTAAGATCCTGGAAGTCGATGCAGACTCGAACTTTGCCGGTTTTCTTCAGAACTGGGACGACATTGGCTACCCAATCAGGATGTTGTTATTCTCGAATAAAGCCACAAGCGATAAGCTTTTTGACTTCATCGTTGATTGCGTCCATCATTTCTGGCTTGAAATGCCGTTGTTGCTGTTTGACCGATTTTGCATTCGGCAGGATGTTCAATTTGTGAGTCGTGACTTTAGGATCCAGTCCTGGCATGTCTTCGTAACTCCAGGCAAAGACATCAATATATTCCTTAATCAGAAGAATTAATTCTTGTTTATACTCTTCTGGAAGGTTCTTGCTGATGAATATTGGACGAGGTGACCCGCTCTCTTCTACATCAATTTGAACTAATTGATCTTCGGTAGGAGGTTCCCGTTGTTCGAATCGGAGTTCCCATTGGGTATCCATTCGTTGAGCCCAAGGATCCGTTTCAAGATTTTCTTCGATATCCTCGTCATAGCCTTCTGGAAGTTCGACGGAGACCATGTTAGAGGACACAATCAGCCGATGAACTTGACCGATACTGGTGTCAGAATCCCATGATCTGGAATCAGAAGAGTTAGAACGCTCATCACTGTCAGATTCAGAATCTGCTGGGCATAATACTGGAGGAGAAGCATATCCGAGACCTCTTTTGGTCCTGCTGTAGTACATCTCTGACTTTCCTTTCGGAACAGCCGTACAGAGAGGAGTTCTTCTACCTTTATCGTAGTTGAGACCACTCTTGAAGTCATAACCCATCTTTCGGATGATGTCTTTTGATTGTTGACTATAACGACGGAGTTGAAGATGTCCCGTGTCATTAACTTTGCTATCATCCGTAAAGCTGAATTGTTGTTCCGGTCCTTTACTAAAAAGTATTGGACTCTCGCCTTTCTTACGAGCAGGAACAATACGATAGGAATCTTTTAGGTGTTCAACTGAAACTTTCGTTTGAAGAGATTGTACAACTCCCATTGTAAATGACTGATAGCTATCTAACATATCCAAATAGCATTTAACATGATAAATAACATCGGTATACTGGAAAGTAGATGCTTTTTCATTGATTTGTACATTCGTATTTACAGCAGGACCTTTAGCCTTAGCAGGCTTGGTCAGATTGATTACAAGAGGGGGAGAAGAAGAACGTGGAGGAAGATTGGCTTTGTTACGACGAAGGTCGATAACAAGCGGCTCAGAGGAGGTGAGCTCCCTTTTATCCTTGTTATGAGATACATCTATAACAAGTGGCTCAGAAGAAGTGAGCTGCCTTTTATCCTTGTTACGATGTAAATCAGTAACAAGCGGCTCAGAAGAGGTGAGCTCCCTTTTGTCCTGATCATCATCAGTAGATTGCTTCTGGACTGGCAAGTGAATAGCCAGTGGCTTAGAAGACTGAGGATGAGAAACATGACCTTTGACAGAAATAATGAGGGTATCATTAGGCCTTGCTTCTTGCTCTTCTTCTGTGTCCAGAGATAGGACAACCTTCATAAATTCATCCTTGTACATACGAGCATCGTTGCAGTATGCTTCGATGCCTTTAAAAGGATAGAGATCAGCAACTTCCTTTTGCACCTCTCCATTGTCATCAACATATTTAAAACATTGATGGAGAGTTGAAGGGTCAATGTTATGCTCGTGCAGAAATGGTCTTCCCAGCAAAGCATTATAAGAACAACCATGGTTGTCAATAATGTAGAAAGTAACCTTTGTGCGAAGATTGCCTATTTGGAGTTTTAGGCGAATCTTGCCCAGAGGCTCACTTCTTTCCTGATTGAAACTAAGGATGGTAGTGATTGTATTGGAAAGACTATGCACTGGGATCTTCAATGCATCCAACATTGTCTTTGGCATTATACTGAGAGCAGACCCTGGATCTATCAGAATACGATCAACCTTCATCGATTCGACATATCCTGTATAGTAGAGAGGACGATCGTGCCTGTTGTCTTCCAACAACATGTCATCTTGTGTGAAAGTTATATTTGGAATTAACTCCAACACACTATGACAATGGAGGCAAGAGACTGGTTCTGTTTCCGACTTCTTGAGCAGGGCTAGACAAGTTTCGGCTTGCATGAGAGCCTCACTCAAAGTTTTTCGAGTCTCTTTGGAAAGGCGCAAGAGCTCGAAGATAGACAGCCGGGACGGTGTATTGGCCAGTTGAGCTAAGATGTCAAAGTTGTAAGGCTTTTCAAGTCCGGAGGGAGCTGGCTTCTTCAACGGTTTGTCGAAGTGGACTTGTTGTTTGCCTTTGTCAGCGACCGTCGGTTTTGAAGGAATGGGCACTACAACTGGTGAGGATGCAGTAGGAATATCCTCATTAGAAGCAGGCTGCAGTGGAGCGGGCTCAGAGGAAGAAGCAGGATTCTCTTGAGCTTCGGGGTAATCCTTTAAATAGGCTTTCCCTGATCTGGTGCCTAACAGGATTTCTTCATCAACTATGGGGTCAAAAGACATCATATTGCAAATCTTTGTCTTGCCTTTGGAACGGTCTTTCTTTTTGAAGGAAGAGGGAACTTCGAACTCTGAAGCAAGATCTGAATGAATCCACATAATCTCGCCATTATCAAGAGACAAGGGGACGAGACCTTCACTTCGTGGAGGAGGGAGATTCT
Source organism: Iris pallida (assembly GCA_029216955.1). Taxonomy (NCBI): domain Eukaryota; kingdom Viridiplantae; phylum Streptophyta; class Magnoliopsida; order Asparagales; family Iridaceae; genus Iris; species Iris pallida. The sequence continues at coordinate 4,158,953 of JANAVB010007200.1, read as the reverse complement.
CGATCTCGAGAGTAGCTTTAGGGATAGGAATGACACCGTTCTGCACCATCTGGGGCGGGAAGTCACCAAATCAAATTGATACCATATTTGCAGTAACAGTCTTTTCGTCTTGTTGCAGAGTGACAATGTCGGCGTTGACCAGCTCCCGAATCTTGCCTTTGAGCACATAACATGCTCGAGTGGGATGTCCGATGAACCTGTGATAGACACAGTACTTGGGATGATCAGTCTTACCGACTTCCTCAGGCTTCTTGGGATCTGGAAGTTGGATTTTATTGCTTTTGATTAAACAATCAAAGATGCTAGCAGTGTCATTCTCATCAAAGGAATGCTCTACTTTAGGACGAGGTTCCCTTGGTGGAGGTGCTGAAGGAGTGGAAGACGTAGGAGGAGCTACATTGACCGCCAGAGATTCTTTGTTCTTGTTCAAATTAATATTTAAAGTTTCTTTTCCCTTGCGGTTGTTTTGGCGGTTACCGCCACCTGATGTTTGGTGCTCATCCCGGTCGAGATTAGACATATGTACCCCTAGTTGCTTGAACTTATCAGCGCTAACTTCAGCTGCTTTAGCGTTGACAATGAAAGATGGCCAATCTTGGAACTGAGTAGATCCCGTCCACATGCTGATGATAGGCAGATGGTTTGCCTTGCAGGTGGCTATGGTGACAGCAGCCGGAGTCCCAGGAGGCATTTTCAAAGCTTCCCGGCGGAACCTTTCAATGAAACTTTCAGCAGTTTTATTGTGTCTTTGTTTGATTTTGTTGAGGGCTGACATAGTTATGTCGTTGATCCCCTCGTAAAATCGTTCCTAGAAGATTTGCTTCAAGCCAGAGAAGGAAGTGATACAACCATCGGGCAAGCTTCTATACCAATCGTATGCTACGCCAGCTAAACAGCCAACGAATACTCTGGTAAGGAGAGCGTCATTTGGTTGAAGTTGGACAGTCATAACTTCAAAGTGGTTGATGAACTGACTGGGAGAAGTGCTGCTAGGGGTGAGCATAATACGGTTCAAACCGTAAAACCGAATCGCTCCAAACCGAAGTTTGCATTCGGTTCGATTTTAAATAAAACCGGATCGGACTTCGGTTTTTGATTTCTGAAATTTCGGGTTTCGGTTCGGGTAGCGGTTTCGGGTTTCAGCGACCGACCCGAACCGAAAACCGAATTAAATATATGCAATTACTATTTTACCCCTTCCTCCATATAAAAGTTCTGAACCCTAATTTTCTCTCTCCAGCCTCATATTTTCCTCCGCCGCTTTTCTTCCATTCTCCCCTCTCGTTCTCGCCTCTCGGGAGCGGACCAGACGACCTCTTCTCCTATTCTCCTTTCCCAAACCCTAATTTAAGTCTAATGTTCTTCTTCTACACTTCTCTGAGGGGGCGAAGCTTCTGTTTCCAGATCGAAGATTCTCGGGAGTTTTAAGAAGTTCCCTCCCAAACCCTAAACTTAAGATCGAAGCTCCTTTCTCCAGATCTAAAGATCTACGGGCCAGATCTAAACTGTACTTAGATCTACACTCTCCGGCACCCATTCTAGATCTTCGAGGTAAATTTTTTTCTCCTCTCTCTTTCTTTTAAGATGTTTTTATTTGATCTTTTAAGTTATGTTTCTTGTTGTGTGGTGTTCAGGTGGTAGATCTATTTTTTTGGACCATATTCTCATCGATCTCTCGGATTTCTGCATATTGGACGGAACACTACCAAATTACTGGTATAAGAATATTATCTTTCTTTAAATTTCTTGTATTTTCTTGTTTAGCAAAAAAAATTCATGCTGGGAGGAAAAAATGCATTCTGAAAAAAATTCATGCTTGAATGCACACATTTAGACTCTGTGAACACGACACTACGACACTCTTGTTTGAGTTGTTGAGTTATTGTTTGTTATTTGGCCAAAAAATTCATGTTGTTGAGTTGTTGTTTGTTATTTGGCCAAAAAATTCATGCTGTTGAGTTATTGTTTGTTATTTGGCCAAAAAATTCATTCTGGAAAATCACAATTTATTGGGGAAAAAAGTTTCCTGCATGAAAGAAATGCTTGCAGGGGAAAAAATGCTTGCAAGGGAAAAATTGCTTGCTTGCAGGAAAAAAATTGCTTGCTTGCAGGGAAAAAATTGCTTGGTTGCAGGAAAAAAAATGCTTGCAGTTGCAGGGAAAAAATTGAGTTGTTGTTTACTTGTTTATGTCTTCGTTTAATGTCCATAAAATGTGCTTGTTGTTTCTGCCTTGGTTTAATGTGCATAAAACGTTTTATGGTTAAGCAAATTAGTTTTTTGTTAGCAATTAATTAACACATAGCAATTAGCACTAGGATTTGGCCTTTTTGCAAGTAAAATCACATTTTGTGATGTTTACTAGGTAGCACGCACGAAACCAATCAATGGCAACATCATCATATTCATGCAATGTGCGTATTTCTTTACTGAATTTTTTTTCTATTGTTCTAATTTTGAAAGCAACAAATTTTATATTTTAGATGTCGCAAGAAGATCCTCCTCAACCACCAACTAGTTCGCAAGCCACAAATGAGCCAATTTCTAATCCAAATTCAAGGCTTGGGGTTCATAGAAAACCTATGAAGCAACGAGCACCATTTTGGATAGATTTTAATAAGTTTGTGGATGCAGAAGGCCGTCCTAAAGCTAGTTGTAAGCATTGTTTGAAAGAATACCATTGTCATAGTAAATTAAATGGTACAAGCAATGTAAAAAATCATTGGAATCAATGTCCGGTGAATCCAAGAAATCGTGATCCAAATCAATCTATACTCAACTTGCAATCAAATACGAAGGGCACGGATAAAACTCTTACTAGTTGGAGATTTAATCAAGAGGAGGTGAGGAAGGCTTTGACACGTATGGTAATCCTTGATGAGCTTCCGTTTCGGTTTGTTGAGGGCGAAGGATTTAGAAACTTCATGAGTGTTGCATGTCCTATCTTCCGTATTCCATCAAGATGGACTGTGGCACGAGATTGTTATAAAATTTACTCTATTGAGAAGAGTAAGTTCAAAGCACACTTGAAGGAGTCTAAGCAAAGGGTATGTCTTACAACGGATACGTGGACTTCGGTACAAAAGGTCAATTATATGTGTCTTACGGCACATTACAACGTCGACAAGCAAGGTTTGATGGACTTTGTTATAACTTTGTTCCTGCTGACTTTCTGTTCTTGCTATATTTTGGAGTTGGACTTGCTGTCACACTAGTATTTGTAATATTGGGGACTTGCAACTCTGAGTACTCTCCAGTTTCTACTGGCAGTGGCTGGCTGTAGCCTGTGCTGACTATTTTTACTTTCATGTCTTTCTGTTCTTGCTCTTTGGTAATGTGGGACACTGGACTTGTTACATTTTGATGATGGTGGTATAATCTGGGACTCTATTGATGATGGTATAATCTGGGAGTGGGACTTCTGGATTTGTTACATTTATTCTGGGAGTGTGACTTCTCACTTCTGGACTTGGTAGTTGGTATAATCTAGGACTTTCCTGTCTTTCCTGTCTTTATGTGACTCTGTCCTTTATGCTCTATGTTACTGCTACTCTATTGATGATGGTGGTATAATATGGGACTTCTTGACTTTGCTTTTGCTGTCTTTCTTTTCTGTAGCCTGTACAGTATGAAATGAATGCAGTGTGCAGACTGCAGAGTAAATTATTGCAGCCATTGAGGAATGAGGACTCTGGCGAGGCATATATTATAAATGCTTGCAATGGCGAGGCACTCGTTGCAGCCATTGCCGAGAAATCTGCAGACATGATGAGACAACCATTGATGATGATGGCTTGTTTATTTATTAATGCCAGTTTATTTATTGTTTATTCTTTAAAATTTTACTAACATATTTACTTAGAAAGTGGAAATGATGATTAAGGCTTGAGAAAGTGTAATTGATACTACATGGCATCATACTATGATGCATAAATAAGCCATCTGAGCCATTTTTTTTTTCTTTCTTCTACCTCTTTTTTTGGGTGCAGGACATTTGAACTCTGGAAGTCCTGAAAATTTATGAACTGTGGAAGTCCTGGAAATTTATGAACTCTGGCATTGTATATTTGTGAAAATTTGTATATGAACTCTGGCATTTGTATATTTGTGAAGTCCTGGAAATTTATGAACTCTGGCATTGTATATTGTGAAAATTTGTATATGAACTCTGGCATTTGTATATTTGTGAAGTCCTGGAGCTGAATTTGGCCCATTAAATTTGTATATGAACTCTGAAAATTTGTATATGAAGTATGAACTCTGGCATTTGTATATTTATGAACTCTGGCATTGTATATTTGTGAAAATTACTGTATATTTGTGAAAATTTGTCTACATAAATTAATATTTTTAGGTTAAATTTGCATATTTGGCCCATAAACCGGCCCATTAAAATCTGGGCCCAAGAACCGAATTAATCGAACAAACCGAACCGATTTAGAACGTTTCGGATCGGATCGGTTTTTGACTAAACCGGTTCGGGTCGGCTTTCAAATAGTTAGGTTCGGTCTTTGGTCGGTTTACGAATTAACGGTTCGGTCTGAACCGAATCGACCATTTGCTCTCCCCTAAGTGCTGCCATCAAACAGCGAGATGGTTGGGATCTTGTACTTCGGAGGAAATGGAACTTCCTTCCATTCAACTGGGTAGGGTTGCTTGATCCCCAACCTTTGCAAGTTATCTTTCTCTTTGAAAGCTTCGAACTGAGCAGGAGCTTGACAGCTTCATTGGCATCTTCCACTGATGTAGAAGGAGCTGATTGAATCACAGTATTGGGAGGAGGAACAACATTATAAGCACAACCCCCAGCACCTGACTGACTAGGTATAGATTGGACTTGTACAGGAGGTACTGGAATGGATGCTACCCCCAGTCCAGCATTGACAGGCACCGACGATGCTAAGAGTTCAGGATTCGTAGGAAGTACAGTCGGTGGGACTGTGTGCTATGCCACAATGATGGAATGCATATTAGCGACCATTTCAGCCATGGTCTTCAGCTTATCCTCTAGTGCAGCAATTCTTTATTATTGGCTGGCTGAACTAGAAGCATCGGGATCTTTATTGACAACATAAGCTGTCACTTCCCTGGGTATAGTGGAAGACACTGTTTGTTCTGAGCTTTCGCTGTATGCATCATAGTCGAAGAAAGAATCATCTCCTGAGTGAGAAGGAAGAAGATGACCAGAGGGATCTTGAAGATTCCTTTGACCGATTGTATCTCGGCTTCGGGAACGGGTATGTCGGAATACTCCTTCAGATGATTCTTGGAGCAGATCCAAATAGCGTTGGCTTGGTTTGCGAGGCTTTCCATGCTTGGAACATTTCCTACCCCCAGTGTCTCTGGAAGTCATGTTGACGGAGGCGTACAAAACCTCGTCTTCATCTTCAGACATAGGTTCAGAGTTAGGAAAGTTCAGACGATCGAAGACAGATCGTCTTGTTGTTTGATAACAACACTTGATGATAACCTTATGATTACAATAATGATAATCACTTGGTTGAATTGGAAGTGTTGAAGTGTTGTCCCGCCTTTGCTGGAGGTGTTCTCGGAGATCGGGAACAGCAACAGGACGAGCAAAAGTGCGAGGGATATGTTCTTTGATAACATTCGGAACATGGTTCCGGTTCTTCAAATGTTTTGTCCCTTGAGTGTACAGAAAAGTTCTTATTTCATTGGCATAAGTGTCCGGATTCTTGATCTTGGAAGTTTGCTTCTGATGATGTTTGGTCTTCGGCATTGGCTGTTTGCATTTTACCGAAGTTGGTCGATTGAGATATGTTCTTAAATCAGCAAACTCACCTCCAGGGGTTTCTGTTTGAGACATCAGCAGTTTTTCCTGTCTTAAACGGGAGATCTGAAGAGTTGGAAGATCTTGGAACTCTGCTACCGGAGTAGGCAGAATACCTCTCTGACCAGTACAAGTTCTTTTAACATGGAGAGAAAAATCCTTGTTTGAAAGAATTTTTGTATTGACTGATGCCGGAGCACATTCAGGTTGATCTTCTATGGTAAAGACCGAAGAAGATTGAGAAAAGTCTAAAGGGCTTTTCCCTTTGTTCTAGAAAGAAGGGTTAGCTAAAGAGCGTTTCCCTCTGTTGTCTTCCAAGTCAAGGGACGAGGAAGTTTGAGAAAAGACCAAAGGACCTTTTCCTTTGTTCTGAAGAATAGGAGGAATAGCCAAAAGACTACCCCCAGTGGATTATGCTGGAGTAGCAGAATGCTTGGGGAGAGAAGTTGAATCTTTCCCTTGTTTGTGAGATGAAGAAAAAGTAGCCAAAGGGCTGTCTTTCTTGGAATGTGCAGGCATGTTTTGCGCATGAGTAGATGACGCACTGGCAGGTTGCGCAGGAAAGTCTTTGGCAGATGACTTTCTGGTTCTGGCCACAGACACTGTAGTTTGCGCATCAGTAGTTCTGGCCACAGAGTGTTTAGGATACACTCTAGTTGCTGGACTGTTGGTTTGCGCAGGAAGATTAGCAGCCAACTGCGCCAATGGCAGAGGGGTCTTATACTTTGACAAAGCAGCATAAGAAATCTTCTGTGTACTGGCGACAGTAGATTGCACATTTGTGACAGAGACAGATTGTGCAACAGTTTTAGTGGCAGCAACTGTAGACTGTGCAGCAGATTGCGCAGCAGGCTTCTTGGCAGACTGCACAGCAGTCTTGCTGGCAGAGTTAATGGACTGCGCAGCAGTCTTGGAGACCCACACTGGGCACACTTTGCTCGTGGCAGAAGTGGTTGCAGTGCGAGGAGTAGTTTTGGAATTGATCATGGCTTCGTAGGCCGTTTGGTTGACCTTCACAACCAGCGTCTTTTGCGTCTTTCCGATAGACGCTACGTCACATTGAGTTGTCACTTCCTCGTCGGAGAAGAAATTCGTCCCCAGCAGAGTCGCCATTTTGTTTACAAAAATAAAAGTATGAAAATTTATTGATACAAACTTTGTAAAGATTATAAGAATTCTGGGAAAGTACAACTGTAGGAATCCAATCTAGAAGACGATTGCTTTATCCCTTGGACGATGTGAACTTTGAAGACGGTAGCCTCTGAAGTTGAAGGCAAAAGCCTCGAAAGTTGAAGGCAAAAGCCTCGGAAGAATGCAGCAGCACTTGGACAAGAACTCCTGAACTCTCTGGTATTTCTGAACTTTATGTCTGATCTCTTTCTATCTGATCTGATCCTCTTGAATGAAGACTTGAAACTCTATTTATAGAGTTCTAGAAATAACTAATTTTTAGTTATTCTGGATGGCGCAAGTTGGATTGTGCAGGAATTGGATTGCGCAACATCAGACTGCGCAGGCGGTTGTCTGGTCGTGGGCCAACTGTCTTGGATACGTGGCATCTTTTGATTGAAATGCGCATGATCGTGTGAAGACGGTTGCCACGTAACGAGCAATTAATGGCATGAATGCCACGTGTACTTTTGTCAATTGTGATGATGAAGTGCGCCACATGAATTGTGCTGACTTCGGATTGCGCTGAGATGGATTGCGCTGGCATGGTTTGCACATGCACTGGATTGCGCTGCATGTACAGCTGTCCTCGAGCGCTGTGCAGCGCAATAAACGAACAGTCTCCTCGTTCTTTGTGCTGTCAGCTGTCAGAAAGATTTGATTTTGTCAGATAATGATGACATTGCCACGTCAGCCTGCGTAGTTGAAAGTATGCGCAGTCCGATGTGCGCAATCGAAATGATGCGCAATCTGATGTCTGCGCAGTTCATTTGGAAGTTGTATTTCTTGATTTTCTGACTTTGTTTAATAGGTGCAACTTGATTTTTTAGGACCTACAATGCTAAAATAAATATCATAAATTTTTTTGGTATAAAAGTTGTCTAAAAATGCCTGCCCAAATATCCAATTCTGGATACAGGGACAAAATCGTAATTTTGGGTCAAAATGATGTCCGTCGTTGGATCCGTTTTACATCGAAAAGTGTGCCGGTACCGACGGTCTCGAAAGTCGTCAAACTATATTTCTACAGATCCGGTTTAACGATACGAACCCAACTATCAAAGTTGGATTCCGGTGGACCGTGCACAAGTTTTTCCGTTCGATCGGGTCACGGACCTGCCAAAATAGTGTTCCGGTCGACCTTATCAAAATTGGACCAAACTTGGCATATAGGACCAGAAAAATAGTATGCCCTGTTGGCGCAAGTTTTATCTCGAGATGACAAACGTGAACGAAGTTAAGGGCTAGTTTACAAAAGGGACGATACGGGGTATCTAGACCAATATGACTCGATTTCGTCGCGCACGGACAACAAAATTGAGTTCTATCGAATCCCACACGTCGACAACATCCGTACGCATTTTTCGATGCCTTCGAGTTGCGATGAAGTCGTCCGATTTGTCGGGACAGACCCCATATCTGGAAGTTTTCTAAGTTTTAAAAACTGTTTTTGTAGTTTTTTCTCGATCTTTGAAAACTGATTTGTCTGTACACAGTTAATGAAATTTAAAATTACAAAATAGTTTCTGAAGTCCTATAGGTTTTCTACAAGATTGTTTAAATAGATTCCATGTTTCCTTACTTGATTGACCAATTTTGGCTTTCCAAATTGGGTTTTTGACAGCCCTGTTTATTGTTTACGAAACAGGTTTTGTCGATGTTTGCATCAATTTCTCACAGGGTTTTAATCTGTTTTAATTAAATCTAATTGATGGGACTTAGATGTGTATAGGTTTTGTGTATACTAGAGAAGTTGGATCGGGAAACGGTTGAACGTGTGTCGCAAAATTGTGCTACGAAGAGGACTCGGCAGCACTATTGATGCTGTAACAATTGTGACTGTGGTGTGCTGCGGTTGCCGTCGGCGTTGCTCCGACGCTGCTATGGTGGTCAGGCAACCGCTGGGGTGTCGGGGGATGGACTGGGGGTGTCGGGCTTAGCGTAGGGTTAGGGTTTTGGAGAGAATCCTTCTCTCCATCTGTCGGTTACTACCTATATAGGCAGTAAGATCGGGTGCCTCTTTGGTTGTATCTCGCGAGATTTTTAAGATTTTTTCCTTTTGACAAACATATATATATATATATATATATATATATATATATATATATATATATATACATATATAATTTTTTAATCCATGAGAACCGTGGTGGCTGAGGCCTTCATTGAAAACAAGGAAAAAGAGGAGAGATGGAGTAGGGAGATGGCCCTTGCTCCTACATGTGTGGGGATGGAGCCCCTATAGACTTAATCCACAAGGACTAAGCCAGAGAAACAAGACCCTACTTACAAACTACTTCTTACTGTTGGAGCAGAGAGAGCATCGCGGTGTGAGCGCCTCGCGCCTAGCGTGGACAAAATCAACAAAGACTTTGTGGAGATTCGGGAGGTAAGCCAGGGCAGCGTTCGATTTTTGAACCCTGTTTCGGAAGGCCTACTGGGATCTGAAAGTGAGGGACGTTAGGAGGCTAATCACTTTAACATCCTCGCCCTCAGGGGGGAGTCAACGATCTTAGCAAAGAAGACCATCAGTCTGTTCTTGGTCTCTTCGTCCGACACCGGATCTTCTTCGACTTCTTCTTCTTCAGCGTCTGTCACTGACTCATGGCCATTTTCGAAGACTGGTCCTGTAGAGTCGTCGTCCACTACTACCCTTCTTCCTCAATTTGTCTGTCAGGGGACTTGGCTTCAAGGTCTTCCACGCGGGTGGTGGATTCCTGGTTAACTTTGGGATTCAACGACCCAAAGTCTTCGATAATATAGGAAGGGCTGAATCTGAGTCTGTTTGGAGGCAGTTGATTTATTGGAGGCAGACGCGATAGCCTTGGGAATTGGGCTCGAATGGGTTTGGTCTTCATTAGGGTTCAGGTACATATCTCCTTCAATGTCCGCAAGGATGCCGAAGTAGCTGTTTGCGCTAAAGAAACCATCATCGACGGCCTATTTTATTCTTTCCGCTGATGTTTGCCCGTTGTTCTTAAGTATGTTCGGCTGAAGCGATGCTATATTGAGGGGTTTGTCAACAACATTGCTACTAATCTCCTGTGAGTAATCTGATGGTTCTGGGGTGAGGGTGTCAAGTTGATTGTTAAGGTTGAGGGCCGAAGCTATGAAAGGAATGATAGCTCTGCGCGAAGGGGTTGATTTTGTGTGTCTGAATGCCCAGCACTAGCATCAAATCGAGTATGGGTATTCGGTAAGGGAAGGAGGGAGGATTTGAGGGTTTGGTCGTTAGACCTGATCTTATGGGAGGGGGCGCTCTTACGTGTCTCTTTCTTCTTTAGTTTTGGGTGGGCACGATAACAATGCTCATTAGAGTGGCCACTCGTGAGACAGTGTTTGCAGAAGATGATATTATTGTCGTACATGATTTGCTGGGTGTTTGACATGTTGCCGAGAGAGATTTGAATATGCTTGGGGAGATTCTTAGATAGATCAAGCTCCATACAAATTTTAGCGTAGTTAGCTTTGGAGAGGTTCTAGTTTCTTCGATCGCAGGCACAAACGTGCCGAAGGAGTTCTCAATGCGCTTTAGTGCCACGGGAATGAAGCAGATGAGGGGAAGATTGGGAAGGGTCACCCAGTCCGAGACGGTCGCTGAGTCAACCTTGGTGTTGAAGTCCTAGGTCCATCTGATGATTTTCATGGTGTGGGAGTCTATTCTACCTGTGCCTCGAGTCCAAACGTTCTTGTGGTCAGACTCTGAAGATAGATGCAATAGAATGTGCTTGGGGTCTAGGGAGGGCTACCCTATACGCCGAAGTGAGCCCCCAGATGGCAATCACTTCCTGGACCCTCTGAAGTTTCGGGCAGTCGGTAGGAAATTTAAGGACGAAGATGTGTGGGAAAGAGGTTGACAGCGACGCCATTTTAGTTTCTGAGAATGGTACCCTGATCTCGTGCGGATTTGTCGCATAGTCTACTTCAGGGAGGTCAATGTCAGAAAATATCAGTGGGGACCTGACCGAACGATCATGTCTAAGCTTGTCGGCGTAAGACTGTACGTGGGGCTATTGGGGAGCTGGAGATAGCCGGTCATCCAATGGCGCGCTCACCACGATGTTGGGGATCAACCCACTAGGGGTCTCGGTAGGTGGCGCTGAGGGGGGCTGCACCACAGGGGGAGTGGGCGCCACGATGGTGGCAAATAAATGCGTGGTTATGGGAGGCTCCACCGTGAGAGAGTGCGCCAGCGCTAAAAGGTCGGCAGGCAGGCACAGGCCAGACGCAAGGCGTACGGGGGAAGGGAGGGAGTAAAGGACACTGTCGGGGGACGGGATGACACCGGCATCGTGGGAGGCAAAGACAGCGACAGAAGGGAAGGACACTGTCTGGATGAGGGCGGCGTCCGAACTCAGCATGAGCTGACACCCATTAGAAGGAGGCGTGGCGAGAGCATGAGTGCTCGTGCCATTCAACACTGGTATAGTAACCTCTAGCAAACGACTGGAAGACGCCAGGGGGAATCCACCGGCCATAAAGGAGCAAGGGAGGGGGGTAAAGTTGGCGCCACTGTTAGAAGGTGCAAGATTGGGCAGCTTGGAGCCAGATAGCGTAAGGGTGCATGATGCCTGCACCTTAGGGGAGGCGGTTGTTGCACCATGGGAAGAGTCCTCCATGGATGTCACTGAGATCGCCGCTAGGGAAGCGGGGAGGAGGGATCCACTCGGCACCAACTGTGCGTCAAGTGTAGAGTTGGGGTTACAACCATGAGATGGCGTAGAGGACGATGGCACGGGGGAAAGACGCGCCAAAGGGGAGTTGGCGCCAAACGATTGCTGCTAAGAGCACGTGGTCGCATCAGCGGGCATCACGAGAGCCAGACTGGACACAGCAACCGTGGGCGCACAGTACGAGAAGGGGCCAGTTGTGGACGGTACACAGCTCGAGGCTGTACCAAAAGATGCACTGCCCGAGGTCGCGACAGGACTCTACGATGTCATCAGCGAGAAGGAGTAGCCGTTGACCAACGGGGAGCTGGGACTGGTGGCTGACAGCCAAGCCAGTCCAGCCAAGGGTGGGTCAGACAAGATCACCGAGGAGAGATGCTGGTTCCAAGGTGGGGCCTGGCAACCGACGCCCACCAGTACTAGTTGGGCCACCGTCCAAGGGGAGGCGGACGTTTGCCGACCCTCGGGGAGGGTCTCTACCATGGGAACACCTACGGGGCTCCGGGAGAGCGACGAAGGGGAGCTGGAGAAGCCAGAAAGGAGAGGAACCAAGCGAACCAGGGCCGCGAACGAGGGAGACTCACCCGAGAAGCGGTCGGCCGGAGGCCCCGATGGGGAAGACCAAGGGGCGAGCGAGCTGGGGAGCCATATATATATATATATATATAAGAATAAAAATAAAAATACTACCTATTAGAAGTATTCTAAAGTACTAACTAAGTGGTTATAGCCTATCTTTATTGTTTATATAATTGCAACTATTTATAGGAATATATGTGTATACCAAACTTATTAAATAAATATATGTGTATACCAAACTTATTAAATATTAATATACTTATGCATTCATTTAATAGACATACATACCTATATATATATATATATATATATATATATATATAATATATATATATATATATATATATATATATATATATATATATATAAAATATATATATATATATATATATATATATATATATATATATATATATATATATATATATATATATATATATATATATAAATATATGCTAGTTTTAACATTTGGAATGAGAGTATTTGCTAAATTATTCCTTCTTTTTATTAATAATAATGGTGGAAATTTGGGACAGTAAATCCAGAAGACATACAATATAACATGTACAAAGTCCTCTACTTATCCGTGTGTTGTAGGGATCCTTGTTAGCAATTCAACAAATGGAGAAAATTCGGAACGACAAAAGTACGAGTATAAATCGATCCAATGCAAATAAAATACGTTCAAAAATTTGGTCAAAAAATCGAAAAATGGAAATATTGAGGTTACAAACTTCATAATCTTAAATATGTTGTCAAATTTGGTTAATTAAACATGTTTACACCATATTTTTTGTGCCAAATTTTTTAATAATTTATACAGAACATGTTTAAAACTTCGCATGCTTAAAATTTACATACTGATTTGAATCTGTCAAAAGTACGCAAGTATTATACGTTTCTGAAAGATACGAAAAAATTTGTGTATAATACGACTTTTATTCGGGTGATTGCTAACAGGGGGTAGGGATTGGGCATGATGTTACCTGCTGAGCAAACCATTTGATAATGATGCATGATGGCCTTTACTATGTTTCATTTTGTTTCACATCGTAGATTCATAATATCATGACCTGTAAAAAATGTTGGTGGTGGTGGAGGTGTGGAGGTGGTGTCCGCGCATCCCAAAAATATCTACTGCCACCCAGCCGAGTTGGTGTGGGAGGGGGGGGGTCGATCCCGGGTCTCCCCGCCGAGAGCCCCCCCTCGTGCCACTTGTTCTACGAGCGCCGGACACACACACACACACACACACACACACACACACACACACACACACACACACACACACACATATATATATATAGTCTAAAATCTCAAAAATGCACAAGGATATCTAAGAAAATTATTTATCATATTTTTAAATATCACTTGAATATCAAATAATATTGTTATCTATAATACATATATAACAATTTCATAGGAAAATATATTGATTAGATTATTAAAATAAAATACGTCATACACACGTAACATATATATATATATATATATATATATATATATATATATATATATATATATATATATATATATATATATATATATATATATATATATACGTGACGTCTTTGGACATACCGTATAACTACATGGGCTTGGGTTTGGTTCGGGTCCAGTTTGACTAGTTTGGCGCAACAGGGTCTCCTAAAAAGTAAATAATCTATTTTAATAAATAATTAAATCATTCATAAGGGTCAAGTCACAACTTGGTCTGGTTTTCCTAGTGGGGACACACTTATGGCTCGGTCTTCCCTACCATAGCTAAAATACTAGTCAAAGCACACGACTATACTATCCGTGCCAAAATTCTTGGTCTTCTTGCACTCCAAAACTTAACCATGACTACGGCCTTCTATATTAATAACTATTATATAAAAATATTTATAAATTCAAAAAATCCCTATTTAAGTCAAATAAATAATAAAAATATTTTTTTCTTCAAAATTTTGGGAAGAGGGGTTACAAAGCTACCCACATTAGAAATAGATTCGTCCTCGAATTTCAGGACTAGGATGATCAAATCTTTCTAAGATTTAAATAAATATTGAATATAATAAATCAAAATAAATCCATAATAATTTCAAAATAATTCTAGATTTTATTAATAATTTTTTAAAAATACATTTGACCAAATCTAAATATAATACAATAATAATTTAAATGAGTAATAAGTTTATCAAATGACTTGTAAAATATGTGTATATGATATCGAACTAATACATATATTTATTAGTCCAAGACTAAATCAAACTAATTATAATATAACAAAATAAATTTAATTAATAATTAATATTAGCAAATAATTTAAACTATAAATTCTAAATCTAAAATAGTTTGACAAAAATTATGTTGTCATCAAAATATCTTCTATAGAGGTTAAAATTAAAATCTATTTTCTAGCTAGAAATTATTTAATAAAACAAAATATAAAATTTTTAAAATTCGGAAAGTGGGCTTACCAATCTAGCCACCTTAGAAAAATTTTGACTTCAAAATTTAGGAATGACAAGAATATATAAACTTGGATGGTCATGTAAAAAGATTATAAATTGAATCGTTGGAAACTTCGATAAGGAACATTCATCACGAGGAAGAAAATACAATTATTTTGAGATAGGAATAGCTTTTAGAATCATTGTCTTGCTCTTGAATTCCGAAAAAATTCTCAGGTTAGAGGTAGGCACCAATATTGGAAAAAGAACATATACATATTATTTTGCACGTTATCTTTCCAAGGTAACGGAATCAAGAAATTTTATCATACCATAAAGTACATAACGATGATAAGAAAATTATAGATAATCAGAGACGACTAACTAAGATAGTTTAGAAAAGTTTCAATACATTATTCATGATACAGACAAGAATCTTCAGCACTCTATATCCTAAATTCTAGGAAAGATTAGGAAATACTACCATAGATGAAATCTACTAGGCTATGACTTATTTATAAAAATGGTAGGAAGGGATGAGGGTGCACGAAGGATGATATAGATGATAATCAGCGTATTTGGGATTTTTCACAATCCTAAAGGCTAGAACTTAAATAATGTGTGAGCTAATTTGGTATTTTATTGGAAAACGAATTAGGTCTTATAGAAGGATATGATTTAAACATGTTAACTAATAAAGGTACTAGAATTTGGCAAGACTTGAAAGAAACAATAGATACGTGACTTAAAATAAAATTGATGAAGGTAAGGGCAACCTACAACTCCTAGATACTCATATAGCCTCAAGCTCTAGTTGTTTTTTTACTATACAAACGATACTTCTTTACCAACTGTTAATGATATGAATCCTCAGTACAACTTCTCACCAATATCCTCTAAAAATATTCCTAGCCTATTCTAACTACGACGATAACATCTATAAGGATATACTAAAATGGGATGGACATAATACCTGCATCTACCTGAATGGCCAAGGGTAACAACTGCTGAAATCATATAGGCATGGTCAACGATCAAAATTCAGGCAAAGTCAAACATGGTTAAAAAGCACTTACATATAACTAGGATGCAGTCACGATCATGATTAATCATGCAAGTCATCCAAGCATGATCAAAATTAAAAGTTGGCACGAGCAGAAACGAGGTCAAAATAGTCATGATTATAGTGGAATAGAAATATAAATAATTGAGTTGAAGTATATGCACGATTATGATTATAGTCAAATAGTTTAGTCACGATAAAAGGGACGATCAAAATTCAAATTTGTTTGGCATGATTAACCCGATTAACTATTTAAGCAAAATTGTTTAGGCACGATTACAGAATCAAAACCTAGAAAAATATGCGAATTGACATGATCGAAATATAATCAAAATAGTTTAGTTGCGATCAAAAGTCGTTTAAGGATGATATAACCAAAATCATTTTAGCACGATTAATTATGTAGGTATAATTATAGAATCATAATCTAGGTATGATTATGATTCAAGTAGAATGCAATTAAAAGCTACTGATAGGTTTTAAATAAGGAGGAGTCAAATGACAACTCGAGATTAAAAGATAAGAAAGAAAGATAAGGAGGGAAGAACTATAAGCTTTATTTATAATATGATAATGAGAAACAGTGTATCAAATCAGTTTGTAATGAGAGTGCAAGATTTTACGGATCATGAAAATCAATAGTCATATGCCAATAAAAGGTATAGTCTCTATGGTATTCAAAAACCGTATGCATACCTGAAGTCGTTTCACCGAGAATCCATGCCTCGCTAATGTACATCTGGCTGCAGTAAACCCTTGGTTTCATGACTTAAATATGATATTGTATCAAATATTCTATTAGTACTACCAATATTAACATACAACTCAAAGGTCAACATGGGGCAACTAAGACATATATTTTAAACATCTGATAACTTACACTTACTCGAAATTACTTCAACTTAGGGATCATGCCACGCCAGTGCGCTGCTGGTTGTATTGAACCGACAGCCTTCCTAATTCAAATACGTGACGATAGTGCGCTGCTATCTTGCCATCATAAGTCATCAAAATTATTCCAACTATACCCCTAAGAATTTTAAAGGAGTTTCTAAAAATTCATACAAGTCGATCAAGATAGAAAACGTGCAAGTATCTGTCCTTGAAGTGAAAGTATAATATTTTTTTTAAAATAAAATAATCAATTATGTATCCATTTTGAAAATTACACGATCGATTAGGGAAAGACGATCATGGCTAGGCGAAGTAAAATTTCCAATTTCTATTTCCCTAATATTCAAGGATCGAAGGAAAACATAAAATAAGAACTGACTCGGAATTAACATATGGATAATTGGATCATGTTAGTCTCAAAAGTCAATGGGTGGAATTAGAATATTGACTCTTAGGTAAATAATTTATTATGGCTAATGAAAACTAAATAAGTAATACAGATCGTACGATATGACGATGTTAGAGAAAGCAGAAAAATAAAATTGTACAATTGTTTAAGACAGAAAAAGTGTAAGTATCTACCATATAAGTCCTATCTTAAAGATAAAATGATCGATTAGGGAGGAAAATATTCTAATCTCTATTTCATGGATACTCAAATGATTGAGAAGGAAACCTTGAATCAGAAACTAACTCGAGATTCATATATGGATAATAGAATAGAAAATTATAAAAATAATTCCTTAATGGCAAAATGGAAAATAAATAAGCAATTCAGACTTACGATATGATGATAGTTAGAGAAGGCAAAATAAATGTTCAAGATTAGGATTGAATCCTAGGAATGCCTAATTTACCAGGCGGATAGTCTACCCAACTTAGATCCTACCATCGTATCAAAACACAATGGTATATCCCTCTATGAAAATTTCTCAAATTATCTAATAATTCCTTACCTAAGTCACATGGCCTATGTAGTAACCTTCACTACCCATAGTCAAATTGAATAAGGGACTTCATAGTCCTAGTTATTCTCCTAAAATTAAATTAATCCTAGTTGTGAATGAGCACTTCCTAGTCGTAGGCTTGTAGTAGTACGACTAATATAGGTACTTCCACAAGTTTGTACAATTTACAAAAACTGACATGCATGGGCCACCAAAAAATATATCATGACACGTACCTGCTTTTTAGGATGCGAGTGCATGCGCAAGCCAGCCTACACCACAGTGTCGGCAGTAGAACGCTGTTCAGCCACAATGCTCAAAATCTTATAAAATAATAACATTATTGCTCATTTCACAACAACTAAATTAAATTTATAATCTTCACAAGTTTTACATTTGAAAAAAAAATATAACTCTTACACATATTGCAAAAAGCTACCAATAAATCTAACTAGTTTTCTATGGTTGACCTCAGCATATACCCATGTCTTTCCAACGATCCAAGGCATAATGTAGCAGACGATTATCTGAAAAATATTGGTTTTCAGTCATGAATGGAACAAGCACACATATGAAAGCTACTCTAAACATAATAGGATTTACAAAACATAGAAATATTGTATGTGAAATGAACTAGCAGGAAAACTGGTATCATGGCATATTACGAAAGGAAACAAGTAAACTCTATAACATGATATATCTACTACCAGGG
The DNA here is from genome assembly GCA_029216955.1 of Iris pallida. Classification (NCBI taxonomy): domain Eukaryota; kingdom Viridiplantae; phylum Streptophyta; class Magnoliopsida; order Asparagales; family Iridaceae; genus Iris; species Iris pallida. The sequence continues at coordinate 4,140,694 of JANAVB010007200.1, read as the reverse complement.
AAAAATATGTAAATAGGGTGATATGGGATGTGATGAAAAAAGCAGGATGAACAAGTGAAACAACAACGATCTACGTGTATTAAAATATCGAGTTCGACATGTGAATGGCTAAGGGATAAATCTGGCACCCAGTACGTGTCGTGTGCGGCTGCTATTCTCCACGAAAGATAATAGGGATGGAAAGGGTTGTTCACATGTCTACTAAGATATTTTTTCGCCTGACTAGTACTCATGGATTCGAACAAGTCACGAACACGACAATCATGTGGATGGTAAACAAAAAATATAATATATAGGGATCCATAATACTAACCCGTGTAACTAGCATGTCATCAAAGCAGGAAGAGCATATGTATATTATGTAATAGAAAAACTATAAAGAATTGAAAGCAATCAGTATATGTACTTACTTGGGGTCCTTTGCTGGTAAAACTGATAATACAATGCGTTTAGAATAGTCCAGTTGACTTAGGGGTAGCATGCAAAACCCACAATATCTAACCACTTATTAAACCACAAAAGTCAAACTCCTGTAATTATCTTTGGATGCTGAAATAAATATTACAAACATTTTTGGTATAAAAGATATGTCTAAAAAGCCTACCCAAAAGTCTAATTCTGGACACAGGAACAAAATCTTAATTTTGGATAAAAATAATGTCCGCCATTGGACCCACTTTGCACCGAAAAGTATGCCAGTACCTACAGTCTCTAAAGTCTTCAAACTATATGTCTACGGGTCTGTTTTGACGATACAAACCCAACCGTATGTCCAAAGTTGAATTTCGGTGGACCGTGCATAAATTCGTCTATAGGATCAGGTCACGGGCCCGCCAAAATAGCGTTCCGATCGACCTTTTCAGAATCGGAACAAACTTGGCATACATGACCAGAAAAATAATATGGTCTTGTTGTCACAAGTTTTGTCTCGAAATGACAAACGTACACGATGTTAGGGGCTAGTTTGTAAAAGGGCCGATACGGGATATCTCGACCGATACGCCTCGATTTCGTCGCGTATGCACAACAAAATCGAGTTTCGTCGAATCCCACATGTTGACAACATTCGTACGCATCTTTCAATGCCATCAGGTTGTGATAAGTTGCCCGATTTGTCAGGACAGACCCCGTATCAGAAAATTTTCTAAGTTTAAAAAGCTGTTTTCGTAGTTTTTTCTCAATCTTTGAAAACTGATTTCTCTGTACACAGTTAATGAAATATGAAAATACAAAATAGGTTCTGAAGTCCTATAGGTTATCTACAAGATTATTTAAATAGTTTCCATGTTTCCTTACTGGATTGACCAATTTTGGCCTTATAAATTGGATTTTTGATAGCCCGGTTTACTGTTTATAAAACAAATTTTTGTCGATGTTCGCATCAATTTCTCACAGGATTTTATTCTGTTTTAATTAAATCTAATTAATGGGATTTAGATGTGTATAGGTTGTGTGCATACCAGAGAAGTTTGATGGGGAAACGGTCGAACGTGTGTCGCAAAATTATTCTGCGAAGAGGGCTCGACAGCACTGTTGTCGCTGCAACAACTACGGCTGCGGCTGCCGCCGACGGTGCTCCAGCGTTGCCGTGGTGGTTAGGCGGCCGCTCGGGTGTTGGGGGATGGACTGGGGGTGTCGGGCTTAGCTTAGGGTTAAGGTTTTGGAGAGAATCCTTCTCTCCATCTATGGGTTACTACCTATATAGGTAGCAGGATCGGGTGCCTCTTTGGTTGTATCTCGCGAGATTTTCGAATAAAAATCTCGCGAGATATTCAATAGTTGTTTTTTCCTTTTAATAAACACACACACACAAACACACACACACACACATATAAAATATATATATCGTATTTTTATTTTTGGAATATATATATATATATATATATATATATATATATATATATATATATCCAAAAATAGGTATATAGGTATATTATATATATATATATATATATAATATATATATATATATATATATATATATATATATATATATATATATAATATACCTATATACCTATTTTTGGATATATATATATATATATATATATATATATATATATATATATATATATATATATATATATATATATATATACACCTATTTTTGGATATATATATATATATATATATATATATATATATATATATATATATATATATATATATATTAGAATAAAATAAAATACTACCTACTAAAAATATTCTAAAGTACTAACTAACTGGATATAGCCTATCTTTATTGTTTGTATAATTGCTACTATTTATAGGAATATATGTGTATACCAAACTTCTTAAATATTAATATACTTATTGATGCATTCATTTAATAGGCATACATACCAATATATATATATATATATATATATATATATATATATATATATATATATATATATATATATATATATATATATATATATATATTTGGATATATATATATATATATATATATATATATATATATATATATATATATATATATATATATATATATATATATATATATATATATATATATATATATTTTCAATGAAAGCGGAATTTTATTGATAATATTTTCAATAAAAATATATATATATATATTTTCAATGAAAGCGGAATTTTATTGATAATATAGGCGCAAAATGTCGAAGCCTATACAAGTAAGCGCGCAAACGCGGCCAGGAAACAGAAAACAAAAGGCGCGTAACTCACACGCGAACAAAAAGCAAAGATGTCGAAGCCTATATATATATATATATATATATATATATATATATATATATATATATATATATATATATATATATATATATATATATATATATATATATATATATATATATATATATATTAGAATAAAATAAAAATACTACCTACTAAAAATATTCTAAAGTACTAACTAACTGGATATAGCCATCTTTATTTTTTGTATAATTGCTACTATTTATAGGAATATATGTGTATACCAAACTTCTTAAATATTAATATACTTATTTATGCATTCATTTAATAGGCATACATACCAATATATATAGTCTAAAAATCTCAAAAATGCACAAGGATATCTAAGAAAATTATTTATCATATTTATAATATCACTTGAACATCAAATAATATTGTTATCGATAATACATATATAAAAATTTCTTAGAAAAATATATTTATTAGATCATTAAAATAAAATACGTCATACACACATAACATATATACGAACATTGACGTCTTTGGACACATCGCATAACTACATGGGCTTGGGTTTGGTTCGAATCCAGTTTGATTAGTTTGATGCAACCGGATCTCCTAAAAAGTAAATAATCTATTTTAATAAATAATTAAATCATTTATAAGGGTCAAGTCACAACTTGGTCTAATTTTTTTAGTTGGGACACACTTATGGCTCGGCCTTCCCTACCATAGCTAAAACACTAGTCAAAGCACACGACTACACTATCTATGCCAAAATTCTTGGTCATCTTGCACTCCAAAATTTAACCATAACTAAGGCCTTCTATATTAATAACTATTTTAGAAAAATATTTATAAACTCCATAAATCCCTATTTAAGTCAAATAAATAATGAAAATATTTCTTTTTTAAAATTTTGGGAAGAGGGGTTACAGGTCTATATATGGTAAGTCCATATATAGTAAGTTATTAGTGTATTATTAATTGTAGAATATTTATTATAAGCGTATGTGATGGAACTAGCGAGGACTTTAGAGTTGGTCAGATTGACACTCGGACAGAGATTACAAGCAAGTGTACCTTGCTAATGTTTCAGTACCTTTATTCTTTTCTTTTGTTGTTGCATATTTATTTTTTCGTTCATGATCATTGAGGACGTAGGGTTAGTTGATACTTAGCGTCCGAATTGATTCGAATGTTGATGTCAGTATATTAACATCGGATATAAATCCTAGGCATTGCGATATATCATATTCGTGTTCATTGACACGATGGACCACATGACACAGACACAATGGATGATAAATGAAATGATACGGAGTTTGACATAAGATATTCATGGCTAGGGACTCTGTGATAGCATGTAGTATTAGTTAGCGTGACTTGTTACTAGTACATGATTCATACGCGACTTGACTGTATAGTTTTAGAGCATGGGGAGGAGAGGACTCTACCGAAATATCCAGTCATCTAAACTCGTGGTCATATTTTTATATTTGGGACTTGATTATTTTACTCGTGGTCATGGTCTCTGTAGCAGAGCTATGGCTTTGTTGACTCGTTTGTCTATCGGTATCACAGCACGGTGACATGGGTGATTGCCAGTACGGCTGAGCCTGGTATTAGGATTATGCTTAACTGCATATTTGCACTTAGATGGTTATGATAGTTATCCTTCATTTTATAGACATTTTCTTTCCTGTTACATTGGCATTTTTTGTACCTTGCTATGTCCCCTAAGGACCTGGTGATCTCTCCAGGTAGTCAGTCATACAGGAGTAGTTCAGCGACATAGTAGTTTTACTATATCAGAGTTCGTATACTTTATCGTGCTTTCATATTTCAACTATTATTTATATTTCGCTATTTAACTTAGTTTTGTAGACCTATATTGTTCTTCGGGTCTACTCAAACACATATGTTATTGGGCTACAGACCATGACACATATTGTTTATTCTTTATATCATATCTTCTGTGGATTGAGATAGATATATGTTAATTGATTTGATAGATAGATTTAGAAAAACCAAGACAGCTTACACGTATTCAAGCTCGACTGGAGTCTGCTTGATATGTAGCTGGCATGTTTACGTATCCTAGTCATGAGTATTTTGGGTCTAAGGCGTTACAAAACTCCCATTTACCGGTAACAACCATAGTAGGCTTCCAAATCCACCGACCCATTGGAATGTCTCTGTCCACAAAAAACACATCAAGTCAAAGTTATTGTAAAAATTATTGTTGTCTCTAATGCTTCATCTATGGGAGCAGGCAAGAACATATTCTAGTCGCTTCCTTAAACTTGTGTTTCTTATTTCTTGATTCACATGTAGAATTTCATTTTATGTATTAAATTACTAGTAAGGATGGGAGCCCTCCTACCTATCACCTCCATAGAGGATTTGGCTTTGGCATGCAGAATTCGGGTTGTTATAGTTTGAGGTAGTTCATAATATATATTTATTCTTATTTTGACATTATTTTATTTTGATGGTGTAATTTGGCCACACTACTCTTGGACGAGGAATAAATTGGTTATGATTACACTGAATTTGTTAGGTCAACTAATCGAGGCTATCTGATTGATCAGTTTATTATGTTATAATGCAGGGAGGAGGATGGTGTCATGATGTGCTAACATGTTATTTGAGATCAAAGACTGAGTATGGTTCCTCCCACTATATGAACAAGTATTGGAACTTTTGTCATTTTAAGTGACGAGCCCTCTATGAATCCAAGTGCATTATCTTCCCAACAGATCTACTGATAACATTAATATAACCAATCTATCTTCCAATTAGTGACTATTGAGATGAGCATTGTGGCATAGCGATCATAATTCTTTCATTTCCATTAGTCTTGAAACTAATGCAGGATTATTTAATACTTCGCTTTCACTGAATAGACTTAACTGTACCTATGCTATTGTGATGGGCTTCCTTTGCTGGAAATTCTGAATACAAGAATGGGTAAACATCATTAGTCAATATACAATATTTTTTCTTAAAAATATTTAGTATAAATAATTGACCAAGCTCTTTATTGCTACTGAACCCCATATCAGCTGTTTGATCCTCTTCTTCATAGTTTATGGATATGATTTGGGAAGTTATGATTTCCAAGTTTCTTCTTATATTTGGCAGTCAACTGTTCTTTACTTCAGAGGGCAATGTATATATGAAACTATCACTCTTGACTTGCTTCCGAAGGGATTCACCGATGCAAAGCAGGTACTACCGATGATCATTTGTGGACTGAAACATGCACATAAAGTTTAACCAAAGTCTATCAAGAACATTTCTAATATAGGAAGTTTGTCATGGATGTCATAAATCTTTGAATGACTTATGTGTAGCTTCTCGTCCCCATCCTTATGAGGTGTGGATTTTTCTTGGTTTTGTAACTTATTTCTAATTAGCTATTTTCATAATTTTGATATTTTGTTTCTTTATTTTATGCAATATTTCTTTCCACAACACGTACTAAAATACTTAATAACATTGAATTCTATTTGAATTCAGCATATGGTGAATACCAGGTGAATTCTTGTTGTATCAATAATACATATTTGGTTGAATACAATAAGTACTTGCACATGGGACACATGCTTCAGTTATTTCATAACATATTTATATAACTTCAGCTACAAAAACACGCTTTTCTTGGTATAGATGAATGAGTTTGAATTATACAAAGTGCTCTGAATGAATTACTCTTGAACAATTGGCTAATATATTTGTGACATCTTTTGCTGATAAATGTGGATACTAGAATAACTACAAGTCAAGTTTTGGCAGCATGTTATACTTATACCACACCGTTCCATCTTTTTTCCCCTCTAATTCACCATCATCAGCTTCCCAACTTCATTATATGAGAGATCTCAATTCTTCATTATTCTCCATTTGAATTGAAATAATTAATGAGGCAATTCCTTTTATTCAATTATTTGAGTGCATTATATTGATGTCGGTTTGTTAACAAAAAGAACAATAAAAATCTGTATCCCAGATATGATGTGTGGCTAATGTGTAGTTTTCAGTCGATTATATGCAATTTGCATGGCAACATAGTGTCAAAAAACTGATTAGAGATAACAGGCTAGTTATGTATATTCAACACACAAACATTACATGTATAGTCCTGATTGGTTAGTACCATATGGTCCAAACGGTTGCTCCGATCCTTATCTGGAGTTTCATTTTTCTATGTGGTATTGTTTAATGGAAAGAATCAAATAGCACAAAGTTTTAAAATATTTTCTTCCTTTGTAGGTCATTACTATGTATCTGAGATCCCTTCCCCTAGCTTAATTTTATTATATATAAAAAGTAATACCATGCTGTTTTCCAAACACCACTTGTTCTTTGGTGCTAAATTGCTCTCCATCAAATGTGGTAAATGACTATAAAAGTTCTTTGGTAGCTTTCTCCTGGGTTTTTGGAAGATGCACTGGAAGAGGTTTATTTTATATGGCTTTTTGTCTCCATATATCAATCTGATATATTGTAGGTTTTCTTGCATACAGTGATGGCACCCATGCACACACATGTTCCTATGTTTGTGCCAGCAACTGCAAATCGGTCCCCGTTTTGATGTCCACATATAATCAATAATCTTGGACTATCATAGATTATATACAATTTCTGTCATCTTGATTTTAAGTTTTTCATTCCCAATTTGTTGAAATACTTATTGATGCCTGATTGTAATATGAGATCATATAAGTTTAGTCATATATCATTAAGTCAATGAGACCATGTTATTTAAGTGCGATTTGGTCTTTCACAAGTAAATTTTGAATTTTTTCAACTATGTCGTGTTTGTGAAATAATTCCGTCTTTGTGCCACATTATGATATCGAGTCACTTATGAAAAACTTATATTTTCTTATTTTAAACAACTACTACTATCAGAATCACTCATAAAGCTATGGACCTACGTACATGCTAAGCCAAATGTGTCAAAAATCTATTAGGAAGCTCATAATTCATGAAATATGTCACTCGTTAAAAGAGCCAAGATGTCCAAAATATTTCAAAACCAAATCTCTTGTTCATTTTGGTGAATAGGACTACACTTGGCATTATAAACAGAGTGCTAATAGACCTAATTTATGTAATTCCAATTGAGTTGAGCATCACAAAAGAAATAAACAAACACATAATGTATAGAGTTTCTTACCAAAAATGAAGGTTGATAAATACGTCACACAAGAAATAAACAAACACGTTACCAATCTACAAACAAACAATTAAGAAATCAAATTAGGACAGAAGAAACTAATTTCTTACAATTTTAACTGAATACAATAATAAACACCACGTCTACTTCAAATCCGAGTTCGGTACAGACCCGAACTCTCTCCCATGACGCTCACATGATTTCTTTACATCAGTATGGATTTAAACTAGAGTATTTTAAAAAAAAATTATAAATGTTGGTGCTCGAGATTTGCCCCTTTCTATTCAAGATTGATGATCGAGTTATTAGTTGCATGGCAGGAATCAAAGCCGTTATTGGCTTTATGTGCAGAAAAGAAATCAAAATAAAGAAAAAATGTTGAAATTTTGAAGAAAAAAATGTTGAATGTGGGTACCATGCAGCAATACGGGTAATGAATTAAAGAAAAAAAGTACAAATTAACAAAAAACTGAAATAAACACTCCAAAAAACCTAGGACGAACAATCCAAAAAACCTAGGACAAACACTCCAAAAAACCTATGGCTCAAGCCAAAAAACTCTCGAAGAAACAAAAAAAAAACTCGAAGAGTCTCAGATTGTTGTAGGAATCACAGATTATCCGACACAAAAACCCATATTCCGGCCAAAAACCCAATTTCTTCCATAATATTGGCATAAAAATCGAATACGAAGAAGGAATTATACCTTCTTCTTGAAATACTAAAGATCGAAGTTGCCATATGATGAAGATCGATCAAGACGTCGGATCACCGGAGAGGGTGAAGATCAAGACGTCTGGTTACTCGAGGGGAGGGGAGGGGTTTTCTCTAGTGGAGAGAGGGTTTTTTTCTTCGTAAAAATTACAGAGAGGATTTTTTTTCCCTCTTAAGTGCGCACTGCGGTTCGTGGTTCCTCGATTGGACACAACCATCAACATATATCCTAAAAAAACTTTCAAAAAATTACCAAAATGGCAGCTGTAATGTGCGTGGCAACTGTCCAGCACGTATATTACTTGACGATTATTTACCAAACCGTCAATAAAAAAAATGGGTTTCCTTGACGGTTCACCCAAAACCATTTAGTATTACGTTAAAATTTTGCCAAATAACTCAAAAAAGTGTGTTTTCTTGACGTATGTCTAAAACCGTCAAGATATCGGCTTTTCATATGACGGTTTTGCACGATCGTCAAGAAATAGACAGTCAAGAAAAGCCATTTTTCTTGTAGTGAATGTTACTTGACATGTATAAGACATGATATTCTATATGGAGGTGGATTTGTTAGTCAGTACATGGAATCGCCAACAACCACACATTTGAAGACCGCTAAGGGGATTCTTTTACAACATCAAAAGAACACTTGACTATAGCTTACTTTACTCATTTTCTAATGATTTAAAGCTTGTTGGATATAGTGATAGTAATTGATCTCAGAGACTTTGATGATCAAAATAGTACAAGCGGATACGTATTTCTAATGGGGAATATTGCTTTTACATGGAGCTCAAAGAAGCAACAAACCGGGACACTCTCAAAATGTGATCTACAGGGCTGCAGGATAAACACGAGATTATGATAATTATATAAAAAATGCCTAGCTATATATAGTCTCCTTCACCCACAAAAGATACATATTTTTCTATCATAGAATTTTGCCAAAATTTACCTTCATCTCATTATAACTATCTGACTTAAGCGTTGTAGTGGCACCCAACGGTTATTCCGTCCTCTCACGTGTGTTCATCTACATAGGTGATAGAGAAGAAGCAACCAGAGAGAAACCATTGATCCATCCAACGACAAGATCTGAAATTTCTGGTAGTGGTAAAATATCGTCATTTTCAATGTTATTGTAATTATATATTAGTATAGTTGAAGTCAGTGTGTTTTGGACTTTGGCGATAATTTGATGTTTGGTCCGAAAATTTAATCATGGGATCACCCAATTTGTCAAAAGTTTCTTGTAAAACTACGTCGTCGCGACCGAACGGTTAAAAACCAGTTGGATCATCTGATGGTTCGAACCGATTTTTAAGACATTGTATGCCTAATGTTTTTTTTTTTTTTTTGAAAATATGCCTAATGTGATAACCGTCGATAATTTAAGGGAAGAGAAATAGCAGGTGATTTGGGCCACTTCATTCGAGCCTTACACGTTAGCATATATAATCTAACAGTATATATCCCCTTTCTAATGACTTCTATATTACCTACTAGTTTAGATGCTAAGTTGTTAAAGCCATGAATTTAATGAGGAGATACATTATTCACCAACTTGATAATGACAATTAATGTGAGGAGTAGCTTAGGTTTCATCAATTGTCACACCAATTGGAATAGAGAAATGCCTAAGGAATTAAACAACACTAGCTAGCTAGATTAGTTATGCCTATGTTTTCTTGAAGCCATTACATTTCATCAACGTTCATCTTCAATGCACCAAACTTGTACCATTCATGCCCATTTAAGACAGTTGGTTGTTGTGATGTATATAAAAGATTAATAATGATTATTGAAACAATATATATATGTACAATGTTACGAGCTATAGAGGAAAGAGAGAACCACAATTTGAAAGAGTATATAATGTTTTGTAGGTGCTCTTTCTCCTTGACATGAAGAGAGCTTGCTCTCAACATGCCTAGTAAAGTTTAGTCCCACATTGAAAAAGCACCATGAGTTATCTCAACATATATACTTGTATGTGTTGTTGGGATATGCACATGGGGTGGTGGCCCTAAGGAGGGAACCAAGTGGGTGATTTTACTAGGAGGTAAGGATAAGGCTCCAAGTTAAGCATTAATGCTTTTTGCTCTTGGGAAATTAATTTCCATTGGAGCTAAGTGACTCGGACTCGGACTCGGGCTCATGAGGCGTAATGTGATGTTTTGTTGGCGCACTTAGCACGTCAGCATCGTCGTTAGGCGCAAAGTGCGCTTAAGTTGCGCGAGCCACTTGCGCGGACACGTTGCGCAGGCCCAGTTGTGCTGACCAGGTTGCGTTGCGCGGGTGCGCTGGGTTGCGCGGGTGCGCGGGTGCTCGGTTGCGCGGGCGCGCTGGTTGCGCCAGTTGCGCCAGCGTGCGCAGTGCGCGCAGTGTGCGCTGATGGCGCGCGCGCAACTCATTCAATGGCGCAACTCGCGCATTTCGTGGCTGTCCATGTTCTGACTGATTCGTAATGTGCGATAACTGATCCTGAAATTGTGGATCTGACATTAAAATGTGGCGCACATTGCGGATCTGATCAGTTACAGCAATGGCTATTTAAACAGAGCCTCTCTTCTCTCTCCGGACACACTTACAGACTTCAAAAAATCACGAAGAGAGAAGAGAGTGCTGTTCGAGCCATTGAAGTTGCTCCGCAACCAGTACCACCTCGCGCAAATCTTCGTCCTGTCCTTGTCTTTTCGAGCAATCCGTTGTAGAGCAGAATACCAGAGCGTTCCAGAGTTTTTTTTGAACTTGCTGGTTCCTGGAAGCTGACCGTGTGTGCAGATCTAGCTTTGAGCACTGGTGTTCTTGACACCCCAGCAGGCCACCACCTTCCATCTATCGCCTGTCATCTTCGCTGCTGCCTTTAGCATTTCGATCAGTACCTTCTGTTTAGAAGTACTACTATCATTTGCTATGTATACGAAATTTTCTTAGATTTTTGTATTCCAGAATCCTCCTAGGATCTCTGCTATGCACCTTTCTTGAAGCGTTGCGTTGAAACGTTATTTTTACAACTGTTTTATTCTCTCAATTTTCCATTGAAAATTGTGCCCCGGATCTAACAATCTCAAAGCTAGACCAGCACAATGGAAAACTCTCGTGCCTCTCTCCTCGATACCAGCTTTAACAAACTGGAGAAGTTCGACGGAGAACACTTTCAAATCTTGAAGAGAAAAATCACCCTTAATCTTCAATTAGTGGACGTCGATCATGTGTTGATCGAGGCTGAACCAACGATTCCAGAAGGACCGACGACTCCAGAAGGTGGTACATCAGATGCCATTGCTATTGCACAAGTCAAACTGACCAAATGGAGAAGGGATAATAATCTCTGTAGGCTATTGATTCTGAATACAATGGAGGACTCCCTGGTAGAGTCATACTCCAAGAATACTTCTGCCAGGGATATATGGGAGTCCTTGGGAAAGCTATATGAAGACGACGATAATAGATCGAAAATCTTTATCGTCGAGAAGTACCACAAGTGGCTCTTCGAAGACGAGAAGGCTATGCTGCCTCAGGTAAAAGAGTTCTTGAAGATGCACCAGAAGATAGAAGACGAAAAAATGTCCCTCGTCGACAACTTTGTTGTTGGTGGGATTGTCTCTAAATTTCCCGCTGGATGGAGTACGTTCTATGCAAGAATGCACCGGAAGAAGATGGATATTAGCTTGGAAGATCTCCTTCAAGAGATCCATGTTGAAGATGAGATGCGTTCTCAACAGAAGATGGACATTCTATCCAAACAGTTGGCTAAGGCCAATCTGGTACAGACAAAAGAGCCAAAGGGGAAGTAGGTGGCTTCTCATCACAAAAAGAAGGATTCTACTAATCTGAAAGTGAAGGGTCCTACATTCAAGCAACAGAAGTCCAAGTCTCACGTGACTTGCTTCAATTGTGGCAAGAAAGGCCACTACAAGAGTGAATACAGCTCCAAGTCCAAACAATCAGAGAAAGGTGAGCCTAGTAAGGTTTCCTTGGTTTCTAACATTGTTGCTATGATCACTCAGGTCACAACTGTTGGGTTGACTCTGACTGGTGGATAGACACCGGTGTGACTTGATATGTCTGTTCTGGCAAGAAATGGTTCGTCACATACCAGCCAACGTCTGAGAAAGTTGTCATAGCGAACCAGGCCCAAGCTGAAGTTCTGGGGATCGGGACTTTGGAGCTGAAACTCACTTCCGGGAACACTCTGACGCTCCAAGGAGTAAAACATGTTCCGGTGATTGCCAAGAACCTGATCTCTGGGAGCCTGCTTAGCAACGCAGGCTTGAGGATGGACATTAATGCTGGTCAGATGGTGATGTACAAGAAGAGAACATACTTCGAAAAGGCTTATCAAATCGAAGGGATGTTTAAAATTCAGCTTGTAAACAAGTCTAATGAAATCAATACAATCGCTCTTTCTGATTATTCTCTTGAGTTGTGGCATAATAGGCTAGGACATGTTCATTGTAAAAGAATTAACAAAATGTCTAGTCTAGGATTTATCTCCAAATATGGGGGTAAGGTAGAGAAGTGTGAAGTATGTGCTCAGACAATGTCACGCCCCAGAACCAGAACACTGGAGAGCGGAGGCAGACATAGCCAGCTACGTATAATGAAATGGGATCCACTCCACTATACGGTCACGGCTGTCTAGATATATGAGGGTTTAACTATAAGCCATCAGTCTCTTATGGCCAATAACAAGCCTAATGTCTCAATCACAAGCAAGTAAGTAGATGTTACAAGATGTAAGACCACCAAATATACAATAGTAAGGCGTTCTAAATATTACATATTCAGCTGATCATGAAGCTAGTCGTTACAAAATGTGATGACTAGCAAGAGTTTTAGTCATACATGATCAATCCTAGGTTGCCAATCATGTTACAGCCCGTAGGCAGACAGTAAGTAAAAATGTACACGAGCTAACACTTGCTCGGCGGCTAAACGCCTCAAAAGAATAATTTTACAATAGAGTGGGAGAGCCAAAATAAACCCACTCGTTGCCAGGATTCCCTCTAGTGGTCACCATGTGGCTGAAAGGTCGGTAGATCCTCTGGTGCTGCTCCGGTATCTGGCCATACAAAACCAGCTGGGTCAGACCCCAGAAAGAGCAAGTGCCACAAAGGAGGCTTCACTTAGGAACTAAAACCAGCAATTAGCACAAGAATATAATTACATGAAAGACAGTAACAAAAGAGCTTGATATTAAAAGAATAACAACAGTCAAAATAGAGTACGAGGGAACCATTCAAGTAGCCAGGTCACAATCCTTAAACCAAACAAGGACCGGGGTTGTAACCCTTCACCTGAATAGAACTCTGTCTCTAAATCTTGTTGGTAAGGTAAACCGTATCAAGCATGACAGGTGATATACGATGAGATAACCATGGGACTATTCAGATAACCAGGTTAGAACCCGTAAACCAAACAAGGACCGGGGTTATAACCTTTCGTCTGAACAGAACTTGGTTTCTCTTACCATTTATCGGCAAGATAATATAAGAAATCAAGACATGTAACAATCTTGTACAGGATCAAGACAAGACTAGACTGGTTGAACTTCATCCATCATTCACGGCCAAACAATAAATACGGCTTGATACTTTAACTAACTAGGGTTATCACAGGCCTAGTTACTAACAAGATGCAGCGAGATTATTCCAAGTCCGATTACCTGTTTGTTACTACCTGAGTGATCCCAGCAAGAAAAGGAAAAGATAGCATAATATAGCAGACACACTGTAGTAAGATACATGTGTCCTAAGGTACCACACTCGACGGCGGGCTGGAAGTGTGCTCATCTCGACGGATAGCAACAAATCCCACGTATATATATATATATATAAGGCCGGGACCAAAGGGGCAACAGGTAACTGGAAAATTTACCATGAACTATTTGATCAATCTAGTCATTAACCTAGCCAGATTCAGTATAAATTCCTGACCGTGGTACTCAGGGATCATGCCCTAGACATGATGCAAGACACAACCGGACTAGTAGTTTATACAAGCACAATCATCCACGGTGTCCAGGCCAATGAATTGATTTGTCAAGAGTGCGCCACGACGGGCCACTATCATTATTATTATTACTTTTCAAGAGTGCGCCACGACGGGCCACTATCAAGCATTGTCAGGGTACTTGTCAAGAGTGTACCACTATGGGTCACTGTCGTGTCATGTATAGCAGGTCAAGTTATCAGGTCAAGTTATCATGTCAGGAGTGCACCACGACGGGCCACTATCAAGCTTGTCAGTTCTTGGTCACACCATGCCAGGTACAATTATCATTTCAATCATGTCAATCAAATCGTGATTATCAAGTTCGGGACAAAAGGCGTAAGGATATAAAATGGGCATAAAAAATATACAATAGGGTAAGGTGTACGCTATAGGAACTCAAGTTACACAGGGCGTTACAAGTACGAGTTAATAACGACCATTAAATAATAAAATACAAGCCAGGCGAAAGAGCCATGCGGCTCGAGCATAGGCGGCCAAGAATGATCTCATGCGGCCGAGGAGGGAGCAGCCCATGCGGCTGGAGGAGACTCGGGTCTAAGGAAATGCATGCGGCTCAAGGAGTTGAGCCTCATGCGGCAAGCAGGAAAGCAGATCTATGCGGCTAACGGGAACAGAAGGCACATGCGGCTTGGGGAAGAAGGCCTAGGCGACTGGGAGGAAGCAGGTCCATATGCGGCTAAATGATCACAAGCATATGCGGCTGCGCCATGCCTAAGTCTTATGCGGCTGCGCCATTGGGTATATACGGCTGGAGAAAGATGAACGCGCATGCGGCTGGAAAGGAATACGAGCCTATGCGGCCACAGAAAAAGGCTCTCATGCGGCAGGAACGGACTCGGGTTCATGCGGCCCGCAGAGCAAGGGTTATGCGGCTGAACCGAGTCGAGTCCCATGCGGCCAGAGGATAAGGAATTTTATGCGGCTGGGAATGAACTTCTCATACGGCTGAATAGAAATACTTGCCGCATGAACTTGTCATGCGGTCAAGTGCTGCCATGCGGCTCGGACTGTGCTTCTTCTCCAAATTTTCGAGAAGTAGTACACCAAGAAGCCATGGCCACCAAGCTGCATAGAACCTTCATCCGGAGTCCAAATCCGAACTTCTATAGGTCAAAACGGGGCAGAATAAGATCCTCCACAACATGAAACCATCAAAACTCAGAAATAACAAGATTAAGTAGATCAAAACCCAAGAATTCCGAAAATAAAGTAAACTTAGATCTACAAGAATCTAGCCATGGAAAATAGAAATGCCAAGTATTAAAGTAAGTTAAAATGCTGTAAGGAAGAGAATGAAGCAATAAAATTGGAGATCCTCCATGAAGCAAAATGCACTTGCCTAGACCTTCCTGGTAGGTGAGGAAGTTAATGGAGGAAGAAGAAAAGTAATGAGGGGAGAGAAGGAAGTTGGGTTAAATAAATGGGGATGGTGGTTGTAGGGTGGAGGTTAGGCTAAGGTGTTCCATCACAATTAAAACCAAACTAAACCAAACCCAATCCTTCTCCTATCCAAATAAAACCAAGCTCCACTAATCAGAATTAATCCATGAACGATAAATAACAATTAAACCACAATGCTAAATATGAAAATAAACTACAACTAACTAATCAAAGAAAATAAGAAATACGGGTCAGAAATACGAAAACGTATAAAATACGTATCACAAATTTCGGGGCACTACATCCTACCCACCTTAAAAGAATTCCGTCCTCGGAATTTAATCAAGAGGCTAGAGATGTCGGGACAGCTATACTATTGCAAGCAATCTACGCTACCAATCAATCATACAATCATACATGCAAGCAAGGAATCGAAGTGCAAGTCATAAGAAAGATATTACACCTCACGAGCCAAACCGATTGGGATAACGTGATCGGATATCATCCTCACACTCCCACGTTTGACTCTCCCTGGGAGCGATGAACTCAAGCAACACGAACTAAACTGATAGTCTTACGCTTGAGGTCTCTCTTTTTGGTCAAACAGGGACACGGGCCTCTCCTTATACGAAAAGGTTAGTACCAATAACCGTTTTCGAATGATCTAGGACATGGCTCGGGCCCGGGATATACCGTTGTAATTTAGGATACATGAAACATGACATGTGTCCCGTATAACGACGACGAAAAGCAAGACAATAGGACACAAATACCTCTCTGGCGATTCTGGATCTGGGCCTGGGCCAGGACGAACTGCTGAGGCCTCTGTTGCTGGAAGGCCTGGTCCTGAGACGGCAATGGACCCGGGAACGGGAGCTGCTGCGGTTGGTGAACTGGAGTTGGTGCTGGTGCTGGTGCTGGTCCCATAACCGAGGGACTAGTTACTGTCGACGATGATCTGTTTCTGAACGGACAAGATCCTATCATATGGTCCGACGAACCACAAACCAAGCACAATCCCTGTGCTCTGCGGCACTCAGTAACAACATGCCCGGGCTTTCCGCAATGAGAACAACCGGTTGCGAAAGGCCGCTTCTGCTTCTGCTGCTGGGGATAGGTCGGGGCAGAATGCTGTAAGGAGGTAACCGAACCTGTCCTCGTAGCTCCAATAGTCAGGGCCCTAGCTGTTGGGGCCGGTGCTGAGATTGGTTCATCTGGTCGAGAGACCGCTTCCGATCTCCGGTCCGGTCGGCTATCCTTCGGAAAGTGTACTCACGCCTTCTCGCTGCTCGCAAGACGGCATCAAAAGTTCTGTGCTCGAACTGCTCTACTGCCAATATGATTACCAGGTGGAGCCCCTGCTGAAATCGCTGTGCTCTGTCTAGCTCGATTGCCACCAAGGTGGGAGCAAACCGACTCAACCTTGAAAACTCGGCCGCATATCCGTCGACCGTCCTGCTCATCTGCCTGAGATTACTAAACCTGGCCTGCAGGTCATATCTAGCCACTGCGTCAAAGTACTTGGTCTGGAATATATCACTGAATACCGCCCACATGACAGGCGTACCCAAACTCGCTGCTTGCATAGCCCACCAGCTGCAGGCTAGATCTAGTAACTGCAGGCGCACCACTGCCACCTTCTCTGCTTCAGGGGTCCTGGCTGCCTCCAAGATAACTTTAATATCCTGTAGCCAGGCATCTGCAGCAATAGCATCCTCGCTGCCGTTGAAGAAGGGAGGGTTCAGGCGCTTGAAATTGTTGACCGTACTATTCCCTCGAGGACCACTTCCGCTCACAGCATCTTGTACTGCTTGCTGCAAGGCATCACCTCGACGGTCCTGAGACGCAAGCAACTCACGGATGAGCCCTATCAAGACCCCATCCTCTGACCCTGCTGGCTGAACTGGCTGGACTGGGGGCACTAGTTCTCCAGAAGGCATGGCTCGGGAGGCGGCTGCTGAGGACTGATATTGATCTTCTTGCTGTTGCTGGGCTGCCGGCTGAACTTCTTCTGGCTGATCAACAGGAACGATGCCACTGAAGTAATGACATCAGGAATATTAAGGAAGGACCATGATAGAATAATGATGCAAGCATGTTATCAAGTCAGGGATCCAAGGAGATAAGAAGATACGAGTGAAGATCAAAGGCGAGTACAGATTGAGACATCTATCCGGTAAACCATCACATTTCTTGATTGACAAGACCTGCATGGGCCACCACTTAAACCATGTCACGTCCCAGAACCAGAACACTGGAGAGCGGGGGCAGACATAGCCAGCTACGTATAATGAAATGTGATCCACTCCACTATACGGTCACGGCTGTCTAGATATAAGGGTTTAACTACAAGCCATCTGTCTCTTATGGTCAATAACAAGCCTAATGTCTCAATCACAAGCAAGTAAGTAGATGTTACAAGATGTAAGACCACCAAATATACAATAGTAAGGCGTCCCAAACATTACATATTCAGCTGATCATGAAGCTAGTCGTTACAAAATGTGATAACTAGCAAGAGTTTTAGTCATACACGATCAACCCTAGGTTGCCAATCATGTTACAGTCCGTAGGCAGACAGTAAGTAAAAATGTACACGAGCTAACACTTCCTCAGCGGCTAAACGCCTCAAAAGAATAATTTTACAATAGAGTGGAAGAGCCAAAATAAATCCACTCATTGCCAGAATTCCCTCTAGTGGTCACCATGTGGCTGGAAGGTTGGTAGATCCTCTGGTGCTGCTCCGGTATCTGGCAATACAAAACCAGTTGGGTCAGACCCCAGAAAGAGCAAGTGCCACAAAGGAGGCTTTATTTAGGAACTAAAACCAGCAATTAGCACAATAATATAATTACATGAAAGACAGTAACAAAAGAGCTTGATATTAAAAGAATAACAATAGTCAAAATAGAGTACGAGGGAACCATTCAAGTAGCCAGATCACAACCCTTAAACCAAACAAGGACCGGGGTTGTAACCCTTCACCTGAATAGAACTCCGTCTCCAAATCTTGTTGGTAAGGTAAACTGTATCAAGCATGACATGTGATATACGATGAGATAACCATGGGACTATTCAGATAACCAGGTTACAACCCGTAAACCAAACAAGGACCGGGGTTGTAACCCTTCGTCTGAACAGAACTTGGTTTCTTCCACCATTTATCGGCAAGATAATATAAGAAATCAAGACATGTAACAATCTTGTAAAGGATCAAGACAAGACTAGACTGGTTGAACTTCATCCATCATTCACGGCCAAGCAATAAGTACGGCTTGATACTTTAACTAACTAGGGTTATCACAGGCCTAGTTACTAACAAGATGCAGCGAGATTATTCTAAGTCCCGTTACCTGTTTGTTACTACCTGAGTGATCCCAGCAAGAAAAGGAAAAGATAGCATGATATAGCAGGCACACTGTAGTAAGATACATGTGTCCTAAGGTACCACACTCGACGGCGGGCTGGAAGTGTGCTCATCTCGACGGATAGCAACAAATTCCATTTATATATATATAAGGCCGGGACCAAAGGGGCAACAGGTAACTGGAAAATTCTCTATGAACTATTTGATCAATCTAGTCATTAACCTAGCCAGATTCAGTATGAATCCCTGACCGTGGTACTCAGGGATCATGCCCTAGACAAGATGCAAGACACAACCGGACTAGTAGTTTATACAAGCACAATCATCCACGGTGTCCAGGCCAATGAATTGATTTGTCAAGAGTGCGCCACGATGGGCCACTATTATTATCATTATTACTTATCAAGAGTACGCCACGACGGACCACTATCAAGCATTGTCAGGGTACTTGTCAAGAGTGCACCACTACGGGTCACTGTCGTGTCATGTATAGCAGGTCAAGTTATCAGGTCAAGTTATCATGTCAGGAGTGCATCACGGCGGGCCACTATCAAGCATGTCAGTTCTTGGTCACACCATGCCAGGTACAATTATCATTTCAATCATGTCAATCAAATCAGGATTATCAAGTTCGGGACAAAAGGCGTAAGGATATAAAATGGGCATAAAAAAATATACAATAGGGTAAGGTGTACGCTATAGGAACTCAAGTTACACAGGGCGTTACAAGTACGAGTTAATAACGACCATTAAATAATAAAATACAAGCCAAGGGAAAGAGCCATGCGGCTCGAGCATAGGCGGCCAAGAATGATCTCATGCGGCCGAGGAGGGAGCAGCCCATGCGGCTGGAGGAGACTCGGGTCTAAGGGAATGCATGCGGCTCAAGGAGTTGAGCCTCATGCGGCAAGCAGGGAAGCAGGTCTATGCGGCTAACGGGAACAGAAGGCACATGCGGCTCGGAGAAGAAGGCCTAAGCGACTGGGAGGAAGCAGGTCCACATGCGGCTAAATGATCACAAGCATATGCGGCTACGCCATGCCTAAGTCTTATGCGGCTGCGCCATTGGGTATATGCGGCTGGGGAAAGATGAACGCGCATGCGGCTGGAAAGGAATACGAGCCTATACGGCCACAGGAAAAGGCTCTCATGTGGCTGGAAAGGAATACGAGCCTATGCGGCTACAGGGAAAGGCTCTCATGCAGCAGGAACGGTCTCAGGTTCATGCGGCCCATAGAGCAAGGGTTATGCGGCTGAACCGACTCGAGTCCCATGCGGCCAGAGGATAAGGAATTTTATGCGGCTGGGAATGAACTTCTCATGCGGCTGAATAGGAATACTTGTCGCATGAACTTGTCATGCGGTCAAGTGCTGCCATGCGTCTCGGACTGTGCTTCTTCTCCAAATTTCCGAGAAGTAGTACACCAAGAAGCCATGGCCACCAAGCTGCATAGAACCTTCATCCGGAGTCCAAATCCGAACTTCTATAGGTCAAAACGGGACATAATAAGATCCTCTACAACATGGAACCCTCAAAACTCAGAAATAATAAGATTAAGTAGATCAAACCCCAAGAATTCCGAAAATAAAGGAAACTTAGATCTACAAGAATCTAGCCGTGGAAAGTGAAATTGCCAAGTATTAAAGTAAGTTAAAATGCTGTAAGGAAGAGAATGAAGCAATAAAATTAGAGTTCCTCCATGAAGCAAGATGCACTTGCCTAGACCTTCCTGGTAGGAGAGGAAGTTAATGGAGGAAGAAGAAAAGTAATGAGGAGAGAGAAGGAAGTTGGGTTAAATAAATGGAGATGGTGGTTGTTGGGTGGAGGTTAGGCTAAGGTGTTCTATCACAATTAAAACCAAACTAAACCAAACCCAATCCTTCTCCTATCCAAATAAAACCAAGCTCCACTAATCAGAATTAATCCATGAACGATAAATGACAATTAAACCACAATGCTAAATATGAAAATAAACCACAACTAACTAATCAAAGAAAATGAGAAATACGGGTCAGAAATACGAACACGTATAAAATACGTATCACGAATTTCGGGGCACTACAGACAAAGATCCCTAGAAAACCCTTTCATCGGGTCAATCGAAGCACAGATCTTCTGGAGTTGGTACACTCCGATATCTGTGACTTCAAACTATTCTCTACAAAAGCCGGGATAAAGTATTTCATAACCTTCATCGATGACTTCTCTAAATACGCATTCGTCTACTTGCTCAAATCTAAAGAAGAAGCGTTCGAGAAGTTTAAGGAGTTCATGGCCGAAGCTGAACGGCAAACTAGACAACAACTCAAGAGATTGAGAAGTGATCGAGGCGGAGAATATTGGTCTTATAAATTTGCATCATTTTGTAAAGAACATGGAATCATCTGCGAGGCTACTTCCTTGTATTCTCCTCAGCGGAGTAGTAGAGAGGAAGAACCGAACGTTGACAGAAATGATGAACTCAATGCTGCTAACTACAGGTCTTCCAAAATGCTACTAGAGATAAGCTGCATTAACGGCCACTTTCATTCTGAATAGAGTGCCATATGCAACTTCTGACATAACTTCTCATGAACTCTGGTTCAAAGTCAGACCTAACTTGAATGTCATTCGAGTGTGGGGGCGTCTAGCTTATGTGAAGCTTCCAGATCTAAAGATTCAGAAGCTGGGGACAAGGACTACGAAGGAAATCTTATTGGGGTATGTCGAGAAGAGTGATGCTCGGAGATTTCTTAATATTGAGTCAAATCATATCATCGAATCTCGCGATGCTAAATATTTTGAAGAAAGTTTGCAAGACACAAAAACATTGTTCTCCCAGACATTCCAGAGAATGATGTAGATGCAAATGAGACTGAGATCACATATAAGCCAGTAGTCCAAGATGAAGTTGTTGGTGGAGAAACAACAATTGAACCAGAACTCGCTGAGCCGTCGACGAAACGAGCAAGAAGGCCGAAGAGCTTCAGAGATGACTTCGTCACCTATCATGTGGAAGCAGATCTGCTTACATATGATGAGACGATGAAGACCAGAGATGCTATCTTCTGGAAGAAGGCAATAGACAATGAAATTGACTCAATTACCTCCAATAATACATAGATGTTAGTTGACTTACCCAAAGGAGCAAAATCCATCGGATGCAAGTGGATCTTCAAGAAGAAGGTGAAAGCTGATAGAACCATTGACAAGTTCAAGGCCAGACTAGTGGCCAAGAAGTTTTCTCAAAAGCAGGGGATCGACTACTTTGACATATATGCTCCAGTAGCACGGATGACAACCATCAGATTGTTGATTGTCCTTGCGGTAATACACAAATTAGTGATACATCAGATAGATGTGAAAATAGCATTCCTGAATGGCGAGCTGACCGAGGAGATTTATATGCAATAGCCAGAAGGATTTGTCGTCAGAGGCCTAGAAGACAAAGTCTGCAAGTTGGTAAAATCTCTATACGGCTTAAAGCAAGATTCCAAACTGTGGCATGAGAAGTTTGAAAAAGTTATAAGATCAAACGGCTACAGGGTCAGCGAAACAGACAAGTGTGTCTATACTAAATTTGCTGACGGAAGAGGAGTCATCGTTTATCTGTACGTGGACGACATACTAATCCTAGGTACGGATATAAGCTGTGTCACTGAGACAAAGAAGTTCCTCTCGATAAAGTTCAATATGAAAGACTTGGGGGATGCTGATGTTATCTTGGGACTCAAGATCATCCGGACAGAAACTAGATTGGCACTGTCATAATCTCATTACATTGAGAAGATGCTCACTCGATACGGGTATCATGATCTTCCTATAATTGATATGCCGTACCAAAGTGATCAGAAGCTGGAGCCAAACTTGAAGGAAAGCGTTAGGCAATTAGAGTACGCTTGCATCATCGAGAGTTTGATGTATGCTACTACTGCCACTAGGCCTAACATAGCTTTTACTGTGGGAATGCTGAGTCGATTCACAAGCAATCCAGGCGTTGAGCACTGGAAAGTTGTGAAGTGTGTTATGAGATATCTCAAGAAGACTCAGACATATACACCACACTTTAGTGGAGAGCCGCCGGTAGTAGAAGGCTTCAGTGATGCCAGCTGGTGCTCAGAGTTGGAGAGCGAGAGGTCCACTAGTGGATTCATTTTCACAATAGATGGAGCTGTTATATCGTGGAAGTCGAAGAAGAAGACTATGCTCTCGTGGTCTTCTATGGAATCTGAGTTCTTTGTACTTGATACCGCAGCAGATGAAGCAAAATGGCTTCGGGAGCTCATGTATGATCTTTCAGTAGTTAGAGCACAGATACCGATAATTCCGATATACTGCGGCAACCAGACGACTGCGACGGTGGCATCAAATGATCTCTTCAACGGAAAGAAGAGAGTTGTGTGGTTAAAGTACATGGTAGTGAACGATCTCATCAAGAGAGGTGTCATTGCAGTAATCGATGTTCGGAGTCAGGAGAACCTGGCGAATTCATTCATGAAGGGCCTCAAGCATCAGCTGGTTGAAGACACAGCAGGAAAGATGGACTTGAAGGCATTCTGATAATATGTCTTTATAATTCTACCATAAAGTTTTATGTTATTAGTTCAAAGAGAAATCTACTAGACATCTAAATTTTGATTCAAGGGAGGACCACTGACTGGAAAACTATCAGGTAATAGTAGGTACTTGTTCTTGAGAACATGGAAGGGTTACTAACCCATAGCCACTATTGTCTACTATGTATTTTCTGCCAAAAACGGATCCTGTTTTGAGGTTGGTTAAATGCCTTAATAAGTTCTCAGGCAGAGTGAATGTCTGGTATGCTTTACAGGAAGCACGGTAGCACAGCACTACAAGGAGTAAAACTCCATGCTATAGTGGGATGACTCCACCATGAGGTTCCCAGGTAGGGGTAATGCCTCGGCTTTGGAAGCCAAGTCATAGCGGCGTAGCACCGCAAATAGGCAGGTAGCCTAATGCTGTATGATGAAATTAAAGAGTTGTAGACAGCACTACAAAGAGGAGGGTGATCCCATGTTACAGTGGCACGACACCACGATGAGGTACCCGGGTAGGGGTAAAGTCTCGGCCTTGTAAGCCATGTCGTTGCGGCGTAACACCATAAGGAAGCCTTATGCTTCATGCTGGGTAGAATGGCACTACAAAGAGGCTGTGACCTCATGCTGCAGTAGTATGACACTACGATGAGATTTTCGGGTAGGGATAATGCCTCGGCTTTAGGCCATGTCATAGCGGCGTAGCACCACAAGGAAGCGCAAGGCTTCATGCCATCTCTCTTTAATAAAGAACTTACCTATAGTGTATAGAAAGAGATATCATGCCATCTTTTGAGGATAAACTTGTTGATGCCCAAAATTATACACTGAAATCAGGCTGGCACAGGGCCTTTAATGTGCAACTAGAAGCACATTTAACTACATTTTGTGAGTGGAAAGAATTATAAGTATGGTACAGAATTCAAGGTATAGTCCATTCTTGTATCATATTGTTATTCAACCCATGCGAAAAGATTCAAGTCGTCAGCAACATCTATCCTAATACAAAATGGCCAGTTACTGTGGGGAACGCTCAACCCTAGACACATATATATGGTGAGATATGTGGGAGATTGATGGTGCTCTTGCTCCTTGACATGAAGAGAGCCTGTTCTCAACATGCCTAGTAAAGTTTAGTCCCACATTGGAAAAGCACCATGAGTTATCTCAACATATATACTTATTTGTGGTGTTAGGATATGCACATGGGATGGTGACCCTAAGGAGGAAACCAAGTGGGTGATTTTACTAGGAGGTAAGGATAAGGCTCAAAGTTAAGCATTAATGCTTTTTGCTCTTGAAAAATTAATTTTCATTGGAGCTAAGCCCCGTAGGGGCTTAGCGACTCGGACTCGGGCTCATGGGCTCATGAGGCATAATGTGGTATTTTGTTGGGTTACGTAGGTGCGTGGGTTGCGCTGGATTGCACGAGTGTGCTGGGTTGTGCGGGTGCACGGACGCGCTGGTTGCGCCAGTTGCGTCGGTTGCGCCAGTTGTGCCGCGTGTGCAGCATACGCAGTACGTGCAGTATGCACTGATGGCGTGCGTGCACTCATGCAATGGCACAACTTGTGTATTTCGTGGCTGTCCATGTTCTGACTGATTCGTAATGTACGATAACTTATCCTAGAATTGTGGATCTGATATTAAAACATGGCACACATTGCAGATTTGATCAGTTAGAGCAGTGGCTATTTAAACAGAGCCTCTCCTCTCTCTCCGAACACACTTACAGACTTCAAAAAATTATGAAGAGAGATAAGAGTGCTGTTCGGGCCATTGAAGTTGCTCCACAACCAGTACCACCTCGCGCAGATCTTCGTCCTGTCTTTGTCTTTTCGAGCAGTCCGTCGTAGAGCATATTATCAGAGTGTTCCAGAGTTCTTTTTGTACTTGCTGGTTCCTGGAAGCTGATAGTGTGTACGGATCTAGCTTTGAGCACGGGTGTTCTTGACACCCCAGCAGGCTACCACCTTTCATCTATCGGCTGTCATCTTCGCTGCTGTCTTTAGCATTTCGATCAGTACCTTCTGTTTAGAAGTACTACTATCATTTGCTACGTATATGAAATCTTCTTAGTTTTTTGTATTCCAGAATCCTTCTAGGATCTCTGCTACGAACATTCCTTGAAGCGTTGCATTGGAACGTTGTTTTTACAACTGTTTCATTCTCTCAGTTTTTTATTGAAAATTGTGCCCCAGATCTAACATATAATTCACTTTCTACAAAGGAGTTGAGTTGGAAGCTATAATATTTAATTAGGTATTGTTTGGGAAGAGGGAAAAATGAAAGGAAAGAAAATATTGAAGGAAAAATGAGAAAAAAATTAAAAATAGTGGTCTTTGGGAGAGGGGAGAGAAAATGAGGGAGAAAAATTTGAGAGAAAAATTTATATGGTCCCACTCAAAAAACTTTCTCCCAAAAGTGGAAGTAAAACGGAGAGAGTTGAGAGGATTGTGAAAAAAATTACCTAACTACCTTCAATAAAATAAGTATTAATTATGATTTGAAATAAATCAAGGACTAAATGATAATTATATCTTTCTCCATAAACAAACAAAATATTATTTTGTGAAAAAATTACTTTTACCTTTATTTTTCTCTTCTCCATTTTTCTTCCCCTCCTCAAAAAAGTACCCAAACACAAGGTTACAGTTAGGCCTCGTTTGGTTCGCGGAATGGAAGGAAAAGGAAATCAATTCCTTGTCATTTCCTTTCCTTTGGAAAATTTTATTTTCCATTGATTTTCCTTTCCGATGTTTGGAAATGCCAAGAAATGTGGAAAGGAAAGTGATTACTTCAATGTAGAAAAGTGATTCCTTGCTTGGATGGATGGAATCACTTTCCTCCTTAATTTTTCGTCCATTGGGAATCGATTTCATTTCCTTCTCAATTTCTTTGACACCCAAACATAGGAAAGTAACCACTTTCCTTTCCCAACTCGAAGATTTCGCGAACCAAACGAGGCCTTAGTTATGAAACATGTTGTTGTGTGCTGACGTCAGATTAAGAAGCTTTTAAAGATTACAATAACCTAAGATCAAGAAAATAGGTGAGCGTGCATACGAGAAGCATGAGATTAACTGGTGATGTATATATGATTGGATCATAAAACAAAACAATAAGAACTTAGTTGAGAAAATTCAACAACAACAACAACAACAACAACAACAACAAAAACCTTTATCCCAAATTTTGTTGAGAAAATTCCCCCAAAACATTAAAACCCTAATTTCTGTTACTCATGTTGGAGCGCTTTTTCTTTGACATGTAGAGAGATTGCTCTCAACATGCCTAATGAAGTTTAGTCCCACATTGGAAAAGCAATATGAGGTATCCCAGTATATATACTTGCTATGTGTTGTTGAGATATGCACATGGGGAGGTGACCCTAAGGAGGGAACCATGTGGGTGATTTTACTAGGTGGTAAGGTTAAGTCTCCATGGTAGAGCTTAAGCTTTTTGCTCTTGAGAATTAATTTTCATTGGAGCTAAGCCCGTAGCGACTCGAACTCGGGCTCATGAGGCATTATGTGGCATTTTGTTGGAGCATTTAGCACGTCAGCATCATCGCTAGGCGCATAGTGCGCATAAGTTGTACTCGTTGTGCGAGCCTTTTGCGCAGCCGTTCGTGCTGCCCGATCGAGCGGCCAGATGGCACGCCAGTTGGCGCTGCCAGATGGTACGGCAGTTGGCACTGCAGTTTGCACGAGGGTTGGCGCGGGGTACGAAGGTGGCGCTGGTTGCACGTGTGGCACAGGTACGCAAGTAGCGCAAATTACATTGGTGGTACGGTCCGCATGTGGCGTAGCTTGTGCGCTGTGCGCCATTTAACTCAAATCGCGTCTATGCACGATTGAGCAGTTACAACATATTTGGGACGGTTTTTTCTCACATTTCGAACTTGTTGCTAACTGGAAGGTTACAGAGCGGGGCTATAAAAGTTTCTCTGCTCTCTCTCTCTCAGAATAGAGGCATACAAGTATTCATAACACATTTCTTATGAATTCTACAGAGTTTGAGAGAGAAGAGAAGCAGAGCACCAGCGCCACTTAGCGCAAGAATCCGTGCGCCATCCGAGGAGTCAGAAAAACGAAGCGTTCCAAAGTTCTCCGTCGAACTTACTGGGTCCTGGAAGCTGTTCGTGTGGGGCGAATCAATCTTTGAGCAATGGTGATCATTCACCCCAGCATGTTATTCTTCCATCCATCGCCTGTCATCCACTTCAACTCATTCTGAACGAGAACAATTCTGATCTAATCAGAAAATGTTAGTTGGCAATCGCTGCTGCTGCTTCCGCTAGCAATCGGATTTGTAATTTCTTTTTAGATGTACTACTTTTGTTTGCTGCTGTAATGAAATCTTTTTAGATTTTCGTTATCCAGAATCCTCCAAGGATCTCTGTTGTGCACCTTTTTTGAAGTGTTACGTCGAAACATTGTTATTACAATCGTTTCATTTCTCAGTTTTTCTATCGAAAATTATGCCCCAGGACTAATAATCTCAAAGCTTGATTCTTTACCGATGGAAAACTTTCGTGCTTCGCTAATCAATCCTAACTTCACAAAGTTAGAACAATTTGATGGTGAACACTATCAAATCTAGAAAAGGAAGGTTAGCCTCAATGTTAAATTCTCTGATGTTGATCATGTGCTTTTTGAGAAGGAACCTACTGTTCCATAAACTGGATTTGCAGCTGCAAGTTCTGCTCTACTAAGAACCAGGCCAAGTGAAGAATGGACAATAGCATTTATAGGCTTATGATCCTAAATGCTATGGAAGACTCCCTTGCAGAATCATATTCAAAGAAGACTATTGCCAGAGAGATTTGGGAGTATCTGGAGAAACTATACGAAGATGATAAGAACCGAAATAAGATATTTTTAGTTAAAAATATCACAAGTGGTTCTTTGAAGATGAGAAGCCAATGCGGTCGCAGGAGAATGAGTTCCTGAAGCTGCGACA
Source organism: Iris pallida (assembly GCA_029216955.1). Lineage (NCBI taxonomy): Eukaryota > Viridiplantae > Streptophyta > Magnoliopsida > Asparagales > Iridaceae > Iris > Iris pallida. Next base: position 4,111,856 of record JANAVB010007200.1, on the reverse strand, counting down.
GAAGTAGGATGATGAGGCGCTGCCCCTCCCCGACAAGTTTGTTGTTGGAGAGATCGTCTCTAAGATCCCCGCTAGGTGGAACAAGTTCTACGCAAACATGCATAAGAAGAAGTTGGAGATCTGTCTGGAAGATCTCCTGCAGGAAATCTATGTTGAAGACCAAATGAGGGCTCAACTGAAGGTTGACGCAATGTCCAAACAATTGGCTAATGCCGATTTGGTTCACACTAAGGAACACAAGGGAAAGCATGAGCAAGAAGAAGGACCCTAACAATCTAAAAGTTAAGGAGACTTCCTTCAAGAATCAGAAGACAAAGTCTCAGATGCCTTGTTTCAAGTGTGGCAAGAAGGGCCACTTCAAGAGTGAATGCAAAGTAAAGACCAAGTAATCAGAGCAAGGTGAGCCTAGCAAGGTTTCTCTGATCACTAACGTTGTTGTACTGATTGTGCAGGTCACTGCTGTAGGGGCTGACTTTGACTGGTGGGTAGACACTGGTACCACCTACCATGTCTGCTCAAGCAAGGACTGGTTCACCACCTACACGCCAACTTTTGAAGTTGTTATGGTGGTGAACCAGGCACAAGCTGAAGTGTTCGGGATCAGGATGGTGGTTTTAAAGCTGACTTTGAAGAAGTCTCTGATGCTTCAGGGTGTGAAGCATGTACCTGCTATTGCAAAAAACCTAATCTCGGGAGGCCTACCCTACAATACAAGCCTCAGGATGGACATCAATGGTGGTCAGATGGTGATGTCCATAAATGGAACCACTACAACAAAAAGACCTATTAATGACGCTCGACAAGGAGTTTTAATGACGGCTGATACATAAGCGTTATCAAGTTGAGAAATACCTTTTTTCTATGACGATTTGGGCTAATTTTGGGCTTTTTATAACGTTTATAAAACAAAACGTCATTAATATTTTAGAGCGGTGGCAAACTTGTAATTCTTTCACTGTATAAAAGCTCAGTGGGAGAGAGAAAATTCATTTCTCATTTTCTAACGGAGCAGTATCTCTCCTCCTCAAACCTCTTCTCCCCCAATTTTCTACTTTTCATTTTCCCTCCTTTTCGGTTCGACTCCAATTTCTCTCCCAAACTCCAGATCTACAAAAAGGTTCGATTTTTCTTCCAATTTTTCTTCGGTTAGGGCTTATATTTTGTTTATACTTCGTCGATTTCTAGGGTTTTTGATGGATTTCTTCTTCGATTTCAGGAAGAAGACGATGGCAGGAAAGGGATGTAGCCTTCTAGGGTTTCTGATGTAGATTGGCCAGATAGATGAATGCCGCCAGGAAGGCCTCCTCCTCCTACTCCCGGTGCTCGGAGAGGGCGGTCGGCAGGAGCGGAGACGACGAGAGGAACAGGCCAGTGTTCTTCGACGGGTGCAGCTTCGTGTTCGATCTGGAGGACCTGCTGAAGGCCTCCGCGGAGGTTCTCGACAAGGGGACGTTCAGGACCGCGTACCGGGCACTGCTAGAGGACGCGACGACGGTGGTGGTGAAGAGGCTGAAGGAGGTCGGGGTCGGGAGGTGGGAGTTCGAGCAGTAGATAGAGGCGGTGGGGAGGGTGCGGCATAAGAACGTGGCGGAGCTGAGGGCCTACTACTACTCCAAGGACGAGAGGCTCGTGGTCTACAATTTCTATGCTCGGGGGAGCATCTCTGCTTTGCTGCATGGTATGATCCTCAACTTCAACTCTATTGTCATAGCTTACTTCTCGCAATATTGCACGGACACAAATACGATATGACACACTAAGGACACGACAACACGGACACATTACCTATTTTGGTGTCCACATTATCTATTTTGGTGTTTTTCTAGCGTATTTGGAATGTTATGGTTGTGTCTGACACGAGATGGCCTACATTTTGGAAGTGTCTATGTTGGTAACTTTGCTCATGTTACTGTCAGAAGGTCTTTTTAAAAAGAGAGATTTCTGATTCTTTTTCTTAGATAACAATCTGATGGGGATAGGGGACACTATGATTAAATTGAAATGAGGTAGCCAGTGGTCACTTTTTTCCTAATACTTCCAAATGTTTGGTGGAACTTTAGAAAGGCAAGATAGGTGTATACATTTTAGTCTCGCTTTGAACTTTTTCTTGGTCTTGTGATGGAAGGCTTAGTCAATTAGCTTAAGGACTCTTGTAATATATTTTTTCCAAATATACCATTGCATGTATTTATTGATTAAAATTATTCATTAAAGTTTATAGGGGTTGCTAAGTTTCTGATGTAGATTGGCCAGGTAGATAAAATTTTTAGATGATCTATTGATTAGCCCAGAGAGAGAGAGACACCTAGCACAATTCTGGGATGACTCAGTGAACACCTGTCCTTGATACCTGGTAACTGGTCCAAATTACATTCTGTCCATCAATCTAAGCCTTCACTAAAGCCAGTAGAAATTATGCCCTTGTTACCTGATCTTGATCGATATGTTTATGGACTTCTATAGCATCTCTACTATAATTAGAAACAATTATTAGTTTAGTTTGACATTGGGATGACTCAGTGAACACCTTTGCTTTTGAATCTATTTATTCTTTATTTATGGAACTCTTAGCATGATTTTTTCCAACAATGGCAAGGGATTGGCTGTGTGAGCATAAAACATTGTCTTATAGAATGCTTGCAATTTGTTATCCACTTCTGTTGACGAACTAGAACTAGAGTGTTAGCTGTTGAGCCACTAGATCAGTTCTACATTTTTTACTTTAAAAGTGAATTTTCTTCAATCTGTCTAAGTTTTTGAATTAAAAATATCAAATTAATTCAAGAGGAGGCTCTTGGATCAAGAATATCTCTTTGCATCCAAGGACATCTCTTCGCTTCCAGAAGGTCTTTTGACTATACAGAGAAGCTTTTTGGGTTCAAGATGTATCTTGATTCTTGGGGATATGCTCAAGCATTAAATCTTTATTTTGGCGTTAGTTCTTTGATTATTAATCTGTATGTTCCATAACAACAGGTTTCTCGTTTTCTTTTTCCCATTTGAGTTACATTCACCATATGTTGTATTAATACAAGCTAAAATTGGCTTCAATCAGCTATCAACTTCCTCACCCTGTCATCACTTTCCTGTGTTTTATCACTTTGGATGAGATAAATTTTTAGGCATATGGTTATTTGTTTCCTTACAAAATGCCTGTTACAGTGCCTCATGCCACTGAAGTTACATGGTCATGAGAGTACAACACATTCCTGACTGTCTGTGTTCATTTCATACAGAAAATAGTTGGTGGTGTGACTGACTTGGCAGCTAGCCCAGCTCTTTATGAAAGGAATAAACAGATTTCTACCTGTGTAATTATGTTACTTTTGTCACTATTCTTTTATATAATATCATGAGATTGGCAGCTAGCCCAGCTCTTTATTGTCCAAAAGAAACAAAAAAAAGGTTGTGTGGATGATTACATTTTTAATCAAGGATTACTGTGTTGAATCAGAAAAAAAGACTAATCTTTTTTTTTCAGTCCGTTTTGGAGCAAAACTCTAGTTGGCCCTTGAGGAAATTAACCTTGCTATATTGACACTTGGCCAATGTTTTGTCATTTCTGAGCAACTCAGGAGAAGTAGAAACTCTATCAAAGGCTGAGGTATAAGGATCATGCTTGGGTTCTTCTCATTTGAGGTCACTACTTGGTTTTACTGAGGAAATCTGTTCCAAAATGTTACAATTGTGACTTAATTTCCTTTTTCTCTTTGTGTTGATAACAACAGAAAGAGTGCAATGGAATATCTGGCCTCTTCTCTTAGTATGCACTCCATGCATTGCTTTGTGAAGGTATCTAGTTGTAAGTAATATATGTCTTTTACTGAGTTTGTTTCTGTTATATAAATTTCTAATATATAAATTTCTTGTTAACTTTCTTTAATTTATTGGCTTGGTAAAATCCAGGTTGATTGCTAGGCTCACATTTCAGCGTTGATTACTAAAGTGCTAAGCTGACATTTCCGATTTTTTGCAAAAAAGGTACAACGTGACGCTGAGGTGCATGCAGGCGCTAGTGAGGGTTCAGGCGAGAATAAGGGATCAGAGGATGAGAGATTTATTCCTATTTTTTGGGTACATTCTGTATTTGGATATTCAATGTAATAAAGATGTTGATATGTACTTTATTTTGAGAAATGTAATAAAGATGGTGACATATAATGTTAAGTTTTTGGAATGTAATATATACTGTGCAGTATATAGCATTATAAATATGCTAATTTGAATGGTATAAAGTGTTATAAATGTGCTGCATTGAGCCTATACATATTATCTATTCATGACGTTTTAAAATTGTTCTGAATTGTGCACTATATATTAACTATTCATAACGCTTTTATAGAAACTATTCATGACGGTTATTTTATGATGCTTTTAAAAAATATTTATAACACCCGTTTTCATAACGGTTGCTGTAAAAAAAAAAGCGTCATGGTTCCTCATCAATGACGCTTTTTAGCCGTCATTAAAAGGATTTTTTGTTGTAGTGAACATACTTCGAAAAAGCTTTTTATACCGAAGGAATGTTTAAAATTCAGCTTGTAAATCAGTCCGAAGTTGTTAATGCAATCACGCATTCTGCTTATACTCTTGAGTTGTGGCATAATAGGCTAGGATATGTTTATTGTAAACGAATAAACAGAATGTCGAGTCTAGGACTTATCTCTACATGTGGGGGTAAGGTAGATAAATGTGAAGTTTGTGCTCAAATGAAGATCACAAGAAAACCCTTTCCTCAGGTTAATCGAAGCACAGATCTTCTGAAGTTGGTTCACTCTGATATCTGTGACTTCAAACAATTCTCTACAAAGGCTGGAATGAAGTATTTCATAACCATCATCGATGACTTCTCAAAGTACGCTTTCGTCTACCTTCTGAAGGCTAAAGACGAAGCACTCGAAAAGTTCAAAGAGTTCAGGGTCGAGGCTGAGTGGCAGACTGGACAACAACTTAAGAGAATAATAATTAATCGAGGTGGAGAGTACCGGCCTCATGAATTCGCATCGTTCTGCAAAGAATATAGAATTATCAACGAGACCACTGTTCCGTACTCTCAATCAAACGGAGTAGCAGAGAGGAAGAACAGAACGTTGACAAAAATGATTAACTCAATACTTTTGACTGCGGGTCTTCCAAAGTGCTAATGGGGAGAAGCTACATTGACAGCTACTTTTATTCTAAATAGAGTGCCTCATGTAACTTCAGACATTACTTCACATGAACTTTAGTTCAAGGTCAGACCTAACTTGAATGTCATTCGAGTGTGGGGGTGTCTGGCATATGTGAGGCTTCCAGATCTGAAAATTCAGAAGCTTGGGACAAGGACTATAAAGACAATCTTTTTAGGTTATGCCGAGAAGAGTGATACTCAAAGATTTCTTAATATTGAATCAAATTATATCATTGAATCTCGTAACGCAGAATATTTTGAAGACAAATTTGTAAGACACAAGAACATTGTTCTTGCAGACATTTCAGAGAACAATGATGGTGCGCTAGAAACTGAAGTTTTCAATGAAGACGTAGTCCAAGAAGATGTTGTTGTTAAAACAACGGTTGAACCAGAACTCGTTGAGCAGTCAGCTAAGCGTGTGAGGAGGCCAAAGGATTTCAGAAATAACTTTGTCACCTATCATGTGAAAGCAGATCCGCTTACCTATGATGAGACGATAAAGACCAGAGAAGCAGTTTTCTGGAAGGAGGTGATAGACAATAAAATTGATTCCATCACCTCAAATAACACTTGGATGTTGGTTGATCTTTCTGAAGGAGCAAAATCCATCGGATGCAAATAGATCTTCAAGAAGAAGATGAAAGCAGATGAAACTATTGACAAGTTCAAGACTAGGTTGGTAGCCAAAGGATTTTTTCAGAAGCAGGGGATCGACTAATTTGACACGTATGCTCCAATAGCTCGGATGACCACCATTAGAGTGTTGATTGCTCTCGCAGCAATACATAAGATGGTGATACATCAGATGGATGTAAAAATGTCTTTTCTAAATGGCGAGCTGACCAAAAAGATTTACATGCAACAGCCAGAGGGATTTGTCGTCAAGGGTCTTGAAGATAAAGTCTGCAAGTTGGTGAAATCCTTGTACGGTCTTAAACAAGCTCCTAAGATGTGGCATGAGAAATTTGATAAGGTTATACGGTCAAATGGCTACAGGGTCAGCGAGACGGATAAGTGTGTTTATACAAAGTTTGTTGATGGAAGAGGTGTAATCATTTGTCTGTACGTGGACGACATGCTAATCCTAGGTACGAATATGGGCTGTATCACGGAGACAAAGAAGTTTATCTCGAACAAGTTCAGTATAAAGGACTTAGAAGAAGCTGATGTGACCTTAGGGATTAAGATCATCCGAACATACACTGGACTAGCGCTGTCACAGTCTCATTATATTGAGAAGATGATCACACGTTACGGGTACCATGATCTTTCAGGGATCGATACACCTTACATGTGTGATCTGAAACTGAAGCCTAATTCGAAGAAAAGTGTCAGGCAGCTGAGTATGAAAGCATTATCGGGAGTTTGATGTATGCTACTACTATCACAAGACCTGACATAGCTTTTGCCGTAGGAATGCTGAGTCATTTTCACGAGCAACCCAGGCATTGAGTACTAAAAATCTGTAAAACGGGTTTTGAGATATCTCAAGAAGACTCAGACATATGTACTGCACTATAGCATAGATCCGCCGGTAGTAGAAGATTTCAGTGATGCCAGTTGGTACTCAGAGTTGGAGAGCGAGAGGTCCACAGGTGGATTTATTTTTACAATGGGTGGAGCTGCTATATCGTAAAAGTCGAAGAAGCAGACTATGCTTTCGCGGCCATCCATGAAATCTGAGTTCTTTGCACTTTATACCGTAGCGGAGGAAGCAGAATGGCTTCGGGAGATCATGTATGATCTTCCAGTGGTTGGGGCACAAATACCGACAATACCGATATACTGCGACAACAAAGCGATTGCGACGGTGGCATCAAATGACCTTTTCAATGGGAAGAAGAGGACTGTACAGTTAAAGCACAGGGCAGTACACGATATCATCAAAAGATGTGTTATTACAGTGATTGATGTTCAGAGTCAGGAGAACCTGGCAGATCCGTTCACCAAGGGCCTTAAGCGCTAGCTGGTCGATGACATAACAAGAAAAATGTGCTTGACGGCATTCTGATATTATGTTATTATAATCCTACCATAAAGTTTTATGCTATTAGTTCAAAGAAAAATCTACTAGGCATCTAGCTTTTGGTTCAAGGGAGGACCATTAACTAAAAAAATATCAGGAATAGTGGATACATGTCCTCTGTGGCATGGAGAGGTTACGGACCTGCAACTACTATTGTCTACTATTGTTTTTTGCAAAAAATGAATCCCGTGGGAGGTTGGCTTAAACGCCTTAATGGGTTCTCAAGTAGAGTGAATACCTGGTGTGTTTTATAGGAAGCACGGTAGTGCAACACTACAAGGAGTGAAACTCCATGCTAAAGTGGGGTGACTTCACCATGAGGTTCCCGAAAGGGGTAATGCCTCAGCTTTGCGAGCCAAGTCACAACAGAGTAGCACTGGCAGATAGCTTAATGTTGTATGATGAAATTAAAGAGGGGTAGTCAGCACTACAAAGGGGAGGTGTTTCTTATATTACAGTGGCACGATACCACGATAAGGTACCCGGATAGGGGTAAAGCCTCGGCCTTGCAAGTCATGTCGTTGCAGCGTAATATCGTAAGGGAGCCTAAGGCTTCATGTTAGGTAGTATGACACTACAAAGAGGTTGTGACCTCATGCTACAGTAGTATGATACTACGATGAGGTTTCCGGTAGGGATAATGTCTCGGCTTTAGGCCATATTATTGTGGCATAGCACCGCAAGGAAAGCGCAAGGCTTCATGCCATGTCTCTTTAATAAAGAACTCACATATAGTATATGGACAGAGATAGCAGGCCGTCTCTTGAGGGTAAACTTGTAGACGCCTAAAATTATATACTGAAATTAGGCTAGCACAGGACCTTTAATGTGCAGTCAGAAGCATATGTAACTATATTATGTGAGTGGAAAGAATTTCAGCAATGGTGCAGAATTTAAGGCTTAGTCAATTCTTGTATTATAGTCTGTCATTTGATCCATGCGAAAAGATTCAAGTCGTCAGCGATATCTCTTATAATGCATGATGGACAGCTACTGTGGGGAACACTCAACTCCATATATCGAGATATGTAGAGGATTGTTGGATCTTTTTCTTGACATGTAGAGAGCTTGCTCTCAACATGCCTAGTGAAGTTTAGTCTCACATTAGAAAAGCAACATGAGGTATCTCAATATATATACTTGTTATGTGTTGTTGAGATATGCACATGGAGTGGTAACCCTAAGGAGGGAACCATGTGGGTGATTTTACTAGAAGGTAAGGTTAAGTCTCCATGGAAAATCTTAAGCTTTTTGCTCTTGGAAATTAATTTCCATTGGAGCTAAGCCCCGTAGGGGCTTAGCGACTCGGACTCGAACTCGGGCTCATGGGCTCATGAGGCGCTATGTGGTATTTTGTTGGTGCACTTCACACTTAGCACGTTAGCATCGTCGTTAGGCCAATAGTGCGCTTAAGTTGCGCTCGTTGCGCACGTTGCCCGATCGCACGGCCAGATGACGCTACCAGGTGGCGTAGCAGTTGGCGCTACAGTTTGCACGACGGTTGGTGCGGGGTGCGCCCAGTGCGCAGCTGGCGCTGGTTACGCTGTGCCCACGGTGCCCGTGTGGCGCAGGTGCGCACGGTGCGCAGGTAGCGCAGATTGTGCTGGTTGCGCTGTGTGTACGGTGCACGTGTAGCGCAGGTACGCGTGTAGCGCAGGTGCGCGTGGTGCATAGGTAGCACAGATTACGCTGGTGGCGCTGTACGTGCGGTGCACATGTGGCGTAGCTTGCGCGCTCTGTGAGCCATTTAACTCAGATTGTATCTGTGCACGATTGAATAGTTACAGCATGTTTGGGACAGTTTTTTTCACATCCCGAACTTGTTGCTAATTGGGCGGTTACAGAGCGGAGCTATAAAAGTTTCTCTACTCTCTCTCTCTCTCTCGGAACAGAAGCATACAAGTGTTCATAACACATTCTTTACGAATTCCACAGAGTTTGAGAGAGAAGAGAAGCAGAGCACCATAGCCACTTAGCGCAAGAATCCTTGCGCCATTCGAGGAGTCAGAAGAGCGGAGTGCTCCAAAGTTCTTCGTCGAACTTGCTGGTTCCTAGAAACTGTTCGTGTGTGGGGGGCGAATCAAGGTTTGAGCAACGATGATCATTCACTCCAGTATGCTATTCTTCCATCCATCACCTGTCATCCATTTCGACTCGTTCTGAACGAGAACAGTTCTGATCTAATCAGAAACTATTAGTAGACAATCGCTGCTGCTGCTAGTAATTGGATTTGTACCTTCTTTTTAGAAGTACTACTTTCGTTTGTTGCTGTAACGAAATTTTTTTAGATTTTCGTTATTAAGAATCCTCTAAGGATCTCTGTTGTGCACCTTCTTTGAAGTATTGCGTCGAAACGTTGTTATTACAATCGTTTCATTTCTCAGTTTTTCCATCGAAAATTACGTCCCAGGACTAACAACTCAAACATCATAGAACTATTACATATGTACTCCACAATTGAAGGTGTACTACGAAATTCTGACGACATGTGTGGTAGAGCGGTCATCGCAGAAGAATATTTTTTTTGCGATGTTCGGCGTAACACACGAGACTTTATGCACGTTGCATTATATATCATTTGGACCCACTGTTCCTAATTTCTACACACACATGTCTTTTCTACGGTTCGATTCCGAGACCGTCCGCCTAGTCTCTCCTCGCTAACCACAAGAGTTAGCTGAGGTCGGTCAAAAATGTTGTGCAAAAGATCCTATTTCTTGCACTAAAGTGACCATGATTGCAACAATTGTCCCAGAGCCTCTAATGTAGGCTTTAAGACCTTCCTAATCAATGCTTAAAGTGCTTGATTATAGTTTTGAAGCTACTAAAAGTAAAGAAGCAACAATAACGGTCATTATATTGTTCTATAACCGCAGTTATTTAAGGCAAAAAAAGTGTAACCAGAGGTACAAATCCCTTGTCTAATTAATTAATTAAACTTAGTTGGTCATGATATCCTTCCCTTTCAAAATTCCATTGGTAGATCAATTGTCCCTATCAAGCATTTACAACAAAACAAGAATTCAGCTCTTCCATACCTTGGCCAAAGATTAGATGTGGCTATGATGCATGCATGATCTCCATCATCCATGAGGTTGCAGTGCTCTGAAAGCAAGTAAATAGATCTTCTTCCACTGTGATGAAATCTTCCCACTCACACTAGGAAAAGTGAATATCGAACCATTGTTTTCGACTTTGTATATATATATATATATATATATATATATATATATATATATATATATATATATATATATATATATATATATATATATATATATATATATATATATATATATATATATATATATATATATATATATATATTGTAGCAAATGACCTCTAGCCTAGTGGTTAAGAGAGATGCATTTGGCCCAAGTGAACGGAGTTCGAGCCCCAGTGGAGACGAGTTCGCCACAATTACCCATTGCTTCAAAAAAAAAAATATATATATATGTTGTATATTAGACAAAAAAACTGTTGACCATACTTACATTATACATTTTTGTATTCGTGCAAAAGAGACTACCTATGTACCTACATGAATATGTTTGTATATTCTTTATTGTGTCCTCATCCATATCCGGGTTTGTATTGGTACAACATAAATATAATTTACAATTAATGATATAGACATGCATGTGATATGAGTCATGGTGACATGTTTATAAATTTGAATTGAACATCTAGATCTAATTTAAACCAGGCCTACATTGCACGCTGATATGTACATCTAATATAAAACTTTATCATTAATTACAAGTGTTTGTGCCCATTGCAAGAGCTTAAGGTTAAGCACCATCTCTTTAATAGAAGTGCATGATGCCCTACATTGAGAGACCCTACGATAACTTAATTCAAGATGGCTATGATAAAAGTATCCTTGCTAAAAATCTTATCCTATATTTTAGTCAGATATGGATATTGTTTTGATCTTGGAAAGTTTGATGAATCTCCCAGGGTGAAGCCCCAGATTGAAATAAAATCAATCTGGACCATCCATTCCACTAGCCGAACACTGATTGCTTCGTCTTGCACTCCAAACCTATAATTTTGGGCTAATTAGTCTTTAGACCATAGAACTTTACACCATTTTAAAATTTAAGTTCCAACATGTCTAACTGAAAAGTTTAGACCCTGAATATTTATTTTCGGTTTGCTTTTTCCTATAATACCCTGAATATGAGTACAATGCAACAAGTAACACATGGTAGAAATGAGGGTGCAATGGGAAAAAGAAAAAGAAAATAAAATTCAAGATCCCAACTTTTCAACCGAACATGTTTGGGACTAAATTCTAAACTAATATAAAATTCAGGATCTAAACTCTAAACTGATATAAAATCCAGAGTCTAAACGCTAATTAATTAGCCTATAATCTTTTCATGGTTTAAAGCATTTCTGATTTGATATATATTGTTCAGCATCTAAACTTCATCATCCTAGCTACCAAACAATGAAAGGGAAAGGGATGGCTTTCCATACACATCAACATCATTTATTTAACACAAATATATAATTGGGGAAAGCCACTTAACCATACATGGGGAAAACTACTTAATCATACAATTGCAAATGCAGAAATTTTTCTACAGAAGAACTTTTATGAAATTCTATCCAAGACACTATGTTTGGCAAAATTTAGTTAGACAAGTCCGTCTAGAGTTTCTAATATATTTTTTTCAAACTACAGAAACCTTGGATGACTGTGGTTTCTGCCACGAAAATGCTAGACTGTTTGACTTTTGTAGCACATTTCACAATTTTCCCTTAAGATAAATTAGTTTTTGCAGTAAGAAAAAATAAATTGCCCAACAAATCTAAAGAAGAAAAAAATTAATTGAAAAATTAAAAAATAGCAATCGCAAATACACAAAGTTTACGTGGTTCACTCTTGAATTGAGCTACGTAGACGCAAATCGATCTTTACTAGATGAATAAATAGAGTTTTATAAGGAGGAGACAGTTGTTTATTTCTCTCAGCCTAATCCTAGAGCAGATGAATTTATATACATATTCCTTTACCTCGTTAACTTCCGGGGGTTGATGGTACAAACGCTCCAAAGTTGTTGGCTAATTGGATCACTGGCTAAGGACAAGCATATGGATTAGGATTCAAGACATATTTCAATATTATTGAAAATAAATTATCTTTTTTTTATATAAAAGGATAAAAGTATAAAAGTAAATAAGAAGAAAATAAAAAGTGGATAAGGAAAGTGGCAGGAAACCGGGGTTGCAAAAACTAATTGGTCAGGAAGGAAATTGAAACCAAATGCCAGACAGTCAGACATTTTTTAAAAACATCCAGTGTGTTTTTGTAGTTAAAAAATATATTAGAAAACTTAGTATCCCGAACAAAATCAATAATAATAGTATAATATAATTCCAATTCATATGATTTTTATAAATAGAAAAAATAATATATTTTATGAATCAATTCACTGACCTTCTATCGTCCAATTAAAATTTTATGTCTTTTTTCGATTCGGTAACTACATTAGTCACTCGATTTCGACATGACGACTTGAGATGACATCATATGGTGTAGACTGTAGAGTAGCAATCGTTGCAAGGTGAGGGAACATATGTACAGAGAAACCGATGGTGATCATGAGCAACATTCAAGAGTCTTGTTAATTTATTTATTTATCTATATCATTTCCAATGATCGGTATATATCATAACATGCCACATATTCCTCGTCGGCCGATTGTCCCCTCTTCGAAATGTTTGAACGGTGGGCCCCATCTATCAGCGAGAGGATGGATGGGGACGAAGGATTTTGGGGCTTCACTTGAATAATGCATATATAGTATGTTAGGTGTGGGTGCAAGGAATAACCCATCCATCCACCTTTCTTATCCACCAAGTGGACAGTCAACCCTAATCACATCTCCCTTTGATTTGATGTCCCCCAAACTCATCTGTTTTTTCCCACTGCGTAAGAAAGCTACTGCTGGCTTGATAGTGTCCTTAATAAAAAATAAAGTCATTTTTTTTCCAGTCATCTCATTCTGTGCTATATAAATCTTTTCTTTATTAAAAAGTGAGCAAAAGTGGATCAAGGAGAGAGACCACCCACAGTTGAAGGTTCTTGTCATGATGGGTCAAGAATGTAACTATGTTAGTAAAGATCTACAGTTGCAATGAGGCTAAACTATTGGCTGCCAAGTATAAAGGATACTTCATAAACAAGGAAAGTACACCGGTCATCAGGTATCATGGTTGGACGTACATAACATTATATTAACATGGTGATGGTATGATATGCTTTTCTTGTTTAGATAGCTTTTAGTCATGTGTTTCAAGGTATATATCAAGATGTGTATTCGGACGGCAGTTTGGAACCCGGTCCTGAATCGGCCCATCAAATTCGGTCTAGACTGGTTCGAGTTCGGCCAACAGAATGATCCGGTTTGGCTCACTATCTTCGCGAGTTCGAGCTGGGTTTTGGAAATTGGTCCGAAAGTCCGGTCCGGTTCGATTTGATCTCCAGATCGAATTATTCCAGTTCATAACCCCGAATTCGTTCGACCTGGCCCGTTTGATGACCCGACCAGGGCCCGATCCCAACCCGATCCCCAATCCTCCCCCCAACACGTGGACGCGGCCCCCACTGAGCGGTTGAATGCTGACCCCCCCCCCCCCCCCCCCCCCCCCCCCCCCCCCCACCCCCCCACACACATGGCCGCAGGCCCCATTGGGCTGACCATGTTTTATATATATAAAAGTGGGGGTGAAGACCATAATACCCCCATTCACTACTAAAATATGTCCTATTAGCGACGTCGTTTAGCGACGGAAAGAAATTACATCGCTAACTATATAATATAGCGACTCCTTCCTAATGACGTCGCAATACGTCGCTAAATAGCGACGTTCAGCGACACTAGATAAAGTATGCTGTTGAATAGCGACGTTCAGCGACATATTAAGAAAATATGTCGCTTATATTAAAATTATTGCGACGGTTAGCGACGTCCACTGTTGACGTCGCTAACTTTTTTACTTAGGGCAGAAGACTCCCTTTTCTCCCTCACTCGAAAAATCGAAACTCGAAATTTTTTCCCTTCCCCCCCGGCGACTCTCTCCCCCGCGGTGACTCCCTCCCCCCCCCCGTCGAGCTCCTCCTCCTCGAGCTCCTCCTCCTCTCCGGCGGTAAACCCTAACCTAATTCCTCCTCCTCCTTCTCACACACACACACACACACACACACACACACACACACACACACACTCCTCCTTCTCTCCCACACACACACACACACACACACGGAGGGTGACACACGTACCAAGTATTTTTGGAAATGCCCAATAGGTCATTTATAATCCTAATTTCAGTTTTGTGCATAAATGAGGGTAGGTTAGTCATGGTTAAGGTATCCCAATTGGTTTTCATATGGATTCCTATATATATCTATGTATTTTTGACCCACAAGTCATGTATATATGTAAATATATATAAATTGGTATATATTTATGTATGTGGACTATTTTAGATAAAAGTTTATAAAAATATATAGTGTGTGCGGTTGTGTCTTGTGTGAGAGTGAGAGAGGGGGAAGCATGGCAAGTGTCTTGGACATGTTTTGGGTTTTATAATTAAGTTTAATTTTGTTCAAACCCGATTCATATAATGGTTTTGATTAGGGGTGGAACTCGGGCGGGCCAAACCCGAGCCCGATCGGGTAAACCCGTTAATGGGTTTGGTTGGGGTTGAAGATACTCGGGTTCGGAATTGGGTTAAAATATTTGAACCCAATCAAAAATCGGGTTGGGCTCGGGTTCATGTGTCGGGTTACCCGAAGAACCCGAAACCCGACTTATATATATATATATATATATATATATATATATATATATATATATATATATATATATATATATATATATATATATATAAGCTTTTTAAATAAAAAGTTTAAATCCTAAATTTCTTCACTCAAACTCTTCAACTCCTTATCCTAAATCTTATTTCAGTTTGTATTTTGTAATGATCAAGACTTGATTGTTATTTGATTATGTGTCTAATATTACTTTTGTTTAAAATTATTTCAAATATTATATTAGAACCCGATAAACCCAATGTACCCGACCCAAACCGAGTTCAACCCGATCCTCCGGACTCGGTCTTGGGCTTCATATATGGAACTTGAGGTCGGGCCGGGCTCGGGCTCGGGCTAGGCTTATGATTCACCGGGTTGGGCTCGGGTTGACCTCAAGCCCGACCCAATCCGCCCGAGTTGCACCCCTAGTTTTGATAGTTCACAATCGGACTAGTATAGTCTAGTGTGTTGACTTTATTATTATTATTATTATTATTATTATTATTATTATTATTAATGTGGTTGGCAATCAAAAGTAGCAATTAGCGGAGGTGGTCAGCAATATTGACTTTTTTGGTCGTCCCCTTTATTCGGTGAGCTAATTAAACTGATCACGTACGTTGTCCTTTGAAGCGTATCCTCTAAGAAAAATTGAAAATAATTGGTTTTGACCAAAACCCAAGCTAGTAAGTCTACTACTGATATCGTCGATACCAATACTCATAGGAATAGTCCGATACCGATTTCCATACCTATATGTTGTTGTTCAAGCAGTTTATAGCTACAAATGCGTAAGTGCAACATGAAAATCTCATCTGTTAAATATTATGTTACCTAAGAGCATCATTAGTAAGGGCAATTCATTACTACAGTGTATAGAGTATCCTGGAAGTGTAGGTATGATTGGTATATCGTATTACATAGAGTGTATAGAGTATCCTTTCGGTCTATAAGAGTTACTTCACTCACTTTGTCAAGACAAGTAAACTTTTTAAATGTTGACGGTATATATATCGTCAATATTTGGTTTTGCCTTGTAGCTACAGGCAGTTGCCTGCATTTTGCCTTATAACTTGGCCTTTGGCCTGTGCTTGAGCAGTGTGGACTTCCAGGTTAGGTGGTTAGTTCATGATTAGCATTGTTTAGATATTAGTTTCAGTTAAAGGGTTAGTTTAGATTAGGATATTAGTTTATGTTAGAAGAAATATGAGAGTTAGTAGATGTTAAAGTAGGATATTAATTTATTAGTTAGGATAGATAGTTTGAGTTAGGATACTGCTCAAGCACAGGCCAAAGGCCAAGTTATATGATATTAATTTAAAAAGATTTACCTTTCTTGACAAACTGGGTGAAGTAACTCTTGTAGACCCAAAGGGTCGATATTGGACAGTTAGGATGTGTATCAGAATCAGTATCGGATTAGTATCGACCGTATCGGATTAGTATCGGTCTATCGGATATGACACTTTCACACAAGACAGTTGTTTTAGTCCTAACACAGTTGTTTTTGTTTCTTCCTTCAAATTCTTTGTTTGTAATATGTGGAATGAATCAACAGTTTATGTTGCGCACCCATATCTAAACTGTCTTAACATTCATTCACTGACTGCAATGTGCATATATCGATCTATCTTACAGAATTATCCTCAATTGGATATGGATATGAATTACTAATTACGGAATCGTTCGTGGATGTACAATCGTCATCCTGATGACATGTGCGGTGTGCGAGATGAATTCATAGAGGGTGTACAGCAGTTCCTGCAGTTTGCCAAGGCGTTCCCTCAGTACATGGACGGTACCAAAATTAAGTGTCCGTGTGTGAGATGTCGCAACTTGAAATATCATCCAGAAGTAGAAGTCACGTATCATTTATACTCGAAGGGTTTCATGCCGAATTACTATCAGTGGAGCGCGCACGGAGAACTTGTGTCTTTAGCATCGGAGTATGAGTCTTATGTGGATGTTCACAACAAAGCTGCTTACGACGATGGGTTGGTGAACATGATTTTTGATACGGCGGAGCCTAGTTTCGATCCGGACGATCATGATGCACCTGAGGAGGCACCAAACGCCGATGCTGCACAGTTCATGGAGTTGCTGGATAATGCAAGGACTCTATTATATCCTGGTTGTGAGGATCATTCACCGTTGGAGGTGGTTACAAGACTGTTGAGCATTAAGTCAGATTTTAACATGCCGCAAGAATGCTACAACTGAGTGTTGGAGTTGATTATAGAGATCTTGCCGGAGGGTGCTAAGTTGCCTAAAGACTTCTACCGGTCTAAGAGGATGGTGAGATCGCTCTGGATGGGATACGAAAAAATCGATTCTTGTCGCAATGAGTGCATGCTGTACTAGAAAGATGACAAGGACGCATATGGATACAGATTTTGTGGTACAGATCGCTATAAGACCACTAGTACAGGAAGGTCTACCGATGCAAGAAGACCGACCGATTCAATGCACTACTTGCCTTTAACGCCGCGGTTGCAAAGATTATTTATGGTGAAAGAGACGGCCGAAAATATGAGTTGGCACATGTGAAGGAGTGTTGGATCACCCATCCGATGGAGAAACGTGAAAGCACTTTGATCGAGTGTATCCTAATTTTGCATCAGATCCGCGTAATGTCAGGTTGGGGCTATCTTCTGACGGTTTTACTCCTTTTGGTCTTTCGGGATCCCAGTATTCGTGCTGGCCTGTGATTGTCACTCCGTACAACCTACCGTCTTGGATGTGTATGAAGACTCAGTACATGTTTCTAACCGTTATAATTCCTGGTCCGAACAATCCCAAGAGGAACATTGATGTGTACTTACAGCCTTTGATAGATGAGTTGAATCAGTTATGGGAAGTAGGTGCTAACACGTACGATGTTTCCAGGAAGCAGAATTTTTAGATGAAGGCAACCCTTATGTGGACCATCAACGACTTTTCGGCCTATGAAATGTTATCTGGATAGAGCACTCATGGCCGTCTCTCATGTCCGTATTGTATGGACCGTAGTAAGACTTTTCGCTTGAAACACGGAGGAAAACCGTGCTTCTTTGATTGTCATCGACAATATCTGCCAAAAGATCATCCATTCAGAAGGAACAAGAATGCATTCCGTGCCGGCGTTATAGAGAAGGGTGATCCACCGCCAAGGTGGTGCGGAGCCACGATATGGGAGGAGGTTAGAGATTTTTCAAGTGCTATCGAAGATCCTATAACTGGGTACAAGTACGATGGATTTGGTAGAGATCATAACTGGACAAAGAGGAGCATATTCTGGGATCTGCCATATTGGAGTACCAATCTGATCAGACATAATCTTGATGTCATGTATATTAAGAAGAATGTGTTTGATAACATAATTAATACTGTGATGGACGTAAAGGGAAAAACGAAAGACAATCGCAAGGCCAGGTTGGACTTAGAAGAAATATGCAAACGCCCTGCGTTGCATTTGATAGAGCAGAATGGAAAATAGTTCCTGCCGAAGTCAATTTTCTCGCTGGACAAGGAGGATAAAGTGAGACTTTGTCGGTGGATCCAGGGCCTAAAATTTCCAGACGGATGTGTCAAATCTGAGAAGATGTGTTGATCCGAAGGAAAACAAATTGACGGGTATGAAGAGCCACGACTGTCACGTATTCATGGAGAGGTTAATTCCGATTGCATTTCGGGAATTCTTACCGCAGGCAGTTTGGGATCCATTGACAGAGCTTAGCATATTCTTCAGGGATCTTTGTTCTAAGAAATTGCTCGTTGATCGTCTAGAAAAGCAAGAGAAGGACATTGCGGTAACACCGTGCAAGCTAGAGAGGGTATTTTCTCCTGGATTCTTCGACTCTATGAAGCATTTGCTGATTCATCTATCCTATGAGGCAGGTGTTGGTGGACCCGTCGAATATCGATGGATGTACTCGTTCGAGCGACATTTGAATCACCTAAAAAAAGGTAAAAAATAAGGCACGGGTCGAGGGTTCTATTTATGAAGCCTATGTTCTCGAGGAGATTACAAACTTTTATTCGATGTATTTCAAGCCTCATGTTGCAACTAATAGAACGAGAGCTTCCAGAAACGACGACGGAGATCATGAAAGTAATGATACAATACTGAAGGTATTTAATGCTCCAGGAAAGCCATCGGGTAAAATGAAAAAGAGATATCTGAACGATGATGAGCTAAGGGCTACTCAGGTGTATGTATTACTCAACTGCGACGAGGAGGAAGTAGAGAAACTGGAGGGGTAAGTAATTAATACGTCTACATTATTTTAATAGTGTTGATTATTATATTATTACATTAATTGAACGATGTTATTTTCAACATATTTAATGATGATGTGAGGTCAGGTAGGCCACACATAACAGAAGAAGAACTAGAACAAGAAATGAGACGTTATTTTCTATCATGGTTGAGTACATATGTAAGACTTGAGAACTCTGTAATTACCTTTCTGTATATGCACTTGATTGAGAATGAGCTTAATTGCTTCTTTTCTGGTATTTAGGTCGATCGTCCATACGCAAGACTTGAGAATGAGTCTACTAGAACGCTAGCCAAGGGACCAATTTATGCTGCAAAAATATGGCCAAGCTACTGTGTTAATGGGTTTAGGTTCAAGTCAACAACTTGCCCGATCAGAGATAACTTTGTGGATCTCGACTCCACCAAAAACAGTTGTTTGTGTATCAGATCTTCGAACTATAAAGATGTTGATGCGGGCAACGATTTCTATGGCGTGCTGCGGGAGATCGTGGAGCTGACATATAGTTATGGAATAGAGCCTGCTAAGATTGTGTTATTCATGTGTGACTGGTTCGATCCGATTGAAGGTCAAGGTTGGAAAGTAGACAAGCACGGACTTGTTGATATAAACTATCGGCGTCGATATCAAGCCTATGAACCATTTGTCCTATCAAGTCAGGCTCAGCTCGTGTACTTCACAAGTTATCCTACACGGGGAACAACAAGGTCGGACTGGTGGGCAGTATGCAAGACCAAAGCTAGAAATACCTTTGAGGTTGACGATATAGCTTATCAAGGGGATGAACTACCTCTTGTAACAAATATTATAGAAGTGGACACGACGGACGTTCCTCATTACACATCTAATTATGTAGAAGAAGTAGAATTATCTGAAGAGGAAGATGCAGATGAAAGTGAAGATGTAGAGGAGGAAGAAGAAGAAAAAGAAGAAGTAGTAGATGAGCTAAACGAACTAGATGAATATTCAGAAGAGGATTAAATCTGTACGTTTGTTTTATCATCATATTTGAGACTTTAGTGACACTTCTATCATATAAATCTGTGATATTTCAGTGACACTTTTATCTGTGACTATGATATTTTTCAAAAATTTGTGATGTCTATCATATAAATATGTTTTTTTGTTTTATTATCATATGTTATTATCAGGTATGACTAGACCATCTGAACGACGCAGAGGATTTTATATTAGCTAGTCCCGTCAGCCTCGGGCTCGGAATGGAGATTCCGTACCCTCATCCTCATCTCCGAGTACGCCATTGTACCGTTCTGTTTTCGATACATTACCGGGACAGGGCAGTTCCAGCAGGTTGGCGACCCCTTCCTCGTCGTCTAGCCTTCCTGATCCCGCGTCCAGCATCCCTGATCCCCCGTCCAGCATTCCTCCTGCCGACGGCTCCATAGGGGGAGCCGACGCCGAGCATATGGAGGACAGCGATCAGACTGATCCTGCCCAGGCAGAAGGTGAGAGCGACCCTCCATGCGCTCCCTCGGACGAGACGCGTATGGAGATTTGGACGGACGGGCCTACGAAGTAAGTTAATTAATTAATATATATTTCTCAAATGATTATATGTACATATATATTCATGAAAATTATTATTGTATAGATATCGGCCTTCTGCAGTACAGAGACAGCTGGGGGTATCTCTGAGGCAGAACTATGGTGGGCCTTGTATTAACTACTCAGATGGTCCCGCGGATAGGAAGGCCTTTTGGTTCGCCCACTTCAAGGTAAAAAATTTGTTTATTTTTAAATTTTAATAATTATTTGTGTATATTATACAACTTTTCTATTTTACTTCTTGTAGAGGACCTATTTCTATCCACCACACCGGGCAGCGAAGATCGAGGGCCAATTTTCTGCCGTCGTAGGCAAGTTCATCCGTGATGCGATCTACGACCAGAAGTCTCGTGATCGTTCTGGACAGCCGATCCATGGTTGGATCACGCCAGAGCAGTGGACTGCGATGAAGGCTAGATTCAGCGAGCCCAGGTACCAGGAGCGGTCTGACAAGGCCAATGTGGCGCGGTCGAGCGCCGGTAAGTGGTGTAGTAGCTCCATTACGATGATGGAGCATTTTTGTCGTCTGGTACATTTCCTATGACGAACATTAATTTATATATAGTTCGATAGAATGTTTAATACTAATAATAGATAATATATTTTAACAGGTGAAAAATGGTGAGGACCCGAACATGGTGACCGTCTTTCTGGTCACCCATCGGAGGGCTGGAGAGTTCATTGACGAGAGGGCGACGCAGGCATATGTACGTTCTATTCTTTATATTAATTTAATATATTTTAGAAAACAGAAAAATAGATATCAATATAGACTTTAGCAAACACTTACACGTTAGCAAACATGTTCTAGGCCGAGTTTGTTCGGCTGCAGGAGGATGCGGCTGCTGCTGCTAGTGCGCCAGCAGAGGAAGGGGCTGGTAGTTCCTCCCAGCCGCCTACAGCTCCATCGCCGGACGACCTCTGGATGACCGCCATTGGCGGTCTTCAGAAGGGTACGTACTATGGTACGGGATCCTACGGTACGTATTTGGCTTCGGAGTCATCCCGGGCCCCCTCTGTCAGTGCGCAGTCTCCGGCTTCGCCGGCGTCGTCATGAGCTCAGGATATTTGTCATCAGATCGACGAGCTGCGTCGCGAGTTGCAGCAGCAGATTTCTGATCACCTTACCGCAGAGCGACGATCCGACCCTCCGATGATCACCGGATGATTTGATGCGGTCGAACGCAGTATACAGGAGCTGATGAGTCTGCAGCAGGCTACAACTGTAAGACCCAGTTTTCTGAAATTGGAGTATTTTTGAAAATTTATTATTTTTATTATTTATTAATGGTGATTTAGTCATGTTATGAATTTTGGTGATTTTTAGTTAGATTAAAATTATTTTCTAAGTCATGGCTTATGACTTTGTGATTTTACTAGTGTAACCCTAGTGTAAACCCTAGAGATTTCATAACCTAGAAACTAACCATGATCATGTGAGCCTAGCCATAGGTTTAGAACATCAAATTAGGGCTTTTTAGCCTAAAGGGTATTTTGGTAATTTTTTAGGATTTATTAGGAATTATTTGGACCAAAAATCTACCCTAACTGTGGGTCAAGTTTAGGGCTTTTTAGTCTAAATATCTACCCTACCCCCCCCCCCCCCCCCCCCCCCCCATGGCAGCCAACACCCTACCCCCCCTCTATATAATCACACCCCCTCATCAAAAGCCCCTTTCCTTTACACCAAAAATCAAGTTTTTTCCACAACTTCACACCCTCACCACTTAATCGTTTAGACTCCAAATTGAGCCTAGTTTCTTGCATTAGACTCCCCTACACTAGAAGATACTAGTTATGGCTTTCTAGCAAGAATTTATGGAGCTTTGGACATTGGGAGTTGAAGGTGGTTTTCATTCAAAAAGGCCTAATATTGAGAATTTTGCACTCATAGGTAATTACCTATAAACCTAGCTAATATTGTGATTTCTCTTCATAAATGCATGCATATAGGTATACCCTAACTGTGGGTCAAGTTTGGTAGGAAATAGGCTTGGTTTGGTGTCCGTATCGGACACGTGTCTGTGTCTTAATTGCAGTATTTGGTGAAATGCCACTTAGGATTAAACTTTGTTATTTTGTAAAACAAATTACACTTTTGTGAAGCCCTAGACATGTAGGATACGAAACAACTTGACTGAGAACATTTCTGTGCTGTGTCCGTGTCCAAAATGGACACGAACTCGCAGCACGAGGCCACGCGTGCTTGCCCTGCTACTCGACACTTAGCACGGACACTGTGGGACACGTGGACACGTGAAAATTAACACAGAGGAGGGGGCAACCTCTGACAAGCCCACCCTCGAGTTTGAGACACGTTGGTGTCGTGTCGAGAGAGCACGGACACGTGCATTGGTAGTGCACTGTCAGCGCACACGCACGCGGGGGCCAACTTCGTGCATGTCGTATCGCGTGGACACGACACTTGGGCACCTCGTGGTGACACGAGTGTGTAGCCCATCATGGGGCGAACACGTGGACACGAGCACGTGGTGTGTCGTGTCCTGTGTCGCGAACACGAGACGCACGACCGCGTGCACGACGCGGTCTGAAATGCGCGTATCAGTCATATTTTCACGACTGATACGGTCTTCGTACCGTGTCCTGGATCAACGTGGACACGGTGCAGGGTGTTGGACACGTGCACAACCCCTAGGTGAACATTCGTGCATGAGCACGAGACACGAGAGTGTGTGTGTCGTGTCCTAGGGTGATTTGCACGCGTACACGATACTGTGTGTGTGCGTGTGTATCAGAGTTTACCCGATTGGGTTTTGTGAGTCGTGGACACGTCAAAATGTGTCGTGGTGTCGTATCAGTCCCCCTAGACACTAGAGGACACTAGGGGCTAGTGTTACCAACCCTTGGGTTCGAGCCTTAGCTCAGTTTGGTGAGTGTAAATCGAGTTACCTATATTACCAATGCACAGTCCCTATTTTCCTGATTTTAGGATATTTCCAGTTTTGTAAAAACGAATTTCAAAACCAATTTTAATATGATTTATACATTGTATGAGTGTATTTTAGTACATATATACGTAGTATATATGTATGTGTGAGTGTGGGTGAATTTTGGGGGTATTTGGTAGTGTATATAGGGAGTTGTGTGTATATATATATATATGTATATATGTTACTGTGTGTGTGTGTGTTTGGGGGCTGGATTTGGTTCCAGGAACCCCCCCTCTCCTTTCATGTCCCCTCTTCCTGTCTCTCTCTCATTCTCACTCTCTCACTCTATATCCCTCTCTCTCTTCCCTCTTTCTATATATATATACGTAATATATAAATAGGTTTTATATATATATATATAAATATATATGTGTATATATATATATATATGATATATATATATATATATTTGTATTAGTTCTCATGTAGTGATATTATATATATATATGTATGTGGGTTGTATTATATATAGTATTCCTATTTTGACATATGGGTAGTAGGTAGATAGAGTCTATATGTATAGATATATAAATATATGTATAACTACTAGGTATAGGTTCTATGAAACCCCATGACTATGGCCTATGGCCAAGATTATTAGCCTATGGCTTGGGGCTAGTCCTAATGGCCCAAAACCCAACTTGTTGACCCTTGTTGACTAAGGGTTGACCAAAGTCAACCTTAGTTCAAAGTTGACCTAGTTAACCTAGAATTGACTAGGATTGACCTAAAATGACTAGTTTAACTAGTTGACTAGTAAGACATAGTTTGACTAGGTAATTGACCATTGTTGACCAAAGTCAACTATAGGTCAAACCTTGACCAAATTGACCTAAAATGACTTGGATGAACATAGAAGGACTATTTGACTTGAGTTTGACTAAACTAGATGATTAGGTTGACCATATGGATTATGAGGGTAATCCTATATAGATGAAGATATGTATGGGGTTAAGTTAGATACCTAGAGTCGAGTCATGACTTGAGTTGGAGAATGGGATTAGCTTGATTAAAGGATTAAGGTTGGTATTGTACTATATGTATTTATGTGTGGTATACTTTGTATAGGTAATTGTAGTATAGTATCTTAGGTATTCTAAGACATGTTAGCCTATGATGATTTGTGTTAGCCTTAGAAATTGACTAGAAGTTGACCATTAGTCAAGATTGACCTGATTACCTTATTGACTAGTCTATGATTAACCAAAACCTTAGTTAGACTAAGACTTGACCCTATGTGGACCCAAGTAACTAGAGTTGACTAGTTTGGCTAGAATGTTTGACCAAGGGTTGACTTTAACCTAGATTAGACTTGTTTAACCTTGTTTGACCTTGTATGACTTAGTTTAACTTCTTGTAACCTAGTATGACTTAATTTGACTTAGTTTGACTGTAGTGTTGACCAAGTTTGACTTTGACCTTGGCTTAGAATTCATATAGATTGCATCGTAGATTTCATTTACCTTCATTTTGGACATGTCATAACTGTATTGCTCTATTTTAGGACATTGTGACCCTGGTACAGACATCTGATATTACACTACTCTTTCCAGAGTAACAGGCGAGTACATTCTCTGATAATTCTCTCATTTATTTATCGATTACTGTATTTCAGTTCTAGTTAGTTCTATATGATTCTCTGTATCAACATGTATGGATATTTCTGGATTCATGTATCGACACATACTTTACTTGCTGGCCTCTATTACTGGAGTCATTGGTATCATTCCGGAATCATTTCTGGAATCATCACGTATTGGCCAGACTCATCTCGATTCTTTTTGTCGATTTTGGATTCACTTGCTGGGCGGGGAAATATTGAGTAAGACATGTAGACATACCCCAAATCCGGAATCTCCTACTGGAATCTACCGGAAGCATAGCCATCTCTTGCCCGATCAGTGAGAGATGTGCCTGATACCTACAGCCGTTTGTATGTCGACCTCGGTATTTTAAAACACACTGTTAGATCATAGTTGGACTCACCCTGGTTTCATTGATCACTGTTGGACTCATCTTGTACTGGAAATTATCTGGTATCAGATTATATGGACTGGACTCATATTGGGATTACTTTAGACTTATATCGTACTGTCTGGACTCACACATGATATTCTAGTTCAGTTAGCTTTTATTACAGTCTTCATTGCCATGATTCTTCTCTTGTTTTAGTTATCTTTCTTTTCTTGTATCTTACTGTTTCTCTATGCCATCATTACCTGTATAAAATTGCCATGCTCATCAATAAAACTGTTGTAACTGCTTTATAGTTCTTTGTCATTTACTTGGGTTTTTCTAGATGAGTTGTGTTCGTTCCCGTCCTGATTGGACCTGTTAAAAATATTACAGATGATAATCCTGAGGACACATGTCCTGCTTACCATGGACCTGGCGAGGGATTAGCTACCTTTAGTTCTGACTCTCAGGAGTGATTCAGGAGATTATCTAGTAGACTACTTTAGCTTTCATGTTTTAGCTTGTTGTATTAAAGTTAAGATATTGAATCTGTATTAAGTTAGTTTGAGATATTGGTGTATTATTTTAGTAGTTAGTTGTTGTCTTTAATTCCTTAGGTATAACTTCTGTGTTATCTTTTCGTGATTTAGACTGTGTTGAGTAGATCATACCCTTTACTTGCCCTCCATTCGGAGCTGATATCTGGACAAGTACTTTTTATATTCACTGCATGAGATTAGTTAGCAACCTAGGACAGCTTACTACCGCCGACACTGCGGCGTAGGCTGGACGTACACACTTCTCGTGCCCCTATACCGGGTGCGGGTCGTGACACGTTTTTAGTGGTGCCCCCATGCAGGTCTCGTCGACTAAATTGTTTGGTTACGTTATTGTACCAAGCATGCCTGCAATTATGAACTTTAGCAACATTAGGAATGACGCTTAGAACACCTAGAGGAATACTAGGATTGTAACATAGGAAATACAACACATGCTTGCTATTATAATTAGATTTTATTGTCTATGATTATTTTGCTTAAAGAGTCCTTATAAGTCTTTTTATTCTAATTAGATGGTGCTTACTCGTTCATCCCGGTATGTCTCACCTGAGAATGACACACTCCCCATCCAGTCAGCTGACCAGTTGACTGATACACCTCCACCTCCACCTACCACGTTCCTCCATTCCACAGATCCACAAACCCAGATACCACAACCACCTTCCATATCACAGGTCCAGCAGGACCCAATACTTCCACCACCCTCTATCACTATACCTACCCAGGCTTCCGTCACACTCGACGGGAACCAACTGCTCATTCTGATCCAGGGGTTCCTAGCAATCCATCAGGAGCAGACCACCCTACTCCGCCAGAACATGGAGCATTCTGAGGGACGTACCGTGGTCCCACCACCTGTAGAGCCGCGGCAGAGAGCAGGGACGATCAAGGACTTCATGGGTCTGAATCCTAAGGAGTTCTTAGGGACTGAGGGCATAATAGTAGCAGATGACTGGTTAGACTCGGTAGAGAGGAAGCTCATTAGAGTTAGGATGCCGGATGACCTCCAGGTCGAGGCAGCGGGATTTTTGCTGATAGACTTGGCAGGAGTTTGGTTCCAGAATGAGCCGTTATTCGCGAGAGGGAGAGCCACTTGGGATCAGTTCAAGACCCAGTTCAAGAAGAAATTCTTCTCAACCACTGCTAGAGTAGCCATGGGGCTACGATTTCAGAACATCCAGCAGGGAACCCGTTCTGTTGACGAGTATGCGGCAGAGTTTAGTCGCCTGAGCCGTTTCGCTCCTAGCCTAGTTGCTGACCCTGAGGAGATGACGCATAGGTTTTGCCGTGGTCTAGTTCCAGACATTGGCATTCTTATAGTGGCAAACGGTATGACTGACTACTACCAGAGCTTAGAGTTAGCCCGGAGTATCAAGGAGCGTCTTCTATCTTGCAAGAGGCCGGCTTCTGTACACATTGAGGGACCCTCCAAGCGTCAGGCTTTCCAGCAGAAAGTGCCGACGCTACACCAGCAGACATATCGTCCTCCCACACCACATCATTCGACCCCGCCAGTTAGAGCCCCGGGACCCCGGCAGCAGAGGCCATTTCAGCAGGTACAGCATCAGTATCGGGGTCAGGACCCGAAGACGATCAGTTGTTCATACTGCAGGAAGCAGGGACACATCAGGGAGCAGTATAGGAAGAGGCTGAAGGTTTGCTATACCTGTGGGTCTGATACTCACCAGAAGATGGATTGTCCTATTGCACCTCCTTATAAGGGAGCTAGGCCACCTGTAGCTCAGCACCAGAGGGGTGGAGCTTTTGCGATGACGGTCGAGGAGACCAACGCTGCAGGTGACGGGTTAGCAGGTTTGTCTTTCCTGTCCTTCCTTTTCCATCTTGTTGTATGATTCCATTAGTACCTGTTAGGATATGCTTGTGATATGCTAGATAGTGTAGTTACCCTGTTCAAGACTGTGGAATCACGACCAGTAGGACTATGATTGTATGTTATCTTTTGACTCTGATTGATTGGGGGTTTGACCTAGAAGGAGTACGACTATCTTAATTTCGAGGACGAAATTTTTCTAAGGAGGGTAGACTTGTAAGACCCAGTTTTTTGAAATTGGAGTATTTTTGAAAATTTATTATTTTTATTATTTATTAATGGTGATTTAGTCATGTTATGAATTTTGGTGATTTTTAGTTAGATTAAAATTATTTTCTAAGTCATGGCTTATGACTTTGTGATTTTACTAGTGTAACCCTAGTGTAAACCCTAGAGATTTCATAACCAAGAAACTAACCATGATCATGTGAGCCTAGCCATAGGTTTAGAACTTCAAATTAGGACTTTTTAGCCTAAAGGGTATTTTGATAATTTTCTAGGATTTATTAGAAATTATTTGGATTTATGTGTTTTTATTATTATTTAATTATTTGATTAGTGTCATGTTAGTCCCTAACCTAGTTTACCCTAACCTAGAGATTAGTCACTAACCTAGGAGGCTAATGTTAGATGTTAACCTATGTGTAAATATCTAGGTTTGATAATATCTAGATATTTTATTTTTAGATATTTTAGAACCTAGAAATATCTATCTACCTAGTCAAAGCCTTAGGGGCTAAGTTAGCAAGGTGGAGGGGACCCTAAATATCTACCCTACCCCCCCCATGGCAGCCAACACCCTACCCCCCCCCCCCTCTATATAATCACACCCCCTCATCAAAAGCCCCTTTCCTTTACACCAAAAATCAAGTTTTTCCCACAACTTCACACCCTCACCACTTAAACATTTGGACTCCAAATTGAGCCTAGTTTCTTGCATTAGACTCCCCTACACTAGAAGATACTAGTTATGGCTTGCTAGCAAGGATTTGTGGAGCTTTGGACATTGGGAGTTGAAGGGGGTTTTCATTCAAAAAGGCCTAATATTGAGGATTTTGCACTCATAGGTAATTACCTATAAACCTAGCTAATATTGTGATTTCTCTTCAT
Organism: Iris pallida; assembly: GCA_029216955.1. Taxonomy (NCBI): domain Eukaryota; kingdom Viridiplantae; phylum Streptophyta; class Magnoliopsida; order Asparagales; family Iridaceae; genus Iris; species Iris pallida. The sequence continues at coordinate 4,082,596 of JANAVB010007200.1, read as the reverse complement.
AAATGCATGCATATAGGTATACCCTAACTGTGGGTCAAGTTTGGTAGGAAATAGGCTTGGTTTGGTGTCCGTATCGGACACGTGTCTGTGTCTTAATTGCAGTGTTTGGTGAAATGCCACTTAGGATTAAACTTTGTTATTTTGTAAAACAAATTACACTTTTGTGAAGCCCTAGACATGTAGGACACGAAACAACTTGACTGAGAACATTTCTGTACTGTGTCCGTGTCCAAAATGGACACGAACTCGCAGCACGAGGCCACGCGTGCATGCCCTGCTACTCGACACTTAGCACGGACACTGTGGGACACGTGGAGACGTGAAAATTGACACAGAGGAGGGGGCAACCTCTGACATGCCCCCCCTCGAGTTTGAGACACGTTGGTGTCGTGTCGAGAGAGCACGGACGCGTGTACTGGTCGTACACTGTCAGCGCACACGCGCGCGGGGGCCAACTTCGCGCATGTCGTGTCGCGTGGACACGACACTTGGGCACCTCGTGGTGACACGAGTGTGTTGCCCATCATGGGGCAAACATGTGGACACGAGCATGTGGTGTGTCGTGTCCTGTGTCGCGAACACGAGACGCACGACCGCGTGCACGACGCGGTCTGAAACGCGTGTATCAGTCGTGTTTTCCCGACTGATACGGTCTTCGTACCGTGTCCTGGATCAACGTGGACACGGTGCAGGGTGTTGGACACGTGCACAACCCCTAGGTGAACATTCGTGCACGAGCGCGAGACACGAGAGTGTGTGTCGTGTCCTAGGGTGATGCACGCGTGCACGATACCGTGTGTGTGCGTGTGTATCAGAGTTTACCCGATTGGGTTTTGTGAGTCGTGGACACGTCGAAATGTGTCGTGGTGTCGTGTCAGTCCCCCTAGACACTAGAGGACACTAGGGGCTAGTGTTACCAACCCTTGGGTTCGAGCCTTAGCTCGGTTTGGTGAGTGTAAATCGAGTTACCTATATTACCAATGCACAGTCCCTATTTTCCTGATTTTAGGATATTTTCCAGTTTTGTAAAAACGAATTTCAAAACCAATTTTAATATGATTTATACATTGTATGAGTGTATTTTAGTACATATATACGTAGTATATATGTATGTGTGAGTGTGGGTGAATTTTGGGGGTATTTGGTAGTGTATATAGGGAGTTGTGTGTATATATATATATGTATATATGTTACTGTGTGTGTGTGTTCGGGAGCTGGATTTGGTTCTAGGAACCCCCCCCCTCTCCTTTCCTGTCCCCTCTTCCTGTCTCTCTCTCATTCTCACTCTCTCACTCTATATCCCTCTCTCTCTTCCCTCTCTCTCTATATATATATGTAATATATAAATAGGTTTTATATATATATAAATATATATGTGTATATATATATATGATATATATATATATATATTTGTATTAGTTCTCATGTAGTGATATTATATATATATATATATGTATGTGGGTTGTATTATATATAGTATTCCTATTTTGACATATGGGTAGTAGGTAGATAGAGTCTATATATATAGATATATAAATATATGTATAACTACTAGGTATAGGTTCTATGAAACCCCATGACTATGGCCTATGGCCAAGATTATTAGCCTATGGCTTTGGGCTAGTCCTAATGGCCCAAAACCCAACTTGTTGACCCTTGTTGACTAAGGGTTGACCAAAGTCAACCTTAGGTCAAAGTTGACCTAGTTAACCTAGAATTGACTAGGATTGACCTAAAATGACTAGTTTAACTAGTTGACTAGTAAGACATAGTTTGACTAGGTAATTGACCATTGTTGACCAAAGTCAACTATAGGTCAAACCTTGACCAAATTGACCTAAAATGACTTGGATGAACATAGAAGGACTATTTGACTTGAGTTTGACTAAACTAGATGATTAGGTTGACCATATGGATTATGAGGATAATCCTATATAGATGAAGATATGTATGGGGTTAAGTTAGATACCTAGAGTCGAGTCATGACTTGAGTTGGAGAATGGGATTAGCTTGATTATAGAATTAAGGTTGGTATTGTACTATATGTATTTATGTGTGGTATACTTTGTATAGGTAATTGTAGTATAGTATCTTAGGTATTCTAAGACATGTTAGCCTATTATGATTTGTGTTAGCCTTAGAAATTGACTAGAAGTTGACCATTAGTCAAGATTGACCTGATTACCTTATTGACTAGTCTATGATTAACCAAAACCTTAGTTAGACTAAGACTTGACCCTATGTGGACCCAAGTAACTAGAGTTGACTAGTTTGGCTAGAATGTTTGACCAAGGGTTGACTTTAACCTAGATTAGACTTGTTTAACCTTGTTTGACCTTGTATGACTTAGTTTAACTTCTTGTAACCTAGTATGACTTAATTTGACTTAGTTTGACTGTAGTGTTGACCAAGTTTGACTTTGACCTAGATTGGCTTAGAATTCATATAGATTGCATCGTAGATTTCATTTACCTTCATTTTGGACATGTCATAACTGTATTGCTCTATTTTAGGACATTGTGACCCTGGTACAGACATCTGATATTTCACTACTCTTTCCAGAGTAACAGGCGAGTACATTCTCTGATAATTCTCTCATTTATTTGTCGATTACTGTATTTCAGTTCTAGTTAGTTCTATGTGATTCTCTGTATCAACACGTATGGATATTTCTGGATTCATGTATCGACACATACTTTACTTGCTGGCCTCTATTACTGGAGTCATTGGTATTATTCCGGAATCATTTCTGGAATCATCACGTATTGGCCAGACTAATCTCGATTCTTTTTGTCGATTTTGGATTCACTTGCTGGACGGAGAAATATTGAGTAAGACATGTAGACATACCCCAAATCCAGAATCTCCTACTGGAATCTACCGGAAGCATAGCCATCTCTTGCCCGATCAGTGAGAGATATGCCTGATACCTACAGCCGTTTGCATGTCGACCTCGGTATTTTAAAACACACTGTTAGATCATAGTTGGACTCACCCTGGTTTCATTGATCACTGTTGGACTCATCTTGTACTGGAAATTATCTGGTATCAGATTATATGGACTGGACTCACATTGGAATTACTTTAGACTTATATCGTACTGTCTGGACTCACACATGATATTCTAGTTCAGTTAGCTTTTATTACAGTCTTCATTGCCATGATTCTTCTCTTGTTTTAGTTACCTTTCTTTTCTTGTATCTTACTGTTTCTCTATGCCATCATTACATGTATAAAACTGCCATGCTCATCAATAAAACTGTCTATAACTGCTTTATAGTTCTTTGTCATTTACTTGGGTTTTTCTAGATGAGTTGTGCTCGTTCCCGTCCTGATTGGACCTGTTGAAAATATTATAGATGATAATCCTGAGGACACATGCCCTGCTTACCATGGACCTGGCGAGGGATTAGCTACCTTTGGTTCTGACTCTCAGGAGTGATTCAGGAGATTAGCTAGTAGACTACTTTAGCTTTCATGTTTTGGCTTGTTGTATTAAAGTTAAGATATTGAGTCTGTATTAAGTTGGTTTGAGATATTGGTGTATTATTTTAGTAGTTAGTAGTTGTTGTCTTTAATTCCTTAGGTATAACTTCTGTGTTATCTTTTCATGATTTAGACTGTGTTGAGTAGATCATACCCTTTACTTGCCCTCCATTCGGAGCTGATATCTGGACAAGTACTTTTTATATTCACTGCATGAGATTAGTTAGCAACCTAGGACAGCTTACTACCGCCGACACTGCGGCGTAGGCTGGACGTACCCACTTCTCGTGCCCCTATACCGGGTGCGGGTCATAACAACAACTGCCAGCTTGCACACGCTCACCGAGTCTACGCAGCGCACAGAGCGTAAACAGGTTGAGGTGGACCATTCCTAGAGGACCATGTCTGCCTCACTCACTGAGGTATCGGCTTCGTTTCAGGAGAGTTCTCAAAGGATGGTGAGTACCCTTGCTGCGCATGGTGAGCGACTGCGAGAGCTGGAGCAGATACGTCCTCCCGGTCCATCGACGGCGCCGACTCCAGACATTGCACTGCCTCCTACTACCCCTACGGTGCAGCTCACACAGGAGCAGTATGAGTACATGCTATCCCAGATGCGCGACAGGGGTCCTCAGTAATCCAGTAGATTTTTTATCATCTTTGTATGTATTGGCCCTATGGGACCATTGACCGTTCTGTACACAGATGTTTATTATTATTTGACTCTGTTGGACATGTATGTTTGTTGGACATGTATGTTGGTGATATTTAATTTATTGGTATTTTCATTGAGTACATGTATGATATTTAGTTGTAGACTGTTATGATGGAAGACTGTTATTTATCTACTAGTTATAGACTGTTATGATGGGAGACTGTTAATTGTGATGATATCTGCGACGGGGATGATAAATATACCTACGTTGGGTTATAAGCGATAATCTGATATACAAAGGAGGTGCTGCCCAAATTTTAAAAAATATAATGTGTATTTTTGTAATGATGTGTGTCTGTGTTTACAGTGTAAACACAGATACACAGCATAACAAAATACACATTACATTTTTTAATTTTTTTCCAGTATTCTGCGACGGTTAGCGACGTATAGCGACGGATACCGACGGGAACTGGACGTCGCTAAATGTCGCAAATTAGCGGCGGTACGTCGCTGTACGTCGCCGCCTTGCTGACGTGGCAGGCATTGCCACGTCATCACGTCGATAGAACAAAATGTCACTACAATGTCGCACTACGTCGCTAAGTTTGCGACGTAACTATCTCGTCGCTCGACGTCGCTAACTTTGCGACGACCTAGCGACACGGATGGGACGTCGCAAACAGCGACGTAGGGCGACGTATTGCCCATCTGCGACTAGCTAAAAAGCGACCTACACTTTACGTCGCTAAATCCGTCGCCAATTACGATTAGCGACGTAATTTTCATTATTAGCGACGTATAAGGACGTCGCTAATTTGCCTTATTTTAGTAGTGATTTAACTGTTTATTAACCGCTGGAGGGGTATTCTGGTCATTGTTGTGAGCCCCCCATTTTTTCCTTATTAATATTTTATTTAAAATCTATTAATCACCATTATTGCTTGATTAAGTTAGAACAAACTTATATATAAATAGACTAATTAGGGTATATATTTATAATATTAATTTTATCTAAATTGTTAATCTCAAGCTAATTTTCTTGGTTCAAGGCTTGATTATATATGAAAAATATTTTTGGAAATTTTAAGTATTTTTTAAAAGAGGAATTTGTTTTATACATATATTTTCTAACTATTTTAATCTTAGAAATTCTTCTTTTAAAAATTCCCTAATATTTCCCTAAACCAAATTCTTTAAAACATAATTTTCCCTTTAAAATCAATTCCCGAACCCATGCTTATAGGAAGCCAACAGACCAATGAATTTCAAACCAAATCCAACGACCACTTCCTATTGGGTTCGGGTCACGCCAGCATCCAACCCGATTTCCCTTATAAACATCAGCAGCTGCTAATAGGCCATTGGGTACCACTTCAAACCGCAAACCCGAAACCCCTTTTTACCTACTGTACATCTCCTTCCCCCCTGTATGTACTGTAGCAGCTTTCTTCAGTCCGCGCAGGCCATGTGCGCGTATGGCGAGCTACGATCTGAGCTATCCCTCCAGCTCACGCCAAAGCGACCGACCACCCATTCTCTAAACCCTAACCCTACCTATTTATACTCTCGTTCTATTCTCTCTCCCATTACCAACCCTAGCCGCCGAAGCCTTTTCTTCATCAGTCTTCATCATCTTCATCACCTTTATCACCACCTCCTCTACGAAGCTTTCGAACCTCCAGCCTCTCCCCTCCACGACGAGCTCGCCATCATTCCGTCGGCCGCGCGAGGAGAGAAGTGACGGCGGCCATTTCTCGCCGCAGTTGGCAGTCGTGAGACAGCCCGACGCTGCCAACTTCCTCCGCTACCAGTGGCTATGTTGGGTTTTGGCCTCTTTTGTTTAGAACTTTAGTCCCACATCGGCTAGGCAAAAACAAATGTATCTCTATATATTAGCTTTCCTATTATAGAGATGCACATGTGGTGTGGAGGTGCACATGGGTGTGCCATGTGGGGTTTTTTTTCTAATGGAAAAAAGGCTAAATCAACAATTGAAAGTATTCATGCTTTTTGCTCTTGGGAAATTTATTTCCATGGGAGCTAAGCCCCGCGACTCGGGCTCGGGCTCGGACTCGGACTCGGGTTCATGAGGCGTAATGTGGCGTTTTGTTGGCGCACTTTGCACTTAGCACGTCAGTATCGTCGCTAGGCGCATAGCACGTTGCTCCATGTTCGGGGTGGTTATTACCACGTCCCTAACATTGTGCTAACTGGGCAGTTGTTGCAGGGGCCTATGTAAGGTCTCCTCCTTCTCTCTCACAGTTAGGAACTAATACACAGGAAGTAGACAGAAAGTTTATAAGTGTTTAGAAGCTATGAAAGAGAAGAGAGGTATCGTACCAGTGTTGAGTTTTGTACGGGAGTTCGTGTTCATCCGAGGAGTCAGAAGAGCAAGAGTGTTCCAAGTTCTCCGACGAACTTGCTGGTTCCTGGAAGCTATTCGTGTGGGACGAATAAAGCTTTGAGCAACGGTGATCATTCATCCCAACAGGAGTTTTTTACATCTTTTGCCTGTCACCTTCCTTTTTTATTTATCAGGATTCTATTAGCGCACCTTTGGTGAAGTGTTTGCGTTGGTATTATCAGAATTCTATTAGCGCACCTTCGGTGAAGTATTTGCGTTGATATTATCAGAATTCTATTAGCGCACCTACGGTGAAGTGTTTGCGTTAGTAGAAATATGTGCACCTTCTGTAAAGTGATGCATTAGTAGAATTTCTGTTACGTACCTTCTGTGAAGTGTTACGTAATAACGATTGTTTTTACAATTGTTACGAATTCCTTGTTTTTTATCGAAAAATTGTGCCCCGACACTAACAGGCTACACCCCCACGCGACGCCTCGATGTGCCGTCTTCGTTCGATCAGCTCTCCTGGGTACTACTCTCCCTCCCTCTATGTTCATCTACCATCATTGCATGGCTTGACAGCTTGATTGTCGTAGATGTCGGCCATTATTGTATCTGTAACATCTATAAGTAACTTCGCAACTTATCCACCATTCTCTTCTAACAGCTGTGGGTTTTTGTATACTGTTGTGATATTTTGCTGCACTGGAAAGGCTAAATGAATAGCCTAGATTCTGTGGTGAAACTTGGATATATGTTTTAGAGGGTGAAGATTTTATAATGTGTGTGTTAAGGTGTAGAAGAAATGAATGGGCTTATAAATATGCTGTTAGCAGATGGGGTATAATATTGCCATGGTTTTACTGGGGGTGCTTTATATATGTTTCTTCATTCCCTAGCTTATACGTGTGGGATCTCCTGCTAATAACAGTAGATAGAGTGGAGTGATAGCAAGGTGCATGCATAAGTAGGTTCCTACAGGCCCTAAGGATATGGAGAGTGTGTACTTTGATGTTGAGGAAAACTACATGTGAATTCAACTTGGAATAATGGACTGTTTGTTGGCACATTTAGCCATAGTCAAACCGATTTCGATAAGTGTCTTAAACTTCTATCTCGATATAAAAAGAAACGAAGAATGCAGATTGCGTCGCCTCTGAGATTTTATATTTATTCTGTATTTTTCTATTTATTGAGTCTAGAATATTTGTGAATCGGGATCACTGGCAATTAGAAGTCTGTCCTTGATTCCATCCTAAACCAAACCCATCTTGATACTATCCTAAACCAAATCCATCTTGATTCTATCCTAAACCAAACCAAATCTATTTCTAAACCAATTCCTAAACCAAACCATTTTTTAAACCAAAACTGTCTTGGAACTAGGCTAACCGAACACGGTCAGAGTTCTGCCCGAACTCGGTTAGACCAAATCACTCCTGGCCAGAAGCTTTACCTATTCTTGTGGATATCCAACGTTTAAATTTTTGAACTTTAGGGTACCGAGTTCTGCCAGAACTCTGTCCTACAAAAACCTATAAATCGAAAAAAAAAAACTTTCACTTCTAAACATACATTCAATCTTCATCTTCTCTATTCATTTCTAAACTTCCTATTCTATTCCCAAATCTTTAAACTTCAAATCTTCAAGTCAACTCAATTCTTCTAAGTGCCGGTGGTTTTCGAGTAGGAGTTTCGAGTTTTACAAGCTTGGCGTATAAAAGCTTTCTTCAGAAAGGTGTTGAAGTTTGTTCGTGGGCTTCGAATAAAAACACGATGGTGGTGAAGTTGGCATATTCTTCGGAGCAAAACACGTAGTGTAATCTCTATTTCAAATAGTGGATTCAAACATCGGGTTGAGACTCGAGACTGGACTAGTCCTCATAGAGGAAAACCAGTATAAATCTGCTGTCTCTGCGTATTGCTTTCTCCCCCTGATTTTACTGACTTACTTGTAATCATTTCATATATATAATGCTTCATCTGCTTAGAGTTAAAAAATTTTAATTGCTAAATATTCTCCGATGCACTCTATTCACCCCCCTCTAGAGGTGCCATTGTTCCTACACTGTTGTATGCTTTAAACTTCAAGGGAGAAGGCAAAGGAAACATGAATACATTGGCAATAAATGTGATGGGGTTTCTGTTGGGTTCTTTTAGTCTATAATTGGTTTAAAATGAAGAAAATGGAGAGTAGCAACAATCACATGCAAACTGTCAAACTGTCATATAATGAAGGAGACAGTAATAGATTACTTATAGACCAATGAATATAGGTTATATTTATGGTAACATATGACTCTAAGTCTCTTGTAGTTGAGGAAATATTTTTAACCACAACTATGTAGGAATAGGGGTGTGAGGCTTGAGAGATGAGAAAGTTGGAGACAAAATTTCATTAAAGTAAATAAGTGGGTAAGGATTGAGTATATGTTTAAGTGCATAGTTGCACATGAGGGGATTGATAAAAAAAGAGGCAAAAAAATGAAAAGAACAGAAAGCAAAGACATTTACTGTGAGATTAGGGGGAGTTAATTTTGGTGAATTGCTAATAAAGATTTATGTGTGGCCAAGTGTACATCATGACTCAGCAACTGTACACTTGGAGTATATGTGCAAACACATTTGAATTTCTTCTTAGGCATGGGAGTGGTTTGATGAGGGTTAAATAGATTTCAAATGACAATTAAACTAATTATTATTTCATATTATAAGTTAGATCAACAGTTATGATCACTACCAAAATACAGTAAATTAGCGACGAAATATTAGCGACGGATATTGTCCGTCGGCGATAGCGACGGCTTTGTGGCAACTAGCCGACCGAGTACCGACAACAAGCCGTTATATTTTTTATTTTATTTTTAGGGGGAGTAAAGGTCGCTCATCCGTCGCTAGAGCGTCGGAGATATAGCGACGGATATTTATCCGTCGCTATGCAGTCGATTATTTGCCGAGAATTATGAAGAGAATTGGCGGGACAGTTCTTCGACTATGTAGCGACAAATATTCCGTCGGCAAGCATCAAAAAGAGCGACTAACGGTCGACGGATAAAAATCCGTCGCTAGTACGTCGCTAAATATACGTTCCAGACTTAAATTGAAATGAGGGGGGAAACTTTTCATATTCCACCCAAATTTACTCTCTTCCTCTCTCTCTCTCTCTCTCTCTCCCGCGGCTTCGGTGATCGGCGTCGGCGTCCTCTCCTCTCTCTCTCTTCCGAAAGTAATCTCCCTCTCTCTCTTTCTCTCTCTCTCTCTCTCTCGATCTCTCTCTCTCTTTCGCGGTGTCGTAGGGGTAGCGGGGGCGGCGGGCTTAGGGCGGGGCCGTCGGGGGCTAGGCGGCGGGGGCGGCGGTGGGCGGGGGGTTTTGGGTGGCGGGGCTGCGGGGGGCGGCGGGCTTGGGGCGGGGGCGTCGGGGGCTGGGCGGCGGGCTTGGGACGGGGGCGTCGGGGGCTGGGCGGTGGGCTTGGGGCGGCGGGCTTTGGTCGGGTGCTGGGCGGCAGGCTTGGGGCGGGGGCGTCGGGGGCTGGGCGGCGGGCTTGCGGCGGGGGCGGCGGGGAGCTTTGCTTCTCAAATTCATCTGAGTTTATATATTGGCTAAATAATATGTTATCCATATTGGGTGTTATCCATTAGTTTGGTGGTGTTTGGATTAGTAAATGTGAATATGAAGTTTGGGTTCATGGTGTATATGTTCACTTTGTCAAGGACAGTGCGAGTTCTTCATCTGCCTTCTTTGTTAAGAATATCCTTGGGACATTCGCTTCACCAAAGTCACTGAATAAGTAAAGTTTTTCCTGGAAAACCGACCCTTAGAGTGTATCAGTTGTGTGCTTCTATATAGATGTATTTATCTATACATCTAACTGTGATATACATATGTGTATATGTGCTTTAGAGAGTGAGGAATGAAGGCAGGCCTACCATGCCTATTAGCATGCAGGACGGCTTGGGGTGTAATGTGTGAGTGTAGGCATGGTAGAAAATATAGGTAATGCTAGTGTAACTAGACTAAGATAGTGCTTGCTAGATAGTAAGGACACTCTAGTATCCTAACCAAGTTAATTTTAGCCTAGATATTTAGGATATAGCTCCCATATCCTAGAAGTGGACTCTTGCAATTTAGAAATAGATAGATTGACTCAGTTTGATTAATTGACCTATAACGACTCTAAAACTTGATTTGCTGCTGCAAGCATACAACACCACAAAAATATTTACTGACTCGTCAAGTTGAACCACAAAAATATTTACTGACTCGTCAAGTTGAACTATCGGTATCGGTATCGAACTATTAGTAACAACTGTACTTAAATTTTTCTCTTCTCAAGCTAGAATACCAGCGGATCCACCAGTTACATGATTATATACTAATTCAGTTTAGTTTGTCTTACTATACAGATTTTTACATCCAATCTGTGATGGATCGTTATTTCGTTGATCGTACATGGATGTACAAACGACAACACGAGAGCAGAATAGGTGTGAGTGACGATTTTCAGGCAGGCGTGGAAGTGTTTCTTAAGTATGCCATGAGCAAAGCTCAGTTTATGGACGGTAACAAAATCTAGTGTCCATGTCGTAATTATCGCAATAGACGTTACGAAAAAGTGGTGAGTGTAAGAGATCATTTGACCCGTAAGGGTTTCGTACGTGATTACGGCCTGTGGTTATCGCATGGTGAACTATATGCGAAAAGACAGGTTGCGAATGCTGCTACTTATGCTTTTGATGATAATGCTGCAGCGGATTTTGTCGTCGATGACGACGAATGCTCTATTGATTATGGAGACGTGCAGAACCTTGCACGAGATATGGTGTACGACGCAGAAGGGCCTAATTTTGATCCGGAGGATCCTAATCCCGAGGCGAAGGAGTTCTATGATATGTTTCAGGATACTGAAACTTTTTTATATCCTGTTTGTGAGCCACATTCCGTACTGTTAGTGACGATGCGGTTGTTGAACATAAAGTCCGATTTTAACTTGCCACAAACATGCTATGATCGGATTACACAACTAATGAAGGAGGTGTTACCGAAGGAATCAAAAGAGCTTCCAAAAAACTTCTACAAGTCGAAGATGATGGTTCGACAACTGGGACTGTGTACGACAAGATAGATTGTTGTCGCAACGGATGCATGTTATACTACAAGGAGAACGAGGATATAGAAAGTTGCAGTTTCTGTAATGCGGATCATTACAAGCCAGTCAGGGGAAAAGAAAAGTCAACTAGAAAACGACGTCCATACAAGTATATGCATTACTTGTCGATCACGAAGCGCTTGCAGAGGATGTATATGTCTCAGAATACAGCAGAACATATGACGTGGCACAACGAAAAATGCACAAAGGACGATGGAGAATTATCACATCCTTCGGATGGAGAGGCGTGGAAATATTTCGATTTTTGCCATCCAGATTTTGTTGTAGAGCCTAGAAACGTACGCATGGGGCTATATTCTGATGGCTTCGCCCCTTTCGGGCAGTCTGGATCTCAATACTCCTGCTGGCCGGTCATTCTGACCCCTTACAATCTGCCACCATGGATGTGTATGAAGACTCCTTATATGTTCTTGACAGCTATCATACCGGGTCCCAAAAATCTGATGAAGAATATCGATATATATTTACAGCCATTGGTGGATGAGCTGAAACAGCTGTGGAAGATCGGCGTCACGACCTATGATATTTCCAGGAAACAGAACTTTCAGATGAGAGCTTCACTGATGTGGACAATTAATGATTTTCCCGCATACGGTATGCTGTCGGGATGGAGTACTCACGGAACCATGTCTTATCCGATATGCATGTAAAATAGTAAGGTGTTTTGCCTTAAGCATGGAGGAAAAACTTCTTTCTTTGATTGTCATCGTCAATTTCTGCCCGCGAGTCATCCTTGGAGAAAGAACAAGGACGCGTTCAGAGCTGGAAAACAAGAATTTTCTCATCCGCCTGCCAGATTGTCGGGATACGATATTTGGAAAGATGTAAAGGACTTGCCCACTGTAATAGAAGATCCATCGAACAATCGTGTCGATAGGTTCGGACAAACCCATAACTGGACCAAACGGAGTATCTTCTGGGACTTGTCTTATTGAAAATATAATCTTATAAGGCATAATCTTGATGTTATGCATATCGAAAAGAATGTGTTCGATAATGTCTTCAATACCGTCATGGATATTAAAAAAAAGACGAAGGACAATCAAAAAGCAAGACAAGACATTGCCGACATATACAAGCGTCCTTATCTGAACTTAATACAAAGGGGAGCTGGTGGAAAAATAACTAAGTCGATAGCACAATACACATTGAGCAATGAAGATAGATTAATAATCTGCAAGTGAGTATCTACTTTAAGATTTTCCGACGGCTATGTGTCGAATTTGTCTAGATGCGTTGATCTCAATGAATGCAAGCTAACGGAAATGAAGAGTCATGACTGCCACGTGTTTATGAAAAGATTACTGTCCATTGCTTTGAAAGAGTTGTTGCCTTCTGCTGTATGGGTTCCGTTGGCCGAACTATCAATATTCTTTAGGGATATTTGTTCAACTAAGTTGACTGTGAAACACATGGTTGAACTTGAGGAGAAGATTATCTTAACAATTTGCAAGTTGGAGAAAATATTTCCTCCTGGCTTCTTCGACAGCATGGAGCATCTATCGATTCATCTAGCATACGAAGCCCGTGTCGGTGCATCTGTTCATTATCGATATACGAAGCATATCTTATCGAAGAGGTGTCAAACTTCTGCTCTATTTATTTCGATACTCATGTTAAGACAAATCGAAATAGACCTCAAAGGAATGACGAGGACGTTGAGGATGGAGGAATATTTAATATAAGGGGCAAACCTGTTGGGGCTAGTAAAAAATGGTGGTTGACTGACGACGAGTATGATGCCGCTCACCGATATGTCTTGTTAAACTGTGACATACAAGAAGTGAGAGATTTGGAGAAGTAAGTCAGTACACTTGCACTCGTTATAATCTCGAATTTGATGAAGTAAGTGACTACACTTGTACATTCTTATTTTCTCTAATAGTTTATTTAGAGATGAAGTCAAAATGAGGACACCCGATATTACCGATGAGGGACTTCAAAGAGAGGTTGATTGTACATTTCCGTCATGGTTTCGCAAATACGTAAGTAACTGAGATTATAATTGAGGTTGATTTTATATATTCTTATAAAATACGTAACTAACTGAGATTAGAAATATATAATCTAAAATATTTAAATTATAAATATTTATTTACAGGTTTTATTGCCTGAAACAACACTCACTAATGAGAGTGTTTGTTATCTGGCATTGGGACCGAAGAGGCAAACAAAGACTTGGCCAGGCTATGTCGTTAATGGCTTTAGGTTTAAGGCAACTCAGAATGCTATAAATGTCGAATTTATCAATGACGGCATCAGTACAAAGAATTCCGGTGTTTGCATAAGAGGCACTATCTATGACGACGAACCGGACTTTGACTATTATGGAGTACTTCGGAATATTGTAGATTTACAATATACTGGCCCATATGATATGCATATTGTAATGTTCAAATGTGAGTGGTTCGATACGACACCAAATATCGGTTGGAGAATCGATAAAAATTTGGATTTGTCGATATAAATTATCGCAGGAGGTAAAGAGGGTCCGATACATTTGCGATAGCAAATCAGGCTGTTCAAGTCTACTATACAAGCTACCCAAGGCGTCGTAGAGATTGATTTGACTGGTGGACAGTATGCAAGATTAAATCTAGAAATACATTCAACGTTGGAGACCCAGCATACCAAAAGGACCAGATCGAAAAGTCCCAATACTTGGGACAACACTCGGATACAATGGATGTTGAAGATATTGTTGAAGAAAATAGAGAGGAGGAAGAGGTTGATACACAAGACTTAGCTGTCAACCAGGGGAGAAAGAGGCATCTTGTCCCAAATATTGAGGCAGAAGAAGAAGAAGAAGAAGAAGAAGAAGAAGAAGAAGAGGAAGAAGAAGACGAATTTGATGGGGATGAGGATACAGATGAAATCGACGATGAAGATAAGGATGAGGATGAGGAGGAGGATGAGGATGATGATGAAGACGAGGCCGAGGATGAGAATGAAGATGATGATTAGGTTAAATATTGTTGTATATTAAAAATACTTCCAATTACATGAATTAATGTTTTTTCGTTCGATTATTTACTTATTGCAGATGGCACTCCTAGTCTTTTTCGTCACGGCGGCACTTGTCTCCCTACTGGTGGTATATATATTTTAGTTTAGAATTTTATATTCATTTACACTTTTATATTTTTAATTATGTTTATGTGTTCTATTTATAGGTCATGATGGCTGGCCGTGGTCGTGGTGCTGGTGGTGGTCGTGGTGCTGGTGCTGGCGGTGGTGGTGGTCGTGGTCGTAATGGTGCTAGTGGTCGTGGTCGCATTCAATCTTCCCGGGATGTGACCCCATCCAGCGAGCCCGACCTAGAGAGTACCCCGGGCACAGACGCATCCCGCCGTCGATCGACTACTTCATCGAGGCATGAGTCTGGATCTGCTAGCGGATCTGTTCCGTTATCGGACCCACCAGCGGACCCACCAGTGGATTCCCCAGTTACTGCACAGTGGGCCCCGGAGTACCCCCATACTCGGTTCCAAACGGTTACTGGAGAGTACATACACGAACCCGCGGATCCTCTGACGGAACCAGAGAGGCCGAGAGGTGAGTTCCGACGAGAGCTATGGCCCGCGGGGACTTCGTAAGTAAATTTAAGATAATTTATTAAATTTCTTTCATTTATTCAAGTTAATAATCCAGTCGTTTCTTCTTTGTAGGTTTTTTCCGTTTAATGTTGCCAGGACTCTTGGAGAAATTATCAGAGCTAACTTCCATGGTGCCTACCTCAACTTTTCGTCGGTGCCCCCAAACTTGAAGTACGTCTGGCTCGACGAGTTGAGGGTATATATCTATATCTTCTGGTTAATTATTAGTTGCTCTTTAATCAACCATTTTTTAAATTACGTGATAATTGAATTTGTATGTTAGACGATGTACTGGTGGTCCCCATCGTGAGGACGCGATCCGCAGGACCTACAGAAGCGCTGCCTCAAAAAAGATACGGAATATGATTCATGACCTAAAAATGGGGCATACGAGGCCGAATTGGATCCGGCAGGAGTATTATGAGGACCTCTTAGATATGATGAATACTCCTACTTACAAGGAGAAATCGGAGAAGGCGAAGGCGAACCGACAGGCCGCGGGACTTCATACTGGTGGATCAAGGCCCCACGCAGCGACGCTTGCAGATCTAGTGAGATACCGTAAATTTATTTCACTATCGAATTTGGTATTATTAATATACGGAGTTAATTAAATTCTACGGAAATTTTGCATGCAGGCCCAACGGGCGGTGAAAGAGGGGAGGGTGCCAGAATCGGTCACCATGCACGACGCGTTCCAGCATACGCACAAAAGACGAAAGGATGGGAGCTTCGTCGACGAGAGGGCCAAGGAGACTGATGTACGTAGTTATGTTTATGAGATTTACGTTAGAATTAAAAGTATTCGGACTATAACTTAGGTAAACTTAGGATTCACACTTAACTTAGTGAAACATAGGATTTAGACTACAACTTAGGTAAATCTTATAATATAAACACATTCATTTGATAGGCTGCGTATCGTGAGGCCCTTAGTTGGGCTCAGTTAACTGACATCGAGGATGTCGGTGAAACGACGCCCGCCCGGACGTCCTCTTCTTTGGCCGCTCGTATTGACTTGTTCGTAGATACCGTCGGCGGCTTTAAGAAAGGGCTCCTGTACGGAGTCGGCTCCCTAGGGCCGTTGCACATGGCGACTCAGAGATTTCTACCGACACCGCCTCCTCCTACGGCCCCGGCAGACGATGATGTTAGGTCGCAGCTTACGCAGCTGTACGAGGCGGTGTCGTCCTTGCGGAAGCAAATTGCCTCGCACTTTTTGCCTCCGTCTGCTGCTGCCAGTCCGTCTGCTGCTGGTGTCGGTCCGTCTTCTGCTGGTGCTGGTGTCGGTCCGTCTTCTGCTGGCGCTGGTGTCGGTCCTTCTTCCGTGGGTCATCTTTCTTTCAACCCTGCTGTCCCTCTGGTACCGACTCCGACTGTGACGGCACTCCTTGATCTTATGTCGCCAGAGCAGCTACATCGACTTCCGAGCAGTGTCTACGACGACTTGCCGCCGTACCTACTCGAGCAGTATATTCGTCGGTCGCAGCAGGGATTACCACCACCGGGCAATCGAACTCCTCCTTCTCCTTAAAGTATCGGCAAAAAAAGGAAAAGAACAGAAAGCAAAGACATTTTTTGGGAGATTAGGGGGGAGTTAATTTTGGTGAATTGCTAATAAAGATTTATGTGTGGCAAAGTGTACATCATGACTTAGCAACTGTAAACTTGGTGTATATCTGCAAACACATTTAAATTTCTCCTTAGGCATGGGAGTGGCTTGATGAGAGTTGAATAGGTTTCAAATGATAATTAAACTAGTTATTATTTTATATTATAAGTTAGATCAACTGTTATGATTATTTGATAAGTAGAAATTTGAACCCTTCTTCTTTTTATAAATAATTAGCTAATCTCTAAATAATATTCCTTTAGGTCCTGTTGACTCATCGGACTTGGACGTTGGACCATTTCTTTCTCTTCAACAACCGGAGCCAAGCACGTGTACCTTACCAATCTTGTACTTCAGATTTCTAGATGTAGCTTTAAATATTAGCTTGATTATATTTTTCTAATACATAGGGCCGTGTTCGGTACTTCGCGTCCGAATCACATTTGGGTGTCGATGGACGTTAGCGCCATAAGGTATCGATACTAGATATTCACAATTGCGTTACCGTGATAATTCGTTGCGGGGTACACTCTGACCATAGGACATGTTCATGTGACACTACAATATTGACAGATTTTTGTACTTGATTACATCTTGATTAACGAAATTTCGTGTCTGATTCTAGGACGATGACACTGATATACATGTATCGTTTCTTTCTATTACGACTCGTCGTCATAGCTAGAGATCTGATCGAGCTTCTCGTGGATATGATTTGTGAAGTCACATGGGCGGAGAGAACGTACACCGTGTGCTTGGGCTACTTTTCCATAGAGTATGCCGTTGCCTCATTACTAGTGCCTCAGGGTTTTCTTAATTTGCCACAGCTTCCTTATCGGAACTATTTATTTCATAGTTTGCTGGAGTGCCTATCAGGTCTCCGGGGTATACCGTGACAGCCCGTGTGTTCGAGTGATATTCTCAAATTACATTTTCATACTAATTGGTTATGTTAGATTCACCCACTTATTCAATCTTACTATACTTTATCTTCTTTCATTATTGCCGTACACTTTGCCTGTATATTATGTTCCTTGTTGCGTCCCGCTAAAGACCTGGTTTTCTTCCCAAATTTAGACGCGTGGTCTACAGAGAACTTTGCTTGATTGTTCATGGGATTCCATTATATTTCATGTATGTACTCCTTACAGGTATTTATTCTTTTGTAGTTTATATATTTTATTTCGTGTTGTTTTGATTGCTTAGTAGCATAGTATTTATAGATTCATATTATTTCTTTTCGAGTCTATTTCGGGCAATATGATTATTAGGCTGCAGACTTGTTCTCATATTCCCCATTTTTTATAATTTTGTCCGTGGATTGAGATATAAACATGTTATAGAGGTAGTTACACCAATTTAGGACAGCTTTGCGTATTCGATTTAGACTGGAGTCCACTTGGATACATAGCTGGCCATTGCCACGTGACTCGATTCCGTAATTTTGGAACTGGGGCGTGACAAATTACTCCTCTAACATCCATATTATCCATTTGGCAGATTTTAATCCATTCGAAGGATATTTTTGGTTATTTTGCTAAAAGACCATAAGACCCTTATAATAACTATATTTTAAGAGTACTTGGGGGGTAATTTGGCACTCAAAAATTTCTATAAATAGATAATTCTTCCAAATTTACCTAAACAAAAATTTCCCTCTTACAATATTCACAAGCAATCTAGTGTGAAGATGTTATTTATTGTCACAAAAAAAGTATCGACCACCAAAGCAACCGCAAGATCAACAACCTAAACCCGCACTACAACAAGGGCCTCAACTCGAAAGAAGATCAGAAGTTTGGCATAATTTTACGGAGTTTACAATGAGCGCGATATGAAAAGAAGATTCTCGCATGGTGTTCTTGTTGTATACTTACATTATAGAAAAGGACTCCAATCAAAACCTAACTATGGCACATGAATTCTATGTAATCATCTGAAAAAGTGTATGAGTATCTAGTAATTATCTTCTAAAAAAATGCATCATTTTTTAATATTTATTATTATTGTTAGAAAGCTCATAGGTATATTTAAACCTAATTGTAACTTATGTTTGAGTTTCAGCTTTCAATCTCTCTACCTACTTCATTTGGAGTATTAAAAAGAAATTTTGAAGAGAGGTTGAAAAGCTGAAACACAAATATATGGGACGTGTCATGTTTATATATATATATATATATATATATATATATATATATATATATATATATATTTTAAAATATAAAATATATATATATATATATATATATATATATATATATATATATATATATATTTTTTATATATATATATAAACACAAATATTTATATATAAATATATATATATATATATATATATATATATATATATATATATATATATATATATATATATATATATATATATTTATATATATTTATATATATTTATATATAAATATTTGTGTTTATATATATATATATATATATATATATATATATATATATATATATATATATATATATATATATATATATATATATATATATAAAGCAAAAGGACTATTATTGATGTATCTGGCACAAAATGTCGAAGCCTATACAAGTAAGCGTGCCAAGCGCGAAGAAACAACAAAACCTAGAAGCCTAAACTGTGCACCAGAGGGGGCGACACACGTGGCTAGAGCAAAGCCTGCTAAAATCGGTCCGTGGAGTGGGAGCAGCGACTCCTGAGTTTAAGAATTTGTCGGAGGACTTCGCGAATCAGTTGTGATGGGTTGTATTGGCGGCCTTCGTACCTGAATTTGTTCCGGTTCTTCCAAAGTACCCAAATTCCAGCGGCTGCAGCGATCTGATGGCTATAGGAGCGGCCCCAATTGTCCAAGAGATCGTTGAAGCCCCCGGGCCGATGCCTCTTCCTGCAACGACGAGGCAAGTCGTGCCAAATCTGAGTTACAAGATCTTCGGAGAGCAGGATTTGCTTAGCTATTTCTGATTGGTGAGAGGTGCAGCAGTGGCAGCTGGATGCGAGGCTGAAGCCGGTGGTGGTTAGAGAATCGTCGGTCGGAAGCTTCCTGCGCTGAGCTCTCCGGATCAGAAAAGACCACTTGTTGGGGATGCATGATTGCCAAAATGCTGCGATCAGTTTGGACGGCACGCCGCCGCCACCAACCTCTCGCCTGGCAGAGGCCATCGAGAATGAACCTCCGATGGTGGGGGCCCAAATCAATACGTCCGGGAGCTCGTTGATCCGAACGTTCGCGGCGGCTAGCTCGGTCGACGCCTCCGGCCCGAACCACTCTCTGATCCGCTTCTATCTCCAACCCGATGCGGGGTTCCAAAGATCACAGATCATGCAGTTAAGGAGGCGTTCAGAGACAGTTGGTAGACCTCATTACCGATCCACCGCTCGTGGCAAGGCGATAACCTGCCTTTACCAAGTCGCATGCAGATAAGGGGTTCAGCTAGCTGACGACCGTAAAAAATATGGCACCAGGATGAGGAGGAGCGATTGTTGGCAACGGCCCTCACTGGGTGAGAATATTGGAAGTATCTAGCTTTCATGAACCGCGTCCAGATAGAGTTATGCGATCTCAGCTTCTACCATAATTTCATAGAGCATGCGTCCACGATGTATGATAATTTAATGAAGCCGAGACCCCCCTCGTCCGTAGGTTTGGCCATCGTATCCCAGCTGGCCCAGTGGTGCTTATCCTTACCATCTTGATGACTCCAGAAGAAGTTGGCAAAGAGGGCCTCTAAGGAGTTTAGAACCTTCGAAGGCGGGGAACAAACGGCCAGGGTGTAGATTGGAATGGAGGATAGAACGTGCTTGATGAGGATCATCTTTTCGCTTGGAGATATGGTCTCGTTGTGCCATCCCTCGATCTTCTTTCTCGCCTTGTTAACAAGCCCGCCGAAGATGCCCGAATTAGATCCGTCGTAAACTAGTGGGCAGCCCAGGTAGGTGAACGGAGGGTATACGATGGAGAAGGAGGTAAGATTGGTGAGACAGGCCGAGTGGCTCCTGTCGGCTTTGTGGTGGGTATTGATGACACTTTTGTCGCGGTTGATCCATTGTCCGGAACATCTGGTGTATTTCTTAAGGATGCTACCGACCACCTCCACTGATCCGACGTCACCGGAGGAGAATATGAGGATGTCATCGGCGTAGGCCAGATGAGTGATAAGAGGGCAGCCGACGGTGGTATAAAAGTGGTAGAATCTGGAGATGTTGACCATGCTGTTCAGGTATCTACTGAGGGCTTCGGCGGCAATGATGAAGATGGTGGAGGATAGAGGGTCTCCTTGCCGAACACCTCGGCTAGATTTGAAGAAGCCGTCCGCTTGCCCATTGATGATAGTGGAGAACCATGAGTTTCTTATGGATCTGAATAGGATGTCTATCCAGGTTTCGGAGAACCCGAATGCCCTGAGAACCCAAATCATGAATTGTCAGTCCAGGCGATCGTAAGCCTTCTCCATATCTGGCTCAATGGCTACGCTACCCCCCTGGACGGTAATTTCATGCATGTTATCATTTCTTGGGTTAGAAGGATGTTGTCAGTGATGTTCCGCCCTAGGACAAAGTCGCTTTTCTCCTCGGAGATAATCTTGGGGAGGATGTGGGATATGCGGGTGGCGATGATCTTGGAAATGATTTTATTGGTGAAGGTGCATAAGCTGATCGGTCTAAAAATCTTTGAAGGTCTCCGGGTTGTCTTTTTTGGGGATTAAGATAAGGTTGGCTCGTGATAATGATGTAGGATAGCAAACGCCTTGAAAGAAAGGAGTTGTGGCTTCGATCACGTCTGTCTCAATGATATCCCAACAGGACCGGAAGAAAACCCAGAGAATCCGTCTGGACCTGGAGTGCTGTGTTCGTCAAGGGCCCAGATCACGGACTTAACTTCTTCTGCGGATGGGAGAATTAATAGCTGCTCATTATCCCGCTCTTCAATTAAGAGAGGGACCATAGCCAGAAAGACCTCATCCTTGTCGACAACTTCTTTGGTGAATAATTTGGAGTAGAAATTGGCGGCAGCCGCCTGGATGCTCTGATGATCTCTGAGTAAGGTGCCGTTATCGTCGGAGATTTGATGAAGGGTGAGTTGGTGCCTGCGGCCCCTGACGTAGGCGTGGAAGAAAGCAGAGTTTCTGTCGCCCTCGATGTCCCAGATCAACCTGGCTTTCTGCTTCCAAAATTTTTTCTCCACTTTCAGGCGAGATTTGAGGATAGCCTTGGTTAGGTTAAGCGTGGCGCGGGCCTCTGAAGAACTATTTGCAGCGAATCGAATCTCTGCACGAGTGACATCGTCTTCCGCTGCCTTAATCTCTTGGAAGATGTTACCAAAAGCGAGTTTGCTCCAAGAAGCAAGGGTGCCCCTGTTAGCCTTGAGTTTTACGGCCACTCTGATAAGGGGGTCTGGGTTGTTCGACGAATTCCAGGCAGATGCAACGATGTTCTAGAATTGAGGATGATGTATCCAGAAGTCCAAGAATCTGAAAGGTTTTTTTAATAATGTTGGAGTTGTTGCTGACCTCAATAAGGAGAGGTGTCACGACACGCACCCTGATTAGGGACACGAGCACGTGGGTACGTCAAGCCTACGCCACAGATTCGGCGATAAAATGCTGTATAGCTCTACTAGAAACTATAGCATCTAGACACAATATATATGTACCTGTCATCTCCGTACGGAGGTATATAATTTTAACTCAATCACAAGACATCTAAGGAAGATAGGCACGAATATCGTAAAGATATGATGGAAAAGATAAGTACAAAAAATAGAAGCAAAATAAAAAACATAGTATAGAGTCGAAAACATAACACAAGGTCCCAAACACAAATATAATATAAGTCTCATAAACTAGCTGGCTCGCAGTCCAGACAAACCTATCTAGCAAATCTAAATAGGTGCTATATCATCTACGGGCTCTAGGGGTAATGTTTCATCAAAATCTCTATCCTGGCCATACCCGTAAAAGGTAGAGAAATCAGCCAACATGTCCTCTGTAAACATCAACGGTTATCCTGTCAGAAAAATGAGCAAGTACACCTCCAACAACAATTTCATAGTATTAAAAAATTCTATAAGAGACAATCATAATGGAATACAAGATGATATATCAAGACTGTAAGTAAAACATAATATATAAACTGGAAATCATGTCAGGGTGTAACGTACAGGAAAGTAGAACAGTACAGGAATATCTGATGTATAATCTAAACATAAAATGTGCCTTGAGATATTATAGCATTATGTGTTCGGCTTGGGTCAAGATCAGGCTGTTCCATTTGGCCCGGCTATCACAGAAAAATCTCAAGAAGGGTCAAGCCGGCCAACATGGAAAGCGAGCACAAAAAATATAAGATCTCGCTACACCCTACGTGCAGTGAGGGTGACGCAAGCACAAGAAATAGTGACATGGGGGTATTGATCACATAACCTATAATAACTCCCCATCTTCGAATAATATATAGATCCGGACATAGCACATCATGACACGAAATTCTCTAAGAGGGTAGCTAGTCCCCCTCAGGAATCGGTGTCTATACAAGTACAAGAAACAAGATCGAACAATATACCAATATACCAAGAAAGTCCAGGAATAACATCTCATGCCAGGATCCAACATATACTAGTCCGTGCACCATCGTGACAAGAATCAAGTAAAACACTATAACTGAATCGGATACAGAAGATATCAAGACAAGGAACTACTATCAGAGAATGTACTCGCCTGCGATCCTGAGCTGTCAAATGGGGTCGATGCTTAGAGTGATGTCACAAACCTAAAGATGAGATATATATAAGCTAATTAGGGTTCAACAGTGTTAGGCATGATTATATAGTATAAGCTATGTAATCTAGGTCAAACTCAGTCAAGTCAACTAGGTCACATAAAGTCAAACTAGGTCAAATTAGACTAATGGTTGACTCACTGTTGACTTTTGGTCAACTCTGGTCAAGTCTAGTCAATTATAGGCCAAGTGTTGACTTGTAGTTAACTTTTGGTCAAAACAGTCAAACTTGGTCAATTGAGGTCAAAACTATTCTAGGTATCATATTTCTAACATTTACCTACTAAGATACCATATATCTTGGTCAATTGAGGTCAACTCTAATCTAAGAATTAAAATATCTAGTTGCACCTCGTTATTCGTACATCGAAACCTACAACATGCAAATCGAGATAGGATAATCAACGGTAAGGTTAATAATCTTATTATAGTGATCCACATGGTCATCTTGTCAATTTCAGTGATGTGAGATCACTGGAATCGACTGATCTCAGTTTTGTTGCACTAATTTCGAAATACGAATATAATAAGAATTAATTATAATAAAAGGTGATACATAGAAAAATATCTACAAACATTATCGGATGATGAAACAAACATCACCAACGTGTCCACAATGGTCAAATTAGCTACGATAGCCTATCCATAAGTCCAATTTGGACACAGGGGCAAAAAGGTAATTTCAGATCAAAACGGTGTCCGTGTCGATCCCGCTTTGCACCGAAAAATGTGCAAGAACACTAGTCCACTAAACCTAACAAATTATATGTCCACAATTCCAGAATGACGATACGAACCCAACGTTATATCCAGAATTGGATTCCGTTGACCCGATCTCAAATTTGTCCGTTGACTAGGACATTGAAAATCCGATTTGTACAAAAAAAATGTGTCAGAGCCAATGTCCTCAAAATTCAACAAATTATATGTCAACTAGTCCAAATGATGATATGAACACAACGATATATCCGGAATTGGATTCCGATGAGCCAATCTCAAAATGACCCACTGACTCGGAATATGAGGCCCGCTTTTCATCGAAATGCGTGCCAGGGTTCACGTCCTCCAAATCTAACAAACTTTATATGAATTTGTGCCAAAACGATGCCACGAATCTACTGGTGGTGTCGAAATTGAAATCCGAAGTCTCGGGTTCAAAAATAGAATTTTATAAGTTGGAAATTGCGAATTCGGACGGCCAACTTTGGCATCAAATTCAACCGATCAAACATGCTCATAATAAAACAAAACTTAAGCAGCAGTAAGAGGGTTATATCAGCAGCACATAGGAACCAGTGGCATGCCAAACGGAGCTGCGATGGAGGAGATACGAGCGGACGAAGTTGGCTCCGCAAAACTGTCCAAAAATTATACAATTTAAACGGTCAACTTGGCGGCCGATTTTGATTTATCAAACGACAAAATTAACGGATGAAATTGAGGGGAGTGAAGAGGGATATACCGAGATTGTGACGGAGAAAAGAGTTTATCGATCCAACGGTCGGATTGTCCGAAAAATGTGCACAAAGTTGCTGCGACGGAGCACGATTTTTGAGTTCGATATCGCGCACGTCACGACGAAAACCCGTGCCAAACGCACGAATCGGCTAGGCGGCACGTCGGAGAAGATGGTGGCCACTAAGGGAAGGTGCGCCTGGGTTCGCCCGACCATGGGTGGCCGGCCACGGCTGCGACTCTCGGTAGCACGGCTGCTGTCGGAGCTGCTGCTGCTGCGCGATTTGCTGACGCTGCTGCTGCTGTTACAGCAGTAGGAGGAGGGAAAGGAGTAGGAGAAAGAGAAGAGTGGTGGTGGCTGTGGTGGTGCTCGGGGTGGTGGTGATGGTGTGGTGATTATGAAGATGGAGAAGTGAAGAATGGAGGAGGAGAATGAGAAGTGAAGGAGAGGGAGGTAGCTCGGCCATGGAGGAGGAGGAGAATGTGGAGAGGATAAGGAAAAAAATAAGATGGGGCTGTCGACCATGGCTACGAGGGGGTGGTCGACCATGGTTAGATGGAGAAGGAGGTTGGCTATGTGTTGGGTGTTAGAAAGAGGGAGAAAGTGAGTTGGCTGAAGGGAGCGTGTGTACAAAAAAATAAGAGAGGGAGAGAGAGTATGGATTAAATTTAGGGCCGGCCAAGAATTTAAGGGTGTGGGAGTGAGTGCCATGTAGGAGTGGGTGGTTGGGATGAGTTGGAATTGAGTCAAAGGCTAGGATTAAACGGGGATTAGGTTATTCTTTAGGGATTTAATTAAAGGGGGTTGTCCATTTAATATTTTATGTGGGTAGACTAGGTGTTTAATATTTTGTAGGGGAATTAGGGCATGGGTGTTCATAAGGGGATAAGATGGAGCTTGGGTTTGGGTTCGGTTGAGCCGGGTCGGATCAAAATCGGGTTTGGCAAAATAAATAGATTAATTTTAGGTATTTATGATCATGGGTAAATAAGTAGCATACGAGGGCTCAATTAAATGGGACATAAGTGTCATGTAGGTAGTAGGCTTCATGTGGGCCATGTCTATATTTTGGGATGACAGGTTTGGGCCGAAAGGGTGTCCCCAATTCAAATTGAAAATAAATATGACTCCGTGGGATAAATTAAAATTGCGTCTCGTGTCAGGAAAGTTGTGTGAAGCAAATGAAGCACAAGATGGTGTGTCTGAGTGGGACACAAAGGTCATGAGTGTAGTGTGTCTCGAGTAGATCATACATGAGAAGTTGGTTTCGAGAAAATGACTAGTCTTGTGCTCCTAAATTAAAAGTCACGGCAACGTACATATGATGATCAAAGATAAAGTGGAAATTAGTTAATAATTATTCAACGATCAAATGGTCTAAATTGACCCGAAGTTGTGCGAAGCAAAAAGAGTACAAGGGAACAAGTTTGAGTGGGACATGATATATCAACATGAAGATAATGTTGTCTACTATAAACTCATGAAGAGAGTTTCCAGAGATTGGCATCCCTGATGCTCCAGAAGTCAAAGTCACAAAAATAACATTAAATAAAAATAATTATCAAATAACGATACTTATTAAAAATAATTGATTTAAAAAATTAAAAAAATAACTCTAAATTCAGGGGGCTTACAAGAGGAGAGTGGTCGGATTCTGTGGAGTTAAGGTGGGATAGGTCGGAGATGAGATTCATATCGGACCATCGGTTGTTGACGAGGGCGCGATCAAGGCTAGAATATTGGCGACGAGCTCCTTCTTGCATGTTACAGCAGGTGAAGGTTTTATCGGAGTAGGGAAAAGGGTGCAAGTGAGCCTGGAAAATAAAGGAGTTGAAGTCCTTCATGGCCGGTTGGTGGGGAGGCACTACTAAAATCTGCTAGAATAGCGACGTATATTAGCGACGGCGGAAAAAGCAGTTGCTGATAATTGCCTATAGCGACTCCTAGTGTTACACATCGCTGACTGTCACTGAGTAGCGACGTTCAGCGACGCAGTGTTTATTATGTCGTTGCATGGCGATGTTTTGCGACGGACATACTTTTTATGTCGCTGTATTGCGACGTTTTGCGACGTATATTTTATACGTCGCTGACTTATTTCATATAGGGTAACTGGCCCGATCGAAATCATAAATTTTCACCCAAATTTCTTTCTTTCCGCTCGATCCCCCTCTCCCCTCCCCCCCGGCGAACCCTCCCCTCCGGCGACCCCTCCCTCCGGCGATACCCTCCCCTTCTCCCCCCGGCGACCCCGCTCGTCCGCTGACCCCTCCCTCCGGCGACCAGCCTCCCTCTTCCGACGAAGTCTCCTTCCTCGCCGCCTTCCTCCTCCGACGAAGCCACCCTCCTCGCCGCCTCCATCCTCCGACGAAGCCACCCTCCTCAGGTAAACCCTAACCCTAGCCCTAGCTATCTAGACACAGACACGGACACGAGAACCCCAACCCTAGCTGGGGTGGTCTTGCTGTCGAAGGAGGGGAGGGAGGGGTGGGGGTGGGTGCAGGGGGGTAGGGGGGTCTTACTGTCGAGGGGTGAAGGGAGGGGTGGGGGTACCTGGGGGTGGGGGGGTCTTGCTGTCGATGGGGGTAGGGTTGAGGTGGGTGCAGGGGTAGGGAGAGGGGGGGGCAGGGGAGGGGGGTCTTGCTGTCTAGGGGGGGCAGGGGAGGGGGGGTCTTGCTGTCGAGGGGGGTAGGGGGGAGGAGGGCAGGGGTGGGTGCAGGGGTAGGGGGCAGGGGTAGGTGGGTGCAGGGGTAGGGGGAGGGGGAAGGGGACAGGACCCTAACCCTATTTCGGACACGACTCTGTGACACAGGACACAGGACACACACACACAATACATACATATATACTATATATATATATATATATATATATATATATATATATATATATATATATATATATATATATATATATATATATATTTATATATACCAATATATATATATATATATATATATATATATATATATATATATATATATATATATATATATATATATATATATATATATATATATATATATATATTATATTTTTTATATATACCTATGTATATAAATACACATATCTACATATATACATGTATATATATACTCACACACTTACATACACACACAAATACATATATAAATATATATGTATACAATGTATATACATACAAATACACATATATATACAATCAAAAATCCATTTGAAATTTATTTTAAGAATCTGAAATGTTGACGATATATACCGTTAATATTTGGTTTTGCCTTTTAGTTGCAGGAATATGAGAGTTATTAGATGTTAAAGTAGGATATTAATTTATTAGTTAGGATAGAGAGTTTGAGATAGATAGTTCATGTGAATATTAGGTAGTAGTGTACAGTTCATGATTAGCATTGTTTAGATATTAGTTTCAGTTAAAGGGTTAGTTTAGATTAGGATATTAGTTTATGTTAGAAGGAACTGCCTGCAACTGCATCGTAGCTGCAGGAATATGAGAGTTATTAGATGTTAAAGTAGGATATTAATTTATTAGTTAGGATAGAGATTTATTAGTTATTTTTATAAACCGTGATATGTTAAATGCCTGCAGCTACATCGTAGCTCAGGGATATGACTGAGAGGGTGACATGGTTGTCACATTAAGGATCTTTGAGGAGGAGACATGTTGTGAACAGATATATCCTTATAGTTCTCCTACGTAATGTTAAAGAAAATCCGTAGGAGAACTATATATATGGATATATCTTTTCGTAACATGTCACATTGTCAAAGACCCTTAATGTACCAACCATGTTATCGCGGTATTGGTATTGGGATACCAATAGCGATAAGGTAAAGGGTACCAATAGCGATAAGGTAAAGGGTACCAACTTAAGGTATTGGTATTGGGATACCAATAGCGATAATGTAAAGGGTACCTTGGTAGGTAATGACTAGAAATATGATATTTAACTTAGATTTGACCTTGTTTGACCAAGGTTGACTATTTTGACTGAAAGTCAAAGTAGAGTCAACATCTGACCTAGATTAGACTAAGAGTTGACAAAGTCAACTATAGGTCAACCCTTGACCTGCTTTGACCTTGTTTGACTTAGCTTGACCTTGTTTGACTTTGTTTGACTTAGTACAACCTAGTTTGACCTAGATTGCATATCATTGTTATTAGTAACTGTCCGCTACTAATGTGTGTCCCATAATAAGACATAATATACAAATTTGTGCCTATTGGATAATGTGTGTCCATCTTTGCAGAATTATTTCCAAATGGATATGAATTACTACTTGCAGAATCGTTCATGGATGTACAATCATCGTCCTGATGATATATGTGGTGTGTGGAATGAATATATAGCGGGAGTAGAGCAGTTCCTGCAGTTTGCTAAGGCGTTCCCTCAGTACATGGACGGCACCAAAATTAAGTGTCCGTGTGTGAAATGTCATAACGTGAAATATTATCCAAAAGTGGAAGTGACATATCATTTGTACTCGAGGGGTTTCACGCCTAATTACTATCAGTGGACCACACACGGAGAACTTGTGTCTTTAGTATCAGAGCCGGAGCCTTATGTTGAGCCGTATATGCATGCGGGACCTAATTTTGTTTCAGATAATCATGCATACGACGACGGGTACGTGAATATGATTTTCGACGCTGCGGGGCCTAGTTTCATTCATGATGCACCTGAGGAGGCACCAAATGCCGATGCTGCACAGTTCATGGAGTTGCTGGAGAATGCAAGGACTCCATTGTATCCTGGTTGTGAGAATCATTCACCGTTGGAGGTGGTTACAAGACTGTTGAGCATTTAGTCAGATTTTAATATGTCGTAAGAATGCTACAACCGAGTGTTGGAGTTGATTATAGAGATCTTGCCGGCGGGTGCTAAGTTGCCTAAAGACTTCTACCGGTCTAAGAGGATGGTGAGATCGCTCTGGATGGGATACGAGAAAATCGATTCTTGTCGCAATGGGTGCATGCTGTACTACAAAGACGACAAGGACGCAGATGTGTGCAGATTTTGTGGTGCTGATCGCTATAAGACAACTAGTACAGGAAGGTCTACCGGTACAAGAAGACCGACCAATTCAATGCACTACTTGTCTTTAACGCCGTGGTTGTAAAGATTATTTATGGTGAAAGAGACGGCCAAAAATATGAGTTGGCACATGCGAGAACAGATTGAAGGAGTGTTGGATCACCCATCCGATGGAGAAGCGTGGAAGCACTTTGATCGAGTGTATTCTGATTTTATTTCAGATCCGCGTAATGTCAGGTTGGGGCTATCTTCTGACGGTTTTACTCCTTTTGGTCTTTCGGAATCCCAGTATTCGTGCTGGCCTGTGATTGTCACTCCGTATAACCTACCGCCTTGGATGTGCATGATGACTCAGTACATGTTTCTAACCGTTATAATTCCTGTTCCGAACAATCCCAAGAGGAACATTGATGTGTACTTACAGCTTTTGATAGATGAGTTGAATCAGTTATGGGAAGTAGGCGCTAACACGTACGATGTTTCCAGGAAGCAGAATTTTCAGATGAAGGCAACCCTTATGTGGACCATCAACGACTTTTTGGCCTATGGAATGTTATCTGGATGGAGCACTCATGGCCGTCTCTCATGTCCATATTGCATGGACCGTAGTAAGGCTTTCCGCTTGAAACACGGAGGAAAACCGTGCTTCTTTGATTGTCATCGGCAATTTTTGCCAAAAGATCATCCGTTCAGAAGGAACAGGAATGTATTCCGTGCCGGCGTTGTAGAGAAGGGTGATCCACCGCCAAGGTGGTGCGGAGCCACGATATGGGAGGAGGTTAGAGATTTTCTAAGTGCTATCGAAGATCCGACAACTGGGTACAAGTGAGATGGATTTGGTAGAGATCATAACTGGACAAAGAGGAGCATATTCTGGGATCTGCCATACTGGAGTACCAATCTGATCAGACATAATCTTGATGTCATGCATATTGAGAAAAATATGTTTGATAACATAATTAATACTGTGATGGACGTAAAGGAAAAAAACAAAAGACAATCCCAAGGCCAGGTTGGACTTAGAAGAAATATGCAAACGCCCTGCGTTGCATTTGATAGAGCAGAATGGAAAACAGTTCCTGCCGAAGTCAATTTTCTCACTGGACAAGGAGGATAAAGTGAGACTTTGTCGGTGGATCCGGGGCCTAAAATTTCTAGAAGGATATGTGTCAAATCTGTAAAGATGTATCGATCCGAAGGAAAACAAATTGACGGGTATGAAGAGCCACGATTGTCACGTATTCATGGAGAGGTTAATTCCGATTGCATTTCGGAAATTCTTACCGCAGGCAGTTTGGGATCCATTGACGGAGCTTAGCATATTCTTCAGGGATCTTTGTTCTAAGAAATTGCTCGTTGATCGTCTAGAAAAGCAAGAGAACGACATTGCGGTAATATTGTACAAGCTAGAGGGGGTGTTTTCTCCTGGATTCTTCGACTCTATGGAGCATTTACCGATTCATCTATCCTATGAGGCACGTGTTGGTGGACCCGTCGAATATCGATGGATGTACCCGTTCGAGCGACATTTGAATCACCTAAAAAGAAAGGTAAAAAATAAGGCACGGGTCGAGGGTTCTATTTGTGAAGCCTATGTTCTCGAGGAGATTACAAACTTTTGTTCATTGTATTTCAAGCCTCATGTTGCAACTAATAGAACGAGAGCTTCCAAAAACGACGACGGAGATCATGAAAGTAATGATACAATACTGAAGGTATTCAATGCTCCAGGAAAGCCATCGGGTAAAATAAAGAAGAGATATCTGAACGATGATGAGCTAAGGGCTGCTCAGGTGTATGTATTACTCAACTGCGACGAGAAGGAAGTAGAGAAACTGGAGGGGTAAGTAATTAATATGTCTACATTATTTTAATAGTATTGATTATTATACTATTACATTAATTGAACGATGTTGTTTTCAGCATATTTAATGATGATGTGAGGTCAGGTAGGCCACACATAACAGAAGAAGAACTAGAACAAGAAATGAGGCATTATTTTCCTTCATGGTTGAGTGCATATGTAAGACTTGAGAACTCTGTAATTACCTTTTGTATATGTACTTGATTGAGAATGAGCTTAATTGCTTCTTTTGTGGTATTTAGGTCGATCGTCCATACGTAAGACTTGAGAATGAGTCTATTAGAACGCTAGCCAAGGGACCAATTTATGCTGCAAAAATATGGCCAAGCTACTGTGTTAATGGGTTTAGGTTCAAGTCATCAACTTGCCCGATCAGAGACAACTTTATGGATCTCGACTCCACCAAAAACAGCTGTTTGTGTATCAGATCTTCGAACTACAAAGATGTTGATGCGGGCAACGATTTCTATGGCGTACTACGGGAGATCGTGGAGCTGACATATAGTTATGGAATAGAGCCTGCTAAGATTGTGTTATTCAGGTGTGATTGGTTCGATCCGATTGAAGGTCAAGGTTGGAAAGTAGACAAGCACGGTCTTGTTGATATAAACTATCGGCGTCGATATCAAGCCTATGAACCATTTGTCCTATCAAGTCAGGCTCAGCTCGTGTACTTCACAAGTTATCCTAAACGGGGAACAACAAGGTCGGACTGGTGGGCAGTATGCAAGACCAAAGCAAGAAATACCTTTGAGGTTGACGATATAGCTTATCAAGAGGATGAACTACCCCTTGTAACAAATATTATAGAAGTGGACACGATGGAAGTTCCTCATTACACATCTAATTGTGTAGAAGAAGTAGAATTATCTGAAGAAAAAGATGCAGATGAAAGTGAAGATGTAGAGGAGGAGGAGGAAGAAGAAGAAGAAGAAGAAGAAGAAGTAGATGAGCTAAACAAACTAGATGAATTTTTAGAAGAGGATTAAATCTGTATGTTTGTTTTATCATCATATTTGACACTTTAGTGACACTTCTATCATATAAATCTGTGACACTTCAGTGACACTTTATTGACACTTTTATCTGTGACTATGATATTTTTCAAAAATTTGTGATGTCTATCATATAAATATGTTTTTTTGTTTTATTGTCATATATTATTATCATGTATGACTAGACCATCTGGACGACGTGGAGGATTTTATATTAGGCAGTCCCGTCAGCCTCGGGCTGGGGATGGAGATTCCGTACCCTCATCCTCATCTCCGAGTACGCCATTGTACCGTTCTGTTCCCGGTCCATTGCCGGGACAGGGCAGTTCCAGCAGGTTGGCGACTCCTCCCTCGTCGTCTAGCCTTCCTGATCCCGCGTCCAGCATCCCTGATCCCCCGTCCAGCATTCCTCCTACCGACGGCCCCATGGGGGGAGCCGACGCCGAGCATATGGAGGACGGCGATCAGACTGATCCTGCCCAGGCAGGAGGTAAGAGCGACCCTCCATGCGCTCCCCCGGGCGAGACGCGTATGGAGATTTGGACGGACGGGCCTACAAAGTAAGTTAATTAATTAATATATATTTCTCAAATGATTATATGTACATATATATTCATAAAAATTATTATTGTATAGATATCGGCCTTCTGCAGTACAGAGACAGCTGGGGGTATTTCTGAGGCAGAACTATGGTGGGCCTTGGATTAACTACTCAGACGCTCCCGCAGATAGGAAGGCCTTTTGGTTCGCCCACTTCAAGGTAAAAATTTTGTTTATTTTTAAATTTTAATAATTATTTGTGTATATTATACAACTTTTCTATTTTACTTCTTGTAGAGGACCTATTTTTATCCACCACACTGGGCGGCGAAGATCGAAGGCCAATTTTCTGCCGTCGTAGCCAAGCTCATCCGTGATGCAATCCACGACCAGAAGTCTCGTAATCGCTCCGGACAGCCGATCCATGGTTGGATCATGCCAGAGCAGTGGACTGCGATGAAGGCTAGATTCAGCGAGCCCAAGTACCAGGAGCGGTCTGACAAGGCCAAGGTGGCGCGGTCGAGCGCCGGTAAGTGGTGTGGTGGCTCCATTCCGATGACGGAGCATTTTCGTCGTCTGGTACGTTTCCTATAACGGACATTAATTTATATATAGTTCGATAGAATGTTTAATACTAATAATAGATAATATATTTTAATAGATAAAAAAGGGTGAGGATCCGAACATGGTGACCGTCTTCCTGGTCACCCATCGGAGGGCTGGAGAGTTCATTGACGAGAGAGCGACGTAGGCATATGTACGTTCTATTCTTTATATTAATTTACTATAATTTAGAAAACAGGAAAATAGATATCAATATAGACTTTAGCAAACACTTACACGTTAGCAAACATGATCTAGGCCGAGTTTGTTCGGCTACAGGAGTAGACGGCTGCTGCTGCTAGTGCGCCAGCAGAGGGAGGGGCTGGTACTTTCTTCCAGTCGCCTACAGCTCCATCGCCGGACGAACTCTGGATGACTGCCGTTGGCGGTCTTCACAAGGGTACGTACTACGGTACGAGATCCTATGGCGCGTATTTGGCTTCGAAGTCATCCCGGGCCCCCTCTGTCAGTGCGCAGTCTCCGGCTTCGTAGGCGTCGTCACGAGCTCAGGATATTCATCGTCAGATCGAGGAGCTGCGTCGCGAGGTACAGCAGCAGATTTCTAATGCGGTCGAGCGACGATCCGACCCTCCGATCGTTACCGGACGATTTGATACGGTCGAGCGCAGTATATATGAGCTGATGAGTCTGCAGCAGGCTACAGCTGCCAGCTTGCACACGCTCATCGAGTCTACGCAGCGCACAGAGCATAGACCGGTCGAGCTGGAGGGATCGCAGAGGAGCATGTCTACATCACTCACTCAGGTATCGGCTTCGCTTGAGGCGAGTACTGAGAGGGTGGTGAGTACCCTTGCTGTTTATGGTGAGCACTGCGAGAGCTGGAGCAGATACGTCCTCCCGGTCCATCGACGACGCCGACTACAGACATTGTACTGCCTCCTACTGGCCCTACGGTGCAGCTCACACAGGAGCAGTATGAGTACATGCTATCCCAGATGCACGGCAGGGGTCCTCAGTGATCCAGTAGATTTTTTTATCATCTTTGTATTTATTGGCCCTATGGGCCCATTCACCATTCTGTACACTAATTTTGAATATTATTTGACTCTGTTGGACATGTATGTTTGTTGGACATGTATATTGGTGATATTTAATTTATTGGTATTTTCATTGAGTACATGTATGATATTTAGTTATAGACTGTTATGATAGGAGACTGTTATTCATCTATTAGTTATAGACTGTTATGATGGGAGACTGTTAATTGTCATGATATCTGCGACGGGGGTGACAAATATACCTACGCTGGGTTATAAGCGATGATCTGATATACAAAGGAGGTGCTGCCCAAATTTTAAAAAAAAATATAATGTGTATTTTTGTGATGATGTGTGTCTGTGTTTACAATGAATGTGAAATGCAGTGTTCGGAACCATCGACAGTTTCGATTACTGTTGTATGTTTTATCTTGGATAGAAAGAGCAACAGTTCAGGGTGTACTTCTGAGAGCTTTATTTTCACGTCCTTCACTTTCTCGGGACGTCGTAAAGGATCCCGAGAAGGTGAAGGACGTAAAGAGGAAGCTCTGAGAAGTGCACCCTGAACTGTTGCTCTTTCTATCCAAGATAAAACATAGAACAGTAAGCGAAACTGTCGATGGTTCGAATACTGCACTTCACGCACACTGTAAACACAGACACACAGCATAACAAAAATACCGAATTTTTTTAATTGTTTTGATAACATCTGCGACGTATAGCGACGTTCTGTGACGTTTTACGACGTACAGTACACGTCGCTATACGTCGCCAAATAGTGACGTAACGTCGCTATCTGTCGCTATACTGCTGACGTTGCATTTGACCACCTGAGAGCTGACGTCGCTAAAGTTATCGCTAGGCGTCGCTAAAATGCTGACGTGGTTGCCATGCCATGTCATCATATATAAAGTTGACGGCGTCGCTAAGTGGTCGCCCTACGTCGCTATAGTGGCGACGTATGATGACGTGCTATCTGTCGCTAATGTTGCGACGTCTAGCGACACTAAACGTGACGTCGCAAATAGCGAAGAATTGCGACAAAATTGTAATCTGCGACAAGCCTATACGCGACATCCAATTTTCGTCGCTAAATACGTCGCTAATAGAAATTAGCGACGGATTTTCCTTTTTTAGCGACGTATTCTGACGTCGCTAAAAGAGGTTATTTTAGTAGTGAGGGCGACCCCCTGATTTTTCCTCGGTGCTCGCGATCGTGTTAAAATCCCTATGACAGAGCCACGGGAGGTTGGTGAGGGAGCTTTGGGTGTCCATAAGGGTGTTCCAGAGCTGCTTGCGCTCGAGAAAGTTGCAGCTGTCGTGAACTGCAGAAATGAGGGATCGAGAAGTGAGAGAGGGGTGTTCCACAAAGTAGGAGAGCGCCTGGTCGGAGTCTAGGACGGTACCGAAGTGGA
Source organism: Iris pallida (assembly GCA_029216955.1). Lineage (NCBI taxonomy): Eukaryota > Viridiplantae > Streptophyta > Magnoliopsida > Asparagales > Iridaceae > Iris > Iris pallida. The sequence continues at coordinate 4,046,065 of JANAVB010007200.1, read as the reverse complement.
AATCGTCGAAGAAGAGGATCCAGATGTCGTGACACCCAGCATTGGCGTTCGGGAACCCGAGTTGAAGTTGGATGGATTTGAGTTTTTTTTGGGAGATTTTGGGTTCGATGATCACTATAATGTCGATCCGATGGATTTTGATGAGGGTGAATAATCTCCTCATGGTTGGTTTATTGGCCAGCCCTCTGATGTTTCACGCTAGGAAGTAAAGCATTTGGAGGATTGTGATTGGGGGTGGAGTTGAGCTTGGTGGCTGACCGGGTAGTCATGACCGAGGGCTTTTGAGCTTGCTTCTTTTTCTTCTTATTTTAGAAGATTTTGGGGACTCTTTGGATCGCTGCGGAGGAGGCAGCCGTCGAGTCTCGGTGGCTAGGGACCTTGGTTCCTGTGGCATCCTCCGGGGGGTAGACGAGTTCTGTCTCGATCTCGGCCAGAGCGCTGAGGGGGTTGTTGGGGTTCAGAAAGCCGACATCCTGGGCATGTCGGATCCTGTCCTAATATTCCTGGCCTAATGACTACACGACCTCGACCGGTGGGGAGGAGATAGGTAATTTTAGTAGGGCAGGGTGGATAATCAGTGCCAACCGATTCTCCCCTGTGATGTCCGAGTCGACGATGGATAGTCCTTCAGCGGTCTCATCCCCTTCAGCAAGCGGGGTCTTGTCGGGGAGGAGGTTTGCCTGGACATCGACCGCAGAAGAGGAGCTGGGGATCTCGAATCTGTTGAGGAGGGTGATGTCTGTGGACTTGTCTGGAACCAAGCCATTATCCGACGTAGAGAGAGTGCGTGGGCTGGCAGAACTGTCGCTTTCTGCAAAATGAGAGTGGGAATTGGGGAGGGGGAGGATAGGACCAGAAATGGGGAGTTGTGTCGCCTTCGGGGGTTGAGTCTTTTGTGGTGCTTTCTTCTTGAGCTCCGGGTGGGCCTTGAAGCAATGCTTCGAGAGGTGGCCTCTGATCTGACAGTGCTTGCAGAAGCTTATGCTGTTGTCGTACTCAAGCATCTGGAGATGTGTTCGTCCTCCTAGCTCGAGCTGAATAAGAGAGGGGGGGTCGGAAGATAGGTTGATCTCTACTCAAATCTTAGCGTAGTTGCCTTTGGAAAGATTGCGCGTTTCTTCGGCGATGGCTACCAGGGTCCCGAAGGAACTAGCAATTCGCTTGAGCGCTGCGGGGGCCAAGCAGACAAGGGGAAGGTTCGGCAGGGTGATCCACGTCGAGATAATCTTTGAGTCGACATTGGGGTTGAAATTGGAAGACAATTTAGCGATCTTCATGCTGAGGGGCCCGATGTTGGTGGTGCCCTTAGCCCAACCAAAGAGCAGTCGGGATCAGAGGAGAGGTGGAGGAGAAGGTGCTTCGAGTCCAATGGTGCGACCTTGTATGCGGACGAGAGACCCCAGCCTATAATGGTTTCTTTAGCAAAGGATAGTTTAGGGCATCTGGACAGGAATTTTAGCACAAAGGTCTTCGAGAAGGAAGAGGATAATAAAGAAATTTCATCGAGGGAGAACGACACTCTGATGGTTTGTCCTTCGGGTGGGTTAGAGAACTCGATATCTGGTAGTTCGGGCTCCTTCTCAAGGGGAGGCAGCTGCGCTAATCGATCCGGCCGTAAAATCTTTGCGTAAGAGGGAGCGATGGAGGGCATCGATTTGCGACCGTGAGGGGGTGAGGTACGCTGCCCGAAAGGGGTGTGGTGGGGGTTGAGTGAGGGAGCGGATGCTGTACCGTAAACTGAGGGGGATTCACCGGACTACGAGCGGCGTAAATCGGGTCACTCAGGGTTGGGCACCGCGGAGTGGCTGAGAAGACCGGGCATATGACCAACTGACTGAGGCGCATGAGTCCCCTAGGAGGCTGGGGCGCATGCGCTCGGAAAGAGACCCGCGGGCACATAACCGCCAGCTAAGGAGAGGAGAGGGCGGAGGACCCCTGATAAGGAGGGTGCATGCCCGGAGCCCGCAGACGTCGGCACATAACCTATCACAAAGGGAGAGGGCGCATGGCAGCTGAGGTTCAACAGGGGCGCATGGCTGGCTGTAATGGGTGGCGCATGCTCGCCAGAAGGCGACTTGGGTGCATACTCCATCGCGAGATGGGTGGGCGCATAGTCCAGCGCGGAGGAAGGGGGCGCACAGGTGCCTCTACGCGGGGCGGGCGCATGGTTCCCTGATGAGGAGTTGGGCGCATAAAGCTTCGAAGAGGAGGTGATCGGGAAATTTGAATTTAACAATTTCAAATTCGAAAGAATCGGGTGGGAAGGCTCAGAGTCAGAGGTGGCTAAGGCCACGAGGCCCCACGAGCCAGGAGGTAGTAGGGGGCCGCGCGGCGCTGTCGGGGACGAGGGCCGCTAGAGTGGAAGAGCGATACCGGAGGGGAGGGGGGCTGAGCTCCTCCGAGAGCGGAGAACGAAGCAGCATGAAGAGATGGGATTCTGGCGGTGGCAGGGGCTGGAACCTGGGCGTTAATCGAGGGCGGCCACCGGAGCTTTGGGGCTACTTCGGCGGAGGAGAAGCCAACCAAGGCCAGCTGGTCGGGAGTCCAAATTGGGTCGGGTTCGCACGCTCCGACGCACGTCCGTGGGCAGCGGGCGGGCCACTCGCATAGTGCCAGGGGTGGTAAGGGTGGGGGAGGCGGTAGTGGTCCGTCGGAACTAGGCGGCCCCGCCGGGGCGGGCGGCGGGAGCAGTCGAGCGTCCATGGCAGTGGGACGGGGTGTTGAGGGATGGGGGGCTTTGGGAGCTTGCATTGGGGATGATCTTTCTATGTGTTATATATATATATATATATATATATATATATATATATATATATATATATATATATATATATATATATATATATATATATATATATATTCTTCCCTATTTGTATGATTCGTCAGTCCTTGTTCTTTGTTTGTGAGTGTTTTGAAGAATTTTTTATGCATTTCATACGTTCTTCAAAATTTAGGTTTGATTTTGTATGGCTTCTCTGAATTTAGGAGCTTTGGGGTATTTTGGTTAAATTTTTTATGAATCTTCCACGCTCATTTCGAATAATCCTACAGAAGGCATCAGAAGTACTTTGAACCCCCTAATTTCGAAGAATCTTACCAAATTCATAAAATATTCTTTAAAAATACACAGATGTGTGGTAATGTAATTACTATGTGATTGGTATGGAAAATAATGGAGGAGTTCAAAAATTATGTGATAGAGAGAAAGGAAGTGGAGGGGTAACAACCAGACTGACCTCAGAATTGACACGAAAGCGAATTCTTTTAGTACTCTGTGTTTGTGTGAGAGAGAGAGGGTTCTTTCCTGATAGCGACATTAATAAATTTTATCTTTCTTCTTTACTAAAATTTCAATTTTTTTGATTTTTTAAAAAAGAAATCGGTCCAGCCCTGAGCCGATCCGGACCTAGCCCGGTTCGGCCTGGCCACACGCGACCGAACTCGGGCCCGTGATGGGTTTACCCCCGCTCTTACGGGTCTACACGGCCCGTCTCAACTTCGGTCTATGCCTGGCCTCGCCCAATACATACCTTGAGATGTGTGTGTGTATGTGTGTGTGTTTATAGTATTTTAAGGTATATATGCGAATGAGAGTAGAAAGTAATAATCAAATAATTTTTTAAATAGGTCCGAAATAACAAAAAAATTGGTTTCATTTTAGTTATGTTTGTCAAACTGTGCTTATGAGAGGAGTTTTTCCAAGGTGGGATTTAAGATTTGGTATTGCACATTAGGATCCACTTTCAAATTTAGAAATAGAGGATTTTGAATTTTAGATGGTGCGGAGAAGAATACACAGTCCATTGGCCTATATAGCTATGGAACTCGAATGTTGAATATATGTATTTATGATAATAATAATAATAGTCACTTTAATGGGTAAATTAGGCTCAATCATCCGAGTTGGATATATTGATAAGATGACATCATAAACCTATTTACACACAATTACCAAATTCTCTAAAAGAAGCAAAACAACTTTGACTAAAGCCCCATTCTAAGGTCCAAAGTGTCAAAGCGAGTAGTACAACTCAATTTAATTACATGTATGCCATTCCTGTGTGCCTATATATAATGCGTTGGTCCATTGGTCATAGTCACAGCTGATTTTGATAATCAAAATAAACTTTGGTCAATACGCAAATAATACACAGTAACAGGAATCAAACAAAACTTCTAGTTCCAATGTTCTACCACTCGTCGTCTTTATCGTACAAAGACTTTGGATGCTGATCAAGACAGTTTTTTATATTTTGTTGTTTATTTTTATTTTGTTTAGTCTAGAAAAATGTGAGGTTGATCGGATTGGCAACTAGCTATTCTACTGAACTCCACTTTCCAAATAGCCTACCTATGTAAACTCCCTAAAATCTAAAAATATTTTTATGAGATTATTTATTATTTTTATGGATATTATACATATTTATTTTGCTTTATAAAGAGTTAATTAATTAATAATAAAAATAATTATTATTATTATTTATTTTCTTAAACCCAAACATTTTCTTCTTAACGAACATAATCGACCCCTCTTTTCAACACAACTGCCTCGGCACCACTGTTCACGAACAGAACTCCCCTTTCCTTTTGAACACAACATTCCCATTCTCTAAACTGTTATAACATTTATGTTACATATAGAAAGGGAATGAGAGTTACATAAGAGAGTTAGAAAGAAGAAAGTGAGAAGAGGACAAACACCACCCGATCCCGACCCAATAGCCACCCGACGTCGTCGACAACAACCCCTGCGCCACCTCACGATGCCGCAACAACGCCAATCCGCGTGCCAACAACATTTGTGCCAACAACAACAATAGATCTCGCACGTCTAGGCGTCGTACGGCGATATTTGAGGATATCCTGATCGATGCTCAGATCGCAGATGAGGACTTGGGTCTCGGGCCCAAGTAGAGCAGCGATGCTATGGGTGCTAGTTCTAGTGCAGGACCGTCCAAGAGTCCTCAGATTCAGAAGAGGTCGTTCCACCAGCAGCATCAACATCAGCAGCCCCATGCACCTGCCCGTGCACATTTTCAGCAAGTGCAGAGGCAGGTTCCTCAGTGTGCCTTCTAGGGAAGCAAGGGTACACCCGAGATGTCTGCAGGAAGAGGTTGGGTGCTTGTCTGTTCTTTGGATCGTTCGACCACCAGTTGAAGGATTGTCCTACTCGTCTAGCTCAGGATGGTCAGGCCAGAGCACCTCATGCTATAGCTCTAGCAGGACCTGCTGTTCAGCCGAGGGGCCGCCACTTCTGACCCAGTATCAACGCTTTGCCTAGCATCAGAGGAGAGCACCCCAGGGTAGAGCGTTTACACTGACAGTCGAGGAGGCCGAGCCTGTAGCAGACGTGGTGGCAGGTTCTGTTCTTCTCGATTCCTTTCCTGCATTAGCTTTGTTTGACTTAGGTGCTACACGCAGTTTTATATCTGTATCTTTTGCTCTTAGACGTAATGTTATTGTTGAACCACTGGATAGGACTTGCAAGATTATGATCGGAGGCGACATTATCCTGGGCAATAATATTTATAAGAGGTGGAGAGTTACGTTGGAAGGCTGGAATCTGAGTGCGTGCATGCTCGTAATGCCACTTCCGAGCTACGTATGGTACTCGGTATGGATTGGTTGAGCTGGTATCATGCTAGCATAGACTGTAGAGGAGGCAAAGTTCTGTTTAGACCATCGGGAGAACCAGAGTTTGAGTTCTCAAGAGGAGCAGCTGAGCCGAGAGATGGTTTCTGTGGAGCTATATTGGAGGGACAGGAGTTGCCACATCCATTGATTGCAGGATTCTTAGATGTTTTCCCTGATGAGTTACCGGGATGCCGCTGGACAGGGATGTTGATTTCTCTATAGACTTGGTGTCGAGCCCTGAGCCTATCTCGCAGCACGTCTGTAAGATCAACAACAGCGAGTTGGTAGAGTTGAAGAAGCAAGTCGACGAGCTACAGGACAAGGGTTTCATTAGATCCAATTCTTCAACTTGGGGTGCTCCTGTTCTGTTTGTACCGAAGAAGGATAGGATGGTACGTATGTGTATCGATTACAGAGTGCTCAATAACGTCACTATCAGGAACAAATACCCGTTGTCGAGGATTGACGACTTGTTCGATCAGTTGAGTGGCGCAAAGGTATTTTCGAAGATAGACTTAAGGTCGGGTAACCATCAGCCGAAGATAAAGAAGGAGGATATTCCGAAGATGGCTTTTCGGACTCGGTACGGCCAGTACAAGTTCACTGTTATGCCATTTGGGTTGACCAACGCCCAGCAGCGCTCATGAAGTTGATAAACAAGGTATTCTATTAGTATCTTGACAACTTCGTGGTGGTCTTCATAGATGACATCTAGGTCTACTCGGATATGCTAGAAGAGCATGTGGAGCATCTGCGGATTGTGCTAGAGACTCTCAGGAAGGAGTAGCTGTATGAAAAGCTGTCGAAGTGTAAGTTCTTCCTGGAACAGGTAGAGTTATTGGGTCATGTTGTGATCGAGAAGGGGATCTCAGTGGCGAAGAAGATTTGAGCAGTTGAGTCTTGGTTCACACCGAGCTCAGTTACCGAGATTCGTATCTTTTTGGGTCTAACAAGCTACTACCTGAAGTTCGTTCACGACTTCTCTCGAATTGTAAAGCCGATGAATAGACTCACCAGGAAGTACATGGAGTTCACCTGGACCGAAGAGTGTCAGGCCGCTTTTGATGAGTTGAAAAAGAGGTTAACTACAGCACCTATCTTGACGTTGCCATCTGGGACACGTGGTTTCACTATCTACAGTGACGCATCTGGAAAGGGCTTGTGTGCGTTCTTCAGCAGCACGAAAAGATGACTGTCTATACATCCAAACAATTGCATCCTCATGAGCCAAACTACCTTACCCATGATCTGGATTTGGCTGCTATTATTTTTGCTCTGAAGCTGTGGAAGCACTACCTGTACGGAGAGCGAGTTGAGATCTTTACTGATCATAAGAGCTTGAAGTACGTGTTCATTCAGAAGGAGTTGAACATGAGGCAGAGACGGTAGCTTGAACTTATGAATAACTTCGATATCTCATTGCAGTACCATCCAGGGAAGGCCAACGTAGTCGCCGATGCCTTAAGCAGGTATCTGGTCGCTATATATTTGTCGGCAGATCGAAATCTGTTGGCAGATCTGGATAGTTTGGGTATCGAGGTGATCATTCCGGGGTTGGAGATTCAGATATACGGCTTACAGATTCAGTCTAAGTTGATGGACAAAGTCAGATCAGCGTAGTATGTTGATGTGGCCCTGAGGAGCATCAGGGAGCAGGTGTAGGCATGATTGCTAAATGATTTCTCGATCGTCGAAGATGGGTCGCTAAGGCACGGTACTAGACTATACGTGTCGAGTAGAGAGCTTAGGGAAGAGGTTCTTCAGGAGGCGCATCATTTTCAGTACTATATGCATCCTGGAGCCAACAAGATGTACAGAGACCTGGGAGAGCACGTATGGTGGTACGGCATGTAACGAGAGGTAGCTCAGTTTATATCCCTATGCTTGGTGTGCCAGCAGGTAAAAGTTGAGAGATAGAGGCCAGGTGGTTTGCTTCAGCCACTACCCATTCCAAAGTGGAAGTGGGAGAACATCACTATTAATTTTGTGTCCGAGCTTCTTCCGGTGGAAAAGACGTGATTTGGATCATCGTTGATAAATTGACCAAATTGGCCCAGTTTTTGCCTTTTAAAGTGGGATTGTCTACGGAGAATCTTGCAGAGATGTACGTGCGTCAGATAGTCAGATTGCACAAAATTTCTGTGAGCATAGTTTCGGACCACGATAGTCGCTTTGTCACCCCCAGTTTTCAAGAACAGGGATATTTTGGTTATTTTTTATTTTTAGAATATTTTTGGATTTATTTTATTATTTATGATATTATTTTGGGATTATTTGAGTCGGGTTCGAATTTTAACTCAATCCGACTTGTATCGGGGACCCGGGGTAGCTTTGACTCTAGTGGGATCCATTCATTAGTTAGACATGGCCCACATGACAATATTTAAGTTATTATGGTTAGACTAAATATTCATGACTAGGTTGGGTTAATTAGAGACTTAAACTAGACTATTTTAGCCCCAAACCAAAACCTAACTTAAGTTGAACCTAATGAGACAAGAGGGGGGTATTTTAGACTTTACCTAAAGGGGACACATAGCCCATTCTTGGCCGGCATAGATGGAGGGGGTGAGTCACCTTCTCTTCATTCTTAGCCACAATTTCTCTCTCCTTTGTTCTTTTCCAAATTTGAGAGGAACCTCCATTGATTTTATCTCCAAATCAATCCTTTCCTCTATCAAATCTTCTTTATTTCTTCTCTACTCTATCAAGGGAAAGTGCTAGCCTAGTTTGGGAGGTTTTGGCTTTGGATCGTGTCCATTTGGAGATCCCTTCGTGTCGATGTTGTATTGGAAGGAGTTCCCTTGGGTTCACCTCCCAGAAGGTAAAATCTACCCTCTATTTCAATCCTACATGCATATAGGATCATTTTGAACCCATAGGAATTATCCCTATGGTTTTATCTCCATTTGTGTTCATTTCGTGTCCATTTGGAGTTATTAGGAGTGTCCTTGTTGTACTTGTTTTAATATTAGATTTTTATATTTAGAGATGTGTTATTGCTTGTCTTTACATTTTTCTCCATGTATCATAATGTATCATAATATATATACAAGTATTCATATTATTGATTGTATATATATATATATATATATATATATATATATATATATATATATATAAATAAAAAAAAGAAAAATATATATATATATATATATATATAAAATATATATATATATATATATATATATATATATATATATATATATATACAGAAGCTGCTGCTGCTGCTGCTTATGGCTGCTGCTGCTTGCAGAAGCTGCTGCTTATGGCTGCTGCTGCCGCAAACTGCTGCTGCTGCTTTTGCTTATTGCTTATCAATCTCTTATATATATATATATATATATATATATATATATATATATATATATAAAAGAGATTGATAAGCAATAAGAGCAGCAGCTTGCGGCAGCAGCCGCCATAAGAGATTGATAGGCAATAAACAAAAGCAGCAGCTTGCGGCAGCAGCAGCCATAAGCAGCAGCAACAACTTTTCAGCAGCAGCAGCAGTTTCAGCAAGCAATAAGCATAATAAGCAGCATAAGCAGTTGCAACAAGCAGCAGCTTTTCAGCAGGAGCTTATTGGCAGCTTTTTGAGCTTTTTAGCCTTTAGTTTTAATCCATTTAATCCCCTTTTTCCTTTAAAAATTAGCCCCCTTCCATTTAGCCATTTTTCTATATTAGCTAGCCCTTGTTAGATAGAGTTTGCTACCAAGTTGTTAGATATTTGTTAGTTAGGATTGTTAGTAGATGTTAGCTTATATGTTAATATAAGTTGAGATATTAGATTTGAGAGTTGTGGACCTAGTAGGGTGTGTTTAGTGAGTGTATTAGATAAGTTAGTATCCTAATAGAGCTAGTATGGTTGGATAATGTTAGGAGAGTGGTATCTCAAGATACCATAGAGTGTCTCATGATACCTTAAGATAATTTTGAGAGTGACCAACATGGGGATAAGATGGACTAGATAGACTAGATACCTAGATTTCTGGGTTGGTAATATCTAGATAGGTTAGTGTCTAACTACCCTAAGAAGCCTAGGTTAGTCTACCAAGGTTAGGAAGGGTTGCCTTTGTATCGGGGTAAGGTATTAGAAATACTTTGTGAAGGGTAATAGGTAAGGTTAAGGTAATTACCTAGAAGCTAAGGTATGAGTTTAAGGTGTTAGGATATGGTTAGAAATTGATTGTCTTGGTTGGTAATGGTTAGGATTAGTGCTCTAAGACTAGTTTTAACCTTGGTTGACCGTTTTGACCAAAAGTCAATAAAAGTCAACCGAAAGTCAAACTTAGCCTAAAAGTGACTAGAATTAACCCAAAACCAAAGCAGAGTTGACCAGTTGACTGAAAGTCAACAGTTGATCAACATTAGCCTAGTTTGACCTAAGGTTGACCTAGAGTTGACCAAGGTTGACCAGTTAACCAAAAGTCAACTGTAAGTCAACCGTTGACCTAGTTTGACCTAGTATGACCTAGTATGATCTAGTATGACCTAGTATGACCTAGTATGACCTAGTTTGGCCCAGTATGACCTAGTTTGATCTAGTTTGACTTAGACTTGCATATCATGATTTAATTAGTTTTTCTTTCATTATTAAACCCTATTTTGACTTATAGTATCTCATCTTTAGGTCTGTGATTACTCTGAGCATCTGTTCATCGTATCAGCTGAGGACCACAGGCGAGTACATTCACTGATAGTTTTTATTGTCTTAATATCAGCTATATCTGATTCAGTTGTAGTGTCTTGCTTGATTTCCAACACGATGGTTCACGGACTAGTATACGTCGGATCCTGTCATAAAATATTGTTCCTGGATTACTTGGTATATTGGTACATTACTCGACTTGTTACCTATACTTGTATAGACATGGGCTTGGGAGTGGGCTGGCCTCCTGCTCTTGAGTCTCGTATCATGACGTGTCATGTCCATATCCATATACTATTCGGGGATGGAGAGTTATTAGTGGTGGTGTGATCAAATTCCCTACTTGTTCTTCACACTTGTACTTGTTACTTGTTCATAGCTATATCCTCGCCTCACGACGGGTAAAGCCTGACCCTACTTGTTCATAGCTTTCTATGGGGGCCGGCCTAATCCTGCTCCGTTGTACACATGTTCATAGCCGGTCAGATGGAAGCCTGATCCTGATTCCCAAACCGATCACATAACGCACTAATAATTCATGGCACATTTTATATTTACTTTATTACATCATATATCCTACTTAGTTCTATTCAGGAGAAGGGTTATAATTCCGGTCCTTGTTTGGTTTACGGGTTGTAACTTGGCTTCCGAAATAGCTCCCAAGTCATCTTATAAATTATCGTCCTATTCAGTACTCACATCCTGTTATATATTTCCTGTTGATTTTGTCTTGTATTTCATTATAATTACCTCTTATAGAATTTGTCAACTCATATGAAACTGCTGTTAGCGTTTGTACTTGCTCATTTCTCTGACATAATACCGTTGATATATTACAAATGATTCTGAGGAGACTGCTCGACCTACTATGGGATCGAGATAGATGGAGACTTAGTCCAGGACTGTGGCCTGATAGTTGAGCCACTAGACTTTGCACACCTGGACTAGTATAGCTTAGTTAGGTTTGCCTGGACTGTAATCCAGCTAGTGTTTTCAGACTGTAGTATTCTATATTATATTTTGTGACTCTGTGATGTTGTTTATATCTCTGAGCTGTATTGGATCCTGAACTCATTTCCTGTTTTCACTTCTATCACATTTCCATTTCGTGCAATCTATGCTAGTTTTATCTTGTGATTAAGTTATGCCATATTATATTCCTCCATACGGAGATGATAGGTACCCTTATACTGTTTAGTTGTAGTATTTACAGATGACCTATACAGCGTTCTACCATCGATTCTGTGGCGTAGGCTGGACGTACCCACATGCTCGTGTCCCTAATCAGGGTGCGGGTCGTGACATATTTTTTTGGTGGCCCATGCAGGTCGATGTCGTAATTAGTATGATCTTGTAATGGTGCTCGACTTAGAGTACTAATTACGAGCCTGCGACTAGGACATAGGATCTAGGATATGATAGGAGTTACTCAATCACATTTTAGAAAAAATTCTAATCTTTTGATTACCATGACAACTCTTCTTGCATTTGAATTCAATTGTCCTTCCTTGATTTTCCTTATCATGTGCCATATCGATCTCTTGGTTTCAATTCGTCCTCAGGATGACGATTACTCGCTCTCAGGCAACAGGACCTAGTACTGTTCCAGACAGGTCAGATCCAGTAGACGTCCACCTCCGGCTACGGGAGTAGCAGTCGAGAGAGCTGCCACCTCAGTTTCTGCCCTTCAGGCAGGAGTAGCAATGACAGTTCCAGGAGGTCTTCCACCTTCAGATGTGGGACCGTCTATAGTTATTCCTGAGACTTTTCTACCGCCACCTCCGCTACCGACGGATGCACAGCAGATGATGGCCTTTCTACAGCAGATGATGCAGACCCAGAGGGCCCAGGCAGAGGCATAACAGCATCAGGCTGATGCATCACACCGCCAGACAGAGGTGCTACGACAGAGTATGGAGAACTCCCACTAGCTGGCGATGGCAGCAGTTGAGAGGGTAGTCTCGGGTACAGTTCAGGGTGCCCTAGTTCAGCAGCAGAGTCAGGGAAGGCCTGGCACATGTCTTGATTTCAAGAAGATGAACCCGAGGGACTTCAAGGGTACCGAGGGTATCCTGTATACAGATGACTGGTTTGAGGATATCCAACGGAGCCTGGAGTTAGTAGAGGTCCCGAAGGAAATGTGGGTCACAGCTACGGCGAGTCAATTTTTCGATATCGCCTTGACGTGGTTTCGCACAGATCCTCGTGCATCAGTGAGAGGTTTGACATGGAAGAACTTCAGACGGCTTTTTAAGGAGAAGCTCTACCCCGACGTGGCTCTGACAGCTTTGGAGGCCCGGTTCGTCGGATTAGTGTAGGGGAACTCGTCGGTGGACGAGTATATAGCAGAGTTCTTCCGTTTGAGTAGGTTTGCACCAGATCTGATCCAGAATGAGGGGTATAAGGCTCGCAAGTTTCGGAGGGACATTATTCATACGGTTCGCACTCGTACTTCCGGGTGACGCGATGCGACCTTCGAGCAGATACTGATGGAGGCGCAGATAGCAGAGGAGGACTTTGGCCTCAAGCCGAAGAGGGGCAGCGATGTTCTTAGAGCGAGCTCTAGTACGGAGCCGACGAAGTGCCCTCACTTCCAGCAGAGGAAGATTCAGTAGCAGCCACAGTTACAGCTTCAGCAGGCACCAGCACGTGCCCACCAGTAGCAGGGTCAGGGCTAGAGGCAGGCCATGCAGTGTGCTTTCTGTGGGAAGTCGAGGCACACCCGGGAGGTTTGCAGAATGAAGCTAGGAGTTTGTTTATTCTGTGGAGCTTCAGATCACCAGATGAAGAACTGTGCTGCTCGTGCAGCCAGACAGGCAGGCCAGAACAGAGTATAGCAGGCTAGAGGAGGCCAGCAGGGGCGAGCTTTCTTCATGATAGTCAAAGACACACAGGCAGTAGCAGGGCAGATTGCAGGTTCCAATCTTTTGATCTCATTTTCGTATTTGTCTCCTTATAACTGTCTTGAAATTCGATTCTATCTGTTCCTTGTTAATTGATCAATTTTGTTCTATTATTTTTGTGATATGATTTTGATTTTTCCTCTGAGATAAGTCGTATGGGCTAGGTTGCCTCGATTATGGAATTTTAGAGTCTTCTATGGTCATATTAGCAGGCATAGTGAGGACATATAGTCGGATTATGGACGTATTTCTCGGGTATAAAAATTTAAGGTTTTCGCGGCCAAGCATGCGGCAATACGAAAATTTTAAATACCATGATTCTAGAGGTATATACCTTAGTCGAGGACTCTGTGATTATCGTAGCCCTGCTCACTAGTATGACGAAGACTCTGAGTATCATAATTTTGGACAGACGCATATGATTCTCGAACTGCATAATTTTAAATTGAGGATAATTTTGACTTTTGTAATTTTAGTCATTTATTTATTGACATTTAAATCATGATATGATTTTGGAGATTTTTTATTATCATTTTAAAACTATTAAAGCCATGACTATTGATTTTGATGTGTTACTAGTGAAATTTTAGAGACTGCTTGACCTAGAGCCTAACCATGTGATTAGGATATTTTTAATGTCATTTCTGGCCTAAGGGTATTTTGGTCATTTGACCTCTTTGAATTATTTTGACATTTATTGCATTGGTGATTGTTAATTTTGACTTTTGATATGAGTGATTTTGTGTTGGTTTCGTGTCCGTGTCAGACATGTATTAGTTTTTATTTACAAGTGTTTGATGTGCTTCAAAGACATTTTTTATCGCTGATTTTTTTAAAATTTTTAAAAGTATTTGAATGGGATTGTTTTCTGCATGTGTTTCCTGTGATTGCTTTGTTTTAATTTCGAAGAAGAATTTTTTTAAGGTGGATAGATTTGTCACCCCCAGTTTTCAAGAACAGGGATATTTTGGTTATTTTTTATTTTTAGAATATTTTTGGATTTATTTTATTATTTATGATATTATTTTGGGGTTATTTGAGTCGGGTTCGAATTTAACTCAATCCGACTTGTATCAGGGACCTGGGGTAGCTTTGACTCTAGTGGGACCCATTCATTAGTTAGACATGGCCCACATGATAATATTTAAGTTAGTATGGTTAGACTAAATATTCATGACTGGGTTGGGTTAATTAGAGACTTAAACTAGACTATTTTAGCCCCAAACCAAAACCTAACTTAAGTTGAACCTAATGAGACAAGAGGGGGGTATTTTAGACTTTACCTAATGGGGACGCATAGCCCATTCTTGGCCGACCATAGAGGGAGAGGGGTAGGTCACCTTCTCTTCATTCTTAGCCACAATTTCTCTCTCCTTTGTTCTTCCCCAAATTTGAGAGGAACCTCCATTGATTTCATCTCCAAATCAATCCTTTCCTCCATCAAATCTTCTTCATTTCTTCTCTACAAAATCAAGAGAAGGTGCCAGCCTAGTTTGGGAGATTTTGGCTTTGGTTCGTGTCTATTTGGAGATCCCTTCGTGTCGGTATCGTATCAGAAGGAGTTCCCTTGGATTTTACCTCTCGGAAGGTAAAATCTACCCTCTATTTCAATCCTACATGCATATAGGATTATTTTGAACCCATAGGAATGACCCACATGGTTGTGTCTCTATTTGTGTCCATTTGGAGTTATTAGGAGTGTCCTTGTTGTGCTTTGTGTCCATGTGGGAAACCCCTAATATTGGACACTTGTATTTAAATAATTTAATACATGTTTTAATATTAGATTTTTATATGTTAGAGATTACTATGAGCATCTGTTCACCGTATCAGCTCAGGACCGCTGGCGAGTACATTCACTGATAGTTTTTATTGTCTTGATATCTGCTATATCTGATTCAGTTCTAGTGTCTTACTTGATTTCCAACACGATGGTTCACGGACTAGTATACGTCGGATCCTGTCATGAGATGTTGTTCCTGGATTACTTTATATATTGGTACATTACTCGACTTGTTACCTGTACTTGTATAGACATGGACTTGGGAGTAGGCTGGCCTCCTGCTCTTGAGTCCCATATCATGACGTGTCATGTCCGGATCCATATACTATTTGGGGATGAGAAGTTATTAGTGGTTGTGTAATCAAAATCCCTACTTGTTCTTCACACTTGTACTTGCTACTTGTTCATAGCTATGCCCTCGTCTCACAACGGGTAAAGCCTGACCCTACTTGTTCATAGCTTTCCATGGGGGCCGGCCTGATCCTGCTCCGTTGTATACTTGTTTATAGCCGGTCAGATGGAAAGCCTGATCCTGATTCCCAAGTCGATCACATAACGTACTAATAATTCATGGCACATTTTATATTTACTTTATTATATCATATATCCTACTTAGTTATGTTCAGGAGAAGGGTTACAACCCAGGTCCTTGTTTGGTTTACGGGTTGTAACTTGGCTTCCGGAATAGCTCCCATGTCATCTTATAAATTATCGTCATATTCAGTACTCACATTCTGTTTTATATTTTCTGTTGATTTTGTCTTGTATTTTATTATAATTGTCTCTTATAGAATTTGTTAATTCATATGGAACTGCTGTTAGCGTTTGTACTTACTCATTTTTCTGACAGGATACCGTTGATATATTATAGGTGATTCTGAGGCAGACTGCTCGACCTACTATGGGGTCGAGATAGATGGAGACTTAGTCCAGGGTTGTGGCCTGATAGTTGAGCCACTAGACTTTGCACACCTGTGGCCTGATAGTTGAGCCACTAGACTTTGCACACCTGGACTAGTATAGCTTAGTTAGGTTTGCCTGGACTGCGATTCAGCTATTGTTTTTCAGACTGTAGTATTCTATATTATATTTTGTGACTCTATGATGTTGTTTATATCTCTGAGCTGTATTGGATCCTGAACTCATTTCCTGTTTTCACTTCTATCACATTTTTATTTCGTGCTATCTATCCTAGATTTATTTTGTGATTGAGTTATGCCATATTATATTCCTCCGTACGGAGACGACAGGTACCCTTATACTGTTTAGTTGTAGTATTTATAGACGACCTATATTGTATTCTACAGCTGATTCTACGGCGTAGGCTGGACGTACCCACGTGCTCGTGCCCCTAATCAGGGTGCGGGTCGTGACACGCTTTATTTCTCACTTCTAGAGGAGTTTACAGGCTAGCTTGGGCACTCAGCTCAAGTTCAGTACCGTATATCACCCCCAGATAGATGGGCAGTCAGAGAGGACATTCAGACACTCGAGGGTATGCTTCGTACTTATGTGTTAGATCTCAGGGGTTCTTGGAAGGACCATCTCCACCTGAGAGAGTTTGCTTACAATAACAGCTATCAGGCCAGTATAGAGATGTCGCCATTTGAGGCTCTATATGGACGGAGATGTTGCACTCCCTTATCGTAGGATGATGTCGGCGAGAGAGTAATACTTGGCATAGAGATGGTAGTGGATGTAGCTGAGAATGTTAAGCTGGTCAGGAATAGACTTCGGGTGGCACATGATAGACAGTGGCATCGGACGGATAGCCACCGAAGACCGTTAGAGTTTGAGATATAGTTTTAGTTCTTGGTTTGTGTTTACTTGTGATTGTTTGATATAGGATTGCGTGTTGAGTCTTGTTTTGTGAATAGGTTGGCAATATGGTGTTCCTGAGGATTTTTCTGACACGAGGTACGATTTACTTTGGCAGGGGTGGGAAGCTTAGTCTGCGATTCATCGGACCTTTTACCATCCTTGAGAGGGTCGATGTAGTGGCCTATCGACTGACTTGCTATCTACGCTCGAGGGAGTTCACAACATCTTTCATGTGCCACAGTTGAGATGGTACATGACAGACCCTAGCCATGTGTTGGATCACTCCGAGATAGAGGTGGGGCCTACTCTCAACTATCCAGAGCAGCCTGTGGATATTTTGGATCGTCGGAAGAAGGTGCTCTGAAACTAAGCTATGTCCTTGGTTCGTGTCGCATGGAGGCATCACTCTCCAGGTGAGTCTACCTGGGATAGGGAGGACGATATGCGGCAACATTACCCTTATCTCTCTGAGCCTTGAGGTATTGTTCTCCTTGTTCTTGCTTGTATTTCTGTGCTAGTTTTGTCTTTAATTTCATGGACAGAATTTTTTTAGGAGGGTAGATTTGTCACTACGACAATCTTAGATAGGGCTATTTTTGTCAATCTATATTATTTATATTGCATGAGTAGTTGTTTAATTAAATGATTGTGAAGGTTTCATTTATTGTGGGTTTAGTCTATTTATTGAACCCTTGACTTGTGGACCTAATTAGACTAGACATGACCACTTGAGCCTACATTCTAGGATGAACACGACTAGCCACATTTAAGTCATCTTAAGTCTAGTTTTAGAATAGAAATTAATCCACCACTGTAATGCCTGTGGTTCGTATTACGTATTTCTGAAATACGTGTACGTATTTATTCTTGTATTGTATGATTTTCTAGCTTAATTTCCTTCCTGGACTTGGTTTATTCCTGGTTTGGGTTGGTTGGTTCGGCTTGGCTTGGTTTTGATTGGGTTCATGATGAACCCAAGGTGAACCCCTACCTACCACCACTATTTGTATTTATTAGCCCTCTTCATTCTCTCTCTTCATTATTCATCTTCTTCTTCCTCATTTACTCCCTTCACCTACCAAAGAGAGAAGAGAGAGGTCTAGGCAAGTGCAACTTGCTTCCACAAGAGAGCCCATTTTTATTGTTCCATTAGCTTCTCCTCATGTTTCTAAGACACATTAGAACTTGTCATTTTCTATTTTGAGGCTTTAATTTTTGTAGATCTAGAAATTAGTTATTTTTGAATTTTGGTGGTTTTGATCTATTAAACTTCTTGTTTTCAAGTTTTGATGGTTCCATGTTGTAGAGAATTTTATTCTACCCAATTTTGACCTTTGAAAAGTTGGATTTGGACTTATTTTGACCAAGTTATGGACTTTTGAAGCTTTGGGTTTAACCATGGAGTTCTTGCTGTTTGGAGAAGACAGTGAGCAGTACGCGAGCTTTTTAGCTTGTGCTACTGAGTTGCGTACGCTCTTTAGCGCAGCGCAGTCCTCATACGCTGCCTTTTGGAAGCGTATGTCATGCATACGCTGCCTTGGCAAGGAGTCGTATGGACCTCATACGTTGCCTTGGCAAGGAGTCGTATGGACCTCATACGCTGCCTTGGCAAGGAGTCGTATGGACCTCATACGCTGCCTTGGCGAAGAGTCGTATGGACCTCATATGCTGCCTTGATGAGGAGTCGTATGAAGTACATACGCTGCCTTTTGGGAGCGTATGACCTGAGCGTATGACCTGAGCGTAGCTTGACTTGAGCGTAGCTTGACCTGAGCGTATGACCTGAGCGTATGACCTGAGCGTAGCTTGACTTGAGCGTAGCTTGACCTGAGCGTAGCTTGACTTGAGCGAAGCCTGACCTGAGCGTACGCTGACCTGAGCGTAGCCTGACCTGAGCGTAGCCTGACTTGAGCGTAGCCTGACCTGAGCGTAGCCTGACCTGAGCGTATGACTTTGGCACTGAGCGTATGGCCTTTGGTAGACTTGGTCTTATATCAGCGTGTTAGTTTGGTTATATTTTTCTTAGGCTTGGCTCTTCTATAGCCCTGTATATTGATATTTTATTAGATATTTTATGCCCATTTTATATCCTTACGTCTTTTGTCATGAACTTGATAATCACGAATTTACTTGATATGTTTGGAATTGATAATTGAGCATGACGTGATAGTGACCCGTAGTGGTGCACTCCTGACATAATAACCTGACATGACCTGATAGTGGCCCGTCGTGGCGCACTCCTGACAAGTACACTTGGCATGATAACCTGGCATGATTATCTCGAATAGCTGTTGCGACGGCTACCTGACATGACATGACCTGTATAATTAATCTGGACACCGTGGGCGATTGTGTTTGTATAAATAAACCAGTCCTGTCTTGCATCATGTCTAGGACAGGGACTCCCGAGTACCACGGTCAGGAGTACCTACTAAAATGGACTAAGGCTAATAACTAGATTAATACATTAGTCATAACGAGATTTTCCAGCTACAGGCAATCCCGTTACCTGGGCACGCCTTGGGATCTGTAGCCTGCCGTCGAGTAGGGCACATTTCCAGCACACTGTTATGTGTTGCACCCTTTAAGCTACCTAAGGGTACATTCGTTTCCTGGACGATGTACCCACCTGAATTCAACTCTAATCTTTTAACCCGGGTAACCTGGATGGTCTGCAGGGCTTGTAGCTGTGGAATAATCTTACTGCATCTTGTTAGTAATTAGGCTTGTGACAACCCTAGTTAGTTAAAGTATCAAGCCGTAATTCTTGCTTGGCCGTGAAGTGATTGGACGGAGTCTAACCAGTCTAGTCTTGCCCTGATCCTGTTCCAGATTATTGAATGACCAGAATGCTTGTATTTATTTTACCGATAAATGGTAAGAATTCCAAGTTCTGTTCAGACGAAAGGTTACAACCCCGGTCCTTATTTGGTTTACGGGTTGTAACCTGGATTATCTGAATAGTTCCATGGTTATCTCGTCGTATATCATCCTGGTGTATTTTCTTTATTTCTAGTTCTTACTTTTATTTATATCTTGTGCTGATTGCTGGTTTTGGTTCTTAAGTGAAGCCTCCTTTGTGACACTTGCTCTTTCTAGGGTCTGACCCAGCTGGTTTTGTGTGGCCAAGTTTCGGAGCAGCTCCAGAGGATCTACCGACCTTCCTGCCAGATGGTGAACACTAGAAGGAATCCCGGCAACGAGTAGGTTTTATTTTGCTCTCCCACTCCCTTGTAAAAATATTCTTTTGAGGCGTTTAGCCGACGAGCACCTGTTTAGCTCGATTGTACTTACTTACTGTCTGCCTACGGGCTGTAACATGATTAACAGATCCTAGGGTTGATCATGTATGACTAAACTCTTGCTAGTCCTGACATTTTATAACGACTAGCATCATGATCAACTGAATATGTAATGTTTGGGACGCCTTACTATTATATATTTGATGATCATACATCTTGTGACTTTTACTTGCTTGTGATTGAGACACTAGGCTTGTTCATGACCTTAAGAGACTGTTGGCTTGTAGATAAACCCTCATGTATCTAGACAGCCGTGAACGTATAGCGAGATGGATTCCATTTCATATACGTAGCTGGCTATGTCTGCCCCCGCTCTCCAGTATTCTGGTTCTGGGGCGTGACAACCACTTAGAGCACAACTAACCCTTTCATTTAAGAGAGTGTTCATGACAACTTGAGGGGTAGAATGGACATTTTAGAAGGGGTTTTAGGGATTCATTTATGGCTGGTCATAAAGAGGGTTTAATCCTTCTTCTTTATATTATTTTGAGCCTCCATAAACCCTAGAAGGAGCCTCTTCAAGCCCCCTTCCATTTCTTTCATTTATACCCTTAAAACACCTCTAAATTCCTTCAAAACCTTTTCAAATCCTCATCCTACAAGACTAGAAGCTTGGAGAACAAGGAGCTCGTGAGAAGGAGTCCAAAGGATAGAGAGATTGTGTCAAACTTGACACAAAAGTATCCCTAGAAGGTTTCATTGGGAATCCATCTCCCAATAGGTAAACCCTTGTCTTTTTTATATAGTTTGAGCTCCAATTTCATGCATGACACTTGCAGGAACACTCACATGGACTAGGGGTACCCATGGAAAGAAGAGCAAGACTCTAATCTTCATTTTGGTATAGTTTATTTAGGGTTTTTGAGTCATCCTTGGAGAAATCCGAGGAGAGCCCACCAAGTGTTTGTCAAAATGATAAATAAACTATTTTTGTTTTGATTTCAATTTTATACCCATAGTTGGCTTGGTGGTTCATTAGATAGGCATTTAAAGTAATTTTTAAGATTATCTCACTATTGTATATACACATATATGACATATATATATATATATAAAATATATGTATGTACATTGTACTTGTCTTGTGAGCAACTATCAAGTGACAGTGAGCTAAATCTATGGTGATTATTAGAGGAAAAGGTGGGGCATCACATATAAATGAAGATAGGGTATACCTATATGGTATCATACCATTTGAAAAAGGAAAGGGGATCCTAGTATCAGTATAGCAGCAGGGGGTTTCAGTGACCAGGGCTTAACCCGATCTTGACTGGTACTGAGCAGTGAGGCCACTTGGCTATGCCATGTTGTGAGGGTGGCATGTTAGTCACTGCACAATGTTGGCCATTTGGCTCAAGCAGGCAATGACCTACTATCGACAGGCATGACTTTGCCTAACCTGTGGACAGTTAGGCCACAATTGGCCTTAGGCTATGAGCCAAGTGATAGTGTTTTGGAGAGAACTAATGTGTGATTTGGGATTGGACATAGGTAAATGTCAGTCCTATGTTAGTTAAGTGGAGGTTTTTGAGTTAGTGTCTCTAGCATTCAATGTCTTGATGTGTGAGAGTGGTTATTAGTTAGTTCAGTGTGTATATAATAGTTGTGTTTCGGAGTGTCTTAATATATCAGTCCTAGTATAAGCTAGGATTAGTATAGGGTTGTTAACATTGGCCATTGGCCATGTGATTGGATTTCAGGTGAGCAGGGGGAAAACAAAACACTTAGGCTAGGCCTTTGGTAGGCCACTT
Organism: Iris pallida; assembly: GCA_029216955.1. NCBI lineage: Eukaryota > Viridiplantae > Streptophyta > Magnoliopsida > Asparagales > Iridaceae > Iris > Iris pallida. The sequence goes on along the minus strand of JANAVB010007200.1, from coordinate 4,024,223 downwards.
GGCCATTTAGCCTATGGGTAAGGTATGCAGGGTTAGAAAAGGGGATTTTCCTCTTTCTTTAGCAAGTTAGTTCATTGTGTGTGTGTACAGTGCTTGAGAGTATGACTAATTAAGTATAGGAGGGTGTTCTAGTATTCAGTTAGTGTTAGTTCAAAGCATGAGTGTCCCTATTGTCTAAAGGGTTGGGGTGAACTAATGTGTGAAGCAAGTGAAGTATCAGTCAGTGTCAGTGAGTGAAGTAAGGGTGTGAATAGTGAATTATTGTTAGTATCAGTATGATACATGGGTTAGAGTATCAGGGGGTGGAGTAATGTGTGGTGCCATATGTAGAGGCCTTTGGCCTAGGGGTTCGAGTGAGAGTGTGTGAGACTACTGGCCGTTGGGAATTAAACCCTATTTTGTATAGTGGCAGCAGTTGCAGGCCACATTGTTTGCACTTGGCAGCAACATGATTGCTCTAGTAGCAACTGTATGGTTAGTGCATTAGCAGCACTTGGCCATGGCTTGGCCCTTTGTGAGACTCGTCTCACAGTATCGGTATTTATATATCGATATGTATTTATGTACTGTATTTTGTATTATTTTGGTTTTCAGAATGTTTTATTTTTTTTCCAACTTATAGATTTTTTCTTTGACCGACATACCACCAGTATACCAGTGTATACTGACGGCATACCTGTCACTCCCGTTTTTCTATTATACGTATTTTTCGTGTACGTATACGGATTTTTGACATATGTCAGGTGACCCATATTTTGACTTGTCTTTCTTAGCCATGTGTTGGTTTAATCTTGAATTGGTTTAATTTGGTTTGGTTCAACTTGGCATGGCTTGGTTTAGGTTGGTTTTAGATGAGAGGGTTGGTATATAAACCAATTTCTCTCTCTCTCTCTCTCTCTCTCTCTCTCTCTCTCTCTCTCTCTTCATTACTTCTTATTTATTTCTTCATCTTCTTTTTCATTTACTCCTCCCCCAACCCTAGGCAAGTACAACTTGCCAAATCTTGAACATTATTATTTTGTCATTTTTTTTGTTCTATTCTCTTCCTCGCATAATTCTAAGTCTCATTAGAACTTGAAGTTTTCGATTTTAATGGTTACATTTTTGTAGATCTAAGTTTATAATTTTTCTTATTTTTTTTGGTTTTGATCTCTTAAATTTTGTTATTTTTGGAAACTGATTTCATGTTGTGGGGAATTCAATTCTATCCAATTTTGGCTTTTGAACCACTTAAATTTCGATTTATTTTGAGTTAGTTATGCCATTTTTCGTGTTCATGGGTTCTCCACACCTTTTGGTGCGGTCGGGACGATGAACAGTACCGCACAGCATTTTTGCCATGCGTCGTTCTTATGCCGTGGGAATTTTTGCCTGTGTGTGCAGCGCATCTCATGCGCCGCATGCCTGCGCACCGTTATTGCGTGCACCTTATGCCGTGGGCATTTTTGCCTGCAAGAACAGCGCATCTCGCGCGTCCGAGCGATTTTCTGCCGTACGTCGTGCTTGCGCGCACCTTGCACTGTGGGCATTTGTGCCTGCGCGCGCATCGCATCTAGAGCGCCGCACGCCCGTGTGATTTTTTGTCGTGCGCCCGCGTACCGTGCTTGCGGGCACCTTGCGTCGTGGGCATTTTTGCCCGTGGGCACAGCGCAATTTTCCGTCGCGCGCCGTACTTGCGTGCACCTTAAGCCGTAGGAAGTTTTTCCCGTACGTGCAGTATGTTTTGCGTACATTGGGCAGATCGTGCACCGTACATGCATGCTTCGTGCGTCTTGGGCAGTTTTGCTCGCACGCGCAGTACGTCCGTCCGCGGATTGCCTTGAATGGATGTTTTTGCTTGTTTGAGCTGTTTTGTGGCTAGAATCTTGAAAAACTCAAAACATAAAAGTTGTAGATCTTTGTCTTGGCTTCAAGAATCTTCTTGTTCACCTTAATTGGAGTTGATATGCGACTAATAATTTCAATCGTAGTTTTGATCTTTTGGCATATTTTCTGTACTTGGCCATTCTGATATTTTCTTCAACTGTAATAAATTCTTAACATGATTAGATGATCTCGTATAGTTAGAGAATGATTGTACACCCTATATACACTTGACACTAGCACATGTTCGATTATTATTCTATGTCATGTGCTTACTTTTATTTACTCATTTTCACATGCCATGATATGTCCTTCTTTTCGATTCTTTCTTATATGCTATGATATGTATTGCCATGCCTTCCCGGATTTATTGTACTTTGCAGTCTATGCCATGTCTTGAATTTCTTTGTTATGGCCCGTCGTGGCGCACCCATGTTACGTGTCTTCTTTGCTTACTAGATAGTGACCCGTCGTGGTGCACTCTTGTACATGTCTTTTCCTTGCTTACATGATAGTGGCCTGTCATGGCGCACTCCCTATTTTTTGTAGTGCCTCGTCGTAGCGCACTCCTAGCTTCTAGCTTATTATACTTTTTAGTTGTGGCTTGTTATAGTGCACTTTCTTGTATTATCCAGTCTTGCATATCATGTCTAGGATGGATTCTCCGAAATGCTACACCCTGAATCCAATAATAAAACATTAAGGACTAAACAACTAGCTTGATTACCTAGATGCATTGGGAGGGGAGAATTTTTCGGTTGCTTGCATGCCCATTATTCCGGCCCCAACCTGAATAGATTTGGAGCTATCTGTCATGATGAGCACACTTCCAGCGCACCGTCGAGTGTTGCACCATTTATATGTTTTAGGGTACATTTGTCTCCTGGACAATGTACCCACTATTAGATCTTATGATACATTTCTCTTCCTGGCGATGTATCCACTGTTACTTTCTTTACCTTTTGGCCTGGATAAGTTGGGTAGTCTACAGAAAAGGTAACTGGATTGGATTTCTCAAAAGTGCATCTTGTTAGTAATTAGGATTGTAATAACCCTAGTTAGCTAATGTATAAAGCCATACTCGTTGCTTGGCCGTGATTGTTGTATGGAGTCCAGACTAGTCTAGTTTTGTCTAGGTTGTGTCTGTATTTGTTTATTTCAGTACATTATTGTTTATGCTTTACTTTTGTGGATAAATGATTAGAAAATAAGTTCTGTTCAGGAGAAGGGTTACAACCCCGGCCCTTGTTTGGTTTACGGGTTGTAACTTGGGTTCCTGAATAGTCTCATAGTCATCTTGCCATTTATCGTCCTATTTAGTACTCATACGCTACACATGATTCCTATGTTGTACTTTGATTAGAGACTAAGTTCTATTCATGAGAAGGGTTATAGTCCCGGTCCTTGTTTGGTTTACGGGTTGAAACTTGGGTTCCGGAATATTTTCTAAGTCATCTTATCATTTGTCGTTCTATATAGTTCTCACATGCTCTCATGCCCTAGTTATCTAACATGTCCACCTGTCCCAGTATCCTACATATTTACATAGCCCGGTTACCTTACATGCTCACATGTCGCAGTTGTCTCCCATGCTCATATGTCCAATTATCTTACATGCTCTCATGTTCAGATATCTCACATGCTCACGTGTCTAGTTTGTCTTACGTATTCATATGCTTCCATTTACTTTACATGTCCACAATTTACATTATGACACACGTTATTACTTTATGCTCCCTGTTGCTTTACTTATTGTATTTCTATTCTCGGGATAAGTGCATTGGTAGTGCACGAGTCTCGATCTGTATTTACTTATTTATGTCTCTATCCGTTGCTATGTTAGCTATTGCTGGTTTTAGTTCATAAGTTTGACTTCCTTTGTGGTACTTGCTATTGGGGGTCTGACCCCACTGGTTTTGTTTGGCCAGATCTGATAGAGGAGCTCGGAGGATCTTTCGTACCATCTACTCGACGGTGACTACCCGGAGCAACAGAGTACCTTAGTGGATTTTCTATCTCATTCTTCCACTAGTTAGGTATATTATTCTTTTGTGTTGTTTAGCCTCCGAGCACGTGTTTAGCTCGTGTTTGGGACCTTGACATTTAGCCTACGGGCCTAAACATGATTTGCGTATTCTAGACTATAGCTAGAGCTTATCATGTATGACTATTACTCTTGCTAGTTCTTCATTTTGTATTACTAGCTTCATGAACATCCATGTATATATAGTTTGGGACACTTTACTATTTTTATGTCTAATGATCATACTTCTTGTACTTTGCATATTTGTCTGTGATTGAGATACCTAGGATCGCTTGACCTAGGATTGACTATTGGCTTGTAGTCGTAACACCCATGTCTTGACAGCTTATACGTTATTTCAGAGTACTGGAGTACTTTGGTATTACGTAGCTGGCCTGGTCCGTCCCCACTTGCCAGTATTCTGGTTCTGGGGCGTGACATAGGTTTTAGTGGTAGCCCAAGCTGGTCTGATTTATCAGATATGTGGGGGTTACTGATATTTAGATATCTCAGTCACAATTCTTCTTTATTGACATCCTTCGTATTATTTTATATCTCTGATCCTTTGACCTGATATCTGCCTTGATCGTTGATCTTTCATGTTCCCTCAATTTGATCCATGTGTCCTTCAACTTTCAGGGACATTGTTCTTAATCCTTTCAATCATCTTGTTTAGGTTCTGTCGATGACATGTCAGCAATCTTCAGTTAGGCCAGTCTTGGAGGATCAGTCTTAGCATTCAGAAACAGAGTCGAGAGTCGATCTGAGGGCAGTGTTGTCCGTCTATCTCGATCAGCCAGCTGTGCCCGTGCAGTCAGTATTTTCAGTTCAGCTAGAGTTTTATCAGTCATTGCCAGTGATAGATCATCATCCAGATAAGGCATTGCCAGAGTCAGGTCATCATGTATCCCCAATACAGTTAATATTCCTAGCAGAGGTAGTATCAGATCATCCTAATGTGCATGCATTCTAAGGGATCATAAAGGATATGATGGAGTCACAGCAACAACGAGATCTCGTTCTCCAATATAGTATCCAGATGTTGATAGAGCATAGTAGGCAAGGAATACTAGAGGTATTTCAAGCCGAGGACTTACAGCTAGAAGTAGTACAGATTGAAGCCAGGTAGTACCAGTCATCTAGTCAGTCAGCATATCGAGCCCGACCTACTGTAGAGGCAGTACGAGAGCACGAGCGTATATCCAGGAGGACCACATCCAGAACTGAGGGTTGTAAGAGGTACCATGCACCCGTGCCAGGCTTTCCACCTTGACATCCCTCACCAGTACCAGCATACTAATATCTATACCAGCATCGGAAGTTACCAGCCGTATGTTCCTTCTATGGAAGGGGATGGCACACTCAGCTTACTTGTCGAAGGGCTAACTTTCTATGTTTGTCATGCGGATCACCAAACCACATGATAGGGATTTGTCCCCGGAGGAGTTCAGCTGGATCTTTATCCTTCCTGCCTTTAGTTATCCAGTTCGAGGTACTAATACCAGTTCAGCAGAAGCGAGCTCAGAGGCCTTCATCGACGCAGTCTCATGCATTCCAGCAGGAAGGGTCTCAGTAGTATATGCAGGCCCAGGCTCAGTGGCAGAGAGACCAGCAGTATCAGACGGAATAAAAAGCATGTACCTATTGTGGCAAGATAGGGCATCTCAGATCAGTTTATCGGGCGGCCAATAGGCAATGTTTCTGCTGTAGAGTGGAGGACCATTCAGTTAGCACTTGCCCCTATCTGATATCTCGAGGACGACCAGCTACACCAGATGTACCACCTCAGTCCTTTTAGTCGTATCAGTCATCACCCGCAGCAGTAGATGAGCAGTTAGGACCAATACTAGATGTTCAGCCATTGGCACAGTATCCTCCGTCATCGAGAGCTCAAAGGGTTAGGCAGCGCAGAGCAAAGTTGTATGTGCAGTCTCAGGGGCCGCTCTAGTATCGGCATGAGGGTAGTACCTAGGGAGTCTCAGGTACCATCTTTATGGTCTTCTTTCAGTTATGTCTTTTTTATTCATCCTTCAGTAGCAGGCCAGGTAGTGGCAGTATATCTTGGGTTCTTGTCGGCGACCTTGTATTTTACCTATATCAGGGGTACAACGGTCGGCTTGACTTATTCTGTGAGTGAATACGAGTTTCTCGTCCCACTCTTCTGTCTTCGTATCTTTAGATACATGATATCTATCACGTGACTCGACTACGAAGATACATCCTAGGTAGAGTCATGTCTTAGACTAAGTCATTGGTACCGACTTACTTTGAGACTCGACCCCTATCTATTTTAGGAGTCAGCGTAGGCCAGCGAGGGCGGGTCCCTACTCAACTGACTCAGGAGACATATTTATTCATATGCCTTCAACCCTTCTTGATTGTGGTTGTGTTATTGCTTACGCATTTATTTGTATTACTGTTGCCTTCATTTATTGCTTACACATTTATTTGTTGCCTTCAATTACTTATATGACATGCTTTGTTTTATTGAGATCGTTGTATTTTCTTGAGCTTTTGTTTTGGTTATTATGCTTGACTAGCTTTAGGAAATTTTGAGGATAAAATTTTTCTAAGGATGGGAGAGTTGTGAGACTCGTCTCACAGTATCGGTATTTATATACAGATACGTATTTATGTACTGTATTTTGTATTTTCTTGGTTTTCTAAATATTTTAATTTTTTTTCAACTTATAGATTTTCTCCATGATCGACATACCGTAAGTATACACCGACGACATACCTTTCACTATCGTTTTTCCATTATACGTATTTTTTGTGTACGTATACAGATTTCTGACATTTGTCAGGTGACCCGTGTTTTGACTTGTCTTTCTTAGCCTTGCCTTGGTTTAATCTTAACTTGGTTTAATTTGGTTTGGTTCAACTTGGCATGGCTTGGTTTGGATTGGTTTTAGATGAGAGGGTTGGTATATAAACCAATTTCTCTCTCTCTCTCTCTCTCTCTCTTCATTACTTCTCATTTACTTCTTCATCTTCTTTTTTATTTACTCCTCCCCCATATCTAGGCAAGTACATCTTACCAAATCTTAAACATTATTATTTTGCCATTTTGTTTATTCTATTCTCTTTCTTGTATGATTCTAAGCCTCATTAGAACTTGAAGTTTTCGGTTTTAATGGTTACATTTTTGTAGATCTAAGTTTGTAATTTTTCTTTTTTTTTGTTTCGATCTCTTAAACTTTGTTATTTTCGAAAACTAATGATTCCATGTTGTGGGGAATTCAATTATATCCAATTTTGGCTTTTGAACCACTTGATTTTGATTTATTTTGAGTTAGTTATACCATTTTTCGTGTTCATGGGTTTCCCACACCTTTTGGTGCTGTCGGGACGATGAACAGTCCCGTGTGCAGCGTTTTTGTCGCCCACCGTGCTTGCACCGTGGGCATTTTTGCCTGCGCGTACAGAAAATATCGTGCACCGTGCACCCGCAGGATTTTCTGCCGCGTGCCGTGCTGTCACGACCTGTTACCCAAATTGTTGGGCCGGGCCGAGCCATGTCCAGCCTACGCTTGGTCAAAGCGTAGTAAGCTGTTCTAAGAATAGACAATAAAGAATCTAAGCAGCTAACAGTTCTAAAACCATATTTAAAGTTCATCACAACACAGCATCTATAAGCGAAGGTAAATAAGTACAGACTTAATAATACACTTTATAAGTATCTAACTGGAGACAAAGTCCAGTATCCAAATATAAGTACAGACAAAGTCTAAGTCTCAAAACACAAGAAAGATAACTAAGCAAGGTTCCCCGCTGGGGCCTCTTCTGGAGCTAAGGCCAGGTCCTCAATGCAGTACCATAACATGTAACACGTAGCATATTCTCCTCAGAAAGTGAACCTACAACGTTATCCTGTCAGGACGGGTGCAAGTACAACCTCTACAACTAAAATACTGAACATATAATGAAAGAGATGTACAATAAGAAACATGGTGTGATAAATCTATAAAACAGGAAATACTGGAAACATGGCCTCATGGTACAACTGGGATCACAATATCATAGTAACACAGAGAACATGGCATATCTGGAATCATGGTATGACTGGAATCACAGTATCATAGTATCATAGGGAACATGGCATAACTCATAGTCTATCATGGCAAGGAAACATATGTCATAGAGACAGATGCATATGTAATGTTTAAAACTGTAGCAGGTACGTGATTGGTCAATAGGTGCACATGTGCTGGGGGCACATGTGATAAATGTACTTCCGTACAAGTCACAAGCGATAGATGTACATACGCACAAATCCACGGGGTGCGCGTACGACAAGATATGCATATAAAATGCTACCTTGCTCGGTAAATACATACGGAGAGGGGGGCATGATCACGTACTCAACTGTCAGTTTCCCCATAACCCATATTCTAACATGTGAGAGATACGAGAACAGTAAAAATATGTGGGAGATACTGGGAGCAGTATAAGCATGGCAGGTACTGGGAGCAGTATAAAACATGTGAATACTCGGAGCAGTATATAGTATAGTGAAACATTTACTGAGAACCAGTAAGAAGCATGTGAAGATATAAGAACTGTCCTAAGCATGGCAGGTACTGAAAGTAATACAACATGTGAAGACATAACTTGCTACCTCAAGGATCAGTATTTTAACAGGTTAATACATGTTCTAGCATTAAAAGACAGTAAATGAGTTTGTAGATGTACTTGCCTCGAACAAAGCAAGAATACTAGTACGAAGATATAGATGTCCGATGTCCTGTCAATAATGATATACAAACTCAGTTCTAAGCTATGTTCAATATTACACTAGTGGTGTGACACGACTCCTAACTGAATACTAACTAAGTGGGGACCTAGCATAAAAGTCTAATATGGAGTACCACTATACACAAACTAACTTCCTAGGGTCTTTACTCTAGTGTAGGGTGAGGTCCAATACTATAATAACTCAAATCAACACAAAATAGTGAAAGTCGTAATTACTCAATAAATAAATCAAACTGTACACTAAGTTCTAACAATTTTAGAGATAGACAAAAAGCTTAAATATATATAAAATAAAGTACCAAAATGATCCTTGTTAATTATAGAAATTTATAATAATTTTTCTGGGATTTATAAAACCTCATAAATATTTATTAAAAATCAGCAAAAACATGTATCCTGAAAATGAGTTCTGTTTTTCCATTTTTTATAAAATACCAAAAGTAATTATTAAATACTGGAAAACTTATAATAAATTAGCTAAATTAACATAGTATTTAAATATAATTTTTCCAAGATTTTTACAGAAATTAAAATATATATAAAAATTCAAAACCAGAAAGTAATAATATATGAAAAAAATAATTAATTACAAATTAAGGATAATACATAAGCAAAATCTACAGACATCGTCGGATGATAAAATAAATATCACCAAAGTGTCCAGAATGGTCAAATTAGCTAGGATAGCCTACCCATAAGTCCAATTTGGACACAGGGGCAAAACGGTAATTTCGGGTCAAAATGATGTCCGCCGTTGGACACACTTTGCACCGAAAAACGTGTCAGGATAGAAGTCTACAAAACCTAGCAAATTATATGTCCACGAATCCAGAACGATGATACGAATCCAACGGTATGTCCGAAATAGGAATCCGATGTGCCGATCTCAAAATGATACGTTGACGCGGACACTTGGTATCCGATTTGCACCGAAATGCGTGCCGAAGCAAATGTCTTCAAAACTCAGCAAATTATATGTCAACTAGACCAGAATGACGATACGAACTCAACGGTATATCCGGAATGGGATTCCGATGAGCCGATCTCAAAGTGACCCGTTGACTCGAAAAGTGGGACCCACTTTGCACCGAAATGCGTGCCAGGGCCCACGTTCTCCAAATCAAGCAAATTTTATATGAAAACATGCCAGAACGACGCCACGAGTCTACTGGTGGTGTCAGAAATTGAATCCAGAGTCCGGGTTCAAAAATGGAATTTAACAAGTGCAAATTAAAGAATTCGGACGGCCAACTTTGGCATCGAATTCGACCAACCGAACGTGCTTTTAATGAAACGAAACCTAAAGGAGACAGGAAGATGGTTATACCAGCTGTGCACAGGAACTAGTAGTGCGCCAACCGAAGCTGCGACGGCGAAGTTACGAGCTGACGAAGTCGGTTCCACGAAACTGTCCAAAAATAGTTCAATTTAAAACGTCAACTTGGTAGCCTGTTTTGAGGTATCAAACGACAAAATTAACGGATGAAAATTGATAGGAGTGAAGATGGATATACCGAAATTGCGACGGATAAAAAAGTTTGTCGATCCAACGGTCGGATCTCCCAGAAAACATGCACAAAGTTGCTGCGACGGAGCACGAATTCTGAGTTCCAAACTCGCGTGCGCGGACGGGATTTCGACGTAAACGCACGAATAGCCTATGCGTCGTGCCGGGGAGGAAGGCGGCGGCTAGGGGGTGATCGCCGGGGGGTCGTGCGTCGGTAGGGGGGTCGCCGGTGGCCGATGGCCGGCCACGTAGTGGCGTACAGCCACGCGGCAATGCACGTTTGCGCCGCGCGCGTGCATGCATGCGGCTGCTGCCGCTGGCGCAGCTGCTGCTGCGGCCGTCCAGGGCGGCGGCGCAGCGCCGGGCATGGCGGGGGCGGCTGTTCGGTGGTGGCGGTGGCGTGTGGTGGTGGCTTAGGTGATGGTGGAGGTGGTGGTTTCATGGTGGTGATGGTGTTGATGGTTTATGGTGGTGGAGTGAGGATGATGATGGTGATGAGGAAGGAAGGAGGAGAGGGAGGAGCTCGGGCATGGAGGTGGTGATGTCGGCCATGGAGGAGGAGTGGTGAGTGTGTGGCCGAGTGAGAGGGAGAGAGTAAGAGAGTGTTTTGTGTGTGTGTGTGTAGAAGAGAGTGAGAGAGAGTTGATTAAATAAAAATAGAAAGAGAGTGGGAGAGTTGATATTTGTGTGAGAGAGAGGGGGATGTCGGTCCACACAAAAGGGGGGGGTTGCTGTGAGGTGGAGGTGAGGGGGTGTGTGAGTATTTGTTTGGAGATATATATATATATATATATATATATATATATATATATATATATATATATATATATTTGTAAAGTGGAGAAAAATTTAGATATTTAAAATAGGGAAAATAGGAAAATTATGTGGGATGTTTGGATAGTCAAGAGAGAACAACATGGGACTTGGGTTCGGGTTAGGTCGAGCCGGGTCGGGTCAAAATCGAACCGGGTGCAATAATTGAATTAAAAATAGGGATTTATAATCACGGGAAAGTAAATAATATGCGAGGACTCCAATAAATGGGACACAAGCGTCATGTGGGTAGTAGGCTTCATGTGGGCCATGTCCATACTTTGGGTCGACTAGGTTGGATCGATGTCGGGTCCCGAAATTAAATTAAAAAATAAATCAGGTTTCACGGTAGAGAATTAATCGGCCTAACTTGACCCAAAAATTGTGCGAAGAAAATGAAGCACAAAATGGAGTGTCTGAGTGGGACACGAAGGTCATGGGTGGAGAGCGTCTCGAGTAGATCATCCATGAGAAGTTGGTTCTGAGAAAACGACTGGTCTGGTGCTCCTAAATTAAAAGTCACGGTAACGTGCAAACGATGATCAAAAATAAAAGTGAGAATAATTATTCAACGATTAATTGGTCTAAGTTGACCCGAAGTTGCGCGATACTAAAAGAGCACAAGGGAACGAGTTCAAGTGGGACACGATATATCAAAACGAAGATAATCTTGTCTACTTCAAAACTCGTGAAGAGAGTTTACAGAGATTGGTATCCCTGACGCTCCAGAAGTCAAAGTTACGGAAAGGTACACAAATGATCAAAACAATTAAAAAATAATATATTTATTGAAAATAATTCATTTACAAAATTTAAAATAGCCCTGAAATTCAGGAGGCTTACACGTGCTTATGCGTACCTTGTGTCGTGGGCATTTTTGCCCGTGCGTGCAGCGCATCTCGCGCGCCGTGCGCCCGCGCGATTTTCTGTAACACGCCGTGCTTGCGCCTAGCATCATAGGCATCTTTGTTCATGTGCGCAATGCGCAGACCATGCGTCGTGAATACGCGCTCCATGCATCGTGGGTAGTTTTGCTCGCGCACAGTGCGCCCGTGCGCAAATTGCCTTAAATGGATTTTTTTGCTTGTTCAAGCTATTTTGTACTAGAATCTTAAAAAACTCAAAACATAAAAATTGTAGATCTTTGTTTTGGCTTCAAGAATCTTCTTGTTTCACCTTAATTGGAGTTCATATGCGACTAATAATTTCAATCATAGTTTTGATCTTTTGGCATATTTTCTGTACTTGGCTATTCAGATATTTTCTTCAACTGTAATAAATTCTTAACATGATTAGATGATCTCGTATAGTTAGAGAATAATTTTACACCCTATATACACTTGACATTAGCACATGTTCGATTATTATTCTATGTCATGTACTTACCTTTATTTATTCGTTTTCACATGCCATCAAATGTCCTTCTTTTCGATTCTTTCTTATATGCTATGATATGTACTTCCATGCCTTCCCAGATTTATTGTACTTGGAATCTATGCCATGTCTAGAATTTCTTTGTTATGGCCCGTCGTGGCGCACCCATGTTACGTGTCTTCTTTGCTTACTAGATAGTGATCCGTCGTTGTGCACTCTTGTATATGTCTTTTCATTGCTTACATAATAGTGGCCGGTCATGGCGTACTCCCTATTTTCTCTATAGTAGCTCATCGTACTGCACTCCTAGCTTCCAGCTTATTATATTTTCTTATTGTGGCTTATTATAGTGCACTTTTTTGTATTGTTCAGTTTTGCATATCATGTCTGTCACGCCCCGATTCGGAGAATCGCTCGCTTTGCTTCGATTCACGCCGAATCGATCGTCCTCGCTAAGGCGTGATGTCGTACAAGTCTGGAGTTGCACTTGTACAAGGCTAGAACATGCACATTTATATCACTTTGAAACATTTGAAAAATGAGCCACAGTTGCGGAAACATTGAGACACAATATAGGAAGAAGAAATACTCATTTTATTCATAATTGTAGTCAGAATACAACTTTTCTCGATAATATTTGAAATGCCATTTCGGCTACATTGATTCATGAAAAGAAGTACAACTGATAGGCTGCCATGAAATAATTTCCCGTTCCATACATTATGCCCCTTTAGTACTTTGAAATATAAGCAACTATCTTTGAAATCTCCGCAATACTTTGTGCGTCTTTAGGGAAAAACAACTTGAAAGGAAACAGCAGTTCAGAAAGCTTTAGTTGCGAGGTGCGCCCGAGCCTTCTCCAGTACCTGTGGAGGAGGGGTCAGCACATTATAACAATGTGCTGGTGAGCCCCGTTGGCCCACTCAGCTAAACCAATATTTTATTAATGACAAGCATTTTAAAGATATGAACTTATTAGGGACATGCAACATTCAGAGTAATTCACAATAAATGCAACATGGAATAAACCATGTTTACTTTACCATTGGCCGAATCCAGCTTTCCTGCATAAGATATAGGATAATAATAATATACTTACCGCCCCTGCATAAAATAATCATTAGCATGCATTCTGACTACATGGCCACTGGCTCCGTTAAACCATATGGACATCTCTTTTGCCTTATAGGACTTTAAGGTAATGCAATGACTCCAAAGTAGGTAGCTAGCCCCTAAGGATGCCTCACAATACCCGTGCTCCCATTAGCACGCCAATGCTTCCTCCTAGGCCGAATCGGTCCCGGCGTCCCAGTACCGATTCGAGGAAACACACCACCAAACCTTGTGCACAAGTTGTCCATGACCATGCGAATGCGTGACTGACTCGATAAGCATACAGTGCATGGTAGTTTTGAAAGTAAATAGACAACTTGTTCATTTTGCAGCATTTCATCATCATTCTAGGCATCAATTCAATCTCATTTCAATGTTCTATGGACTAGCATTCATTTCAATATTCTATGGACTAGCATTCATTTCAATGTTCTATGGACTAGCATTCATTTCAATGTTCAATGTTCAATCTCTAGCTTCTTAGTGGTATTGACTTGTGGCATTTAGCAACTTGATATCGATCAACGGATGTTACAAGACAATTATTTAGTTGGCATGAAGGAATAGTGAGAGGGACAATACCACCACAGAGATCCACACTCACCAAATTAGAGAATCGTCGAGAGAGAGAGGAACACTTGCACGCTTAGCCTTCCGTCACGCGTCAGTCTGTATTGGCACCAAAAGATTGGTTAATAATCCATCTCGTTGTGTTCTCTTCTCTCAGAATTCTCAAGAATAAATGCTATGCAATCGATGAAAATGGGCAAGAATCAAATCATCGAAAAATCATTCAGAAAAGCATCCATCAAAACCAAGCAGCAAAACCAGCAGCAAAACATCCAGAGAAAACTCTTGGACGCATTTCAAGAGAAACCAATCCATTAGTTGGAAAGGTTCTTATGCACTTGTCCATGATCGATTCGGTGCCGACGGTAAGTTTTCCCAATACTCGGTTCCGACCGAGTTAGCCAAGCCACAAGCCTTACATAGTGAACCGCTAGGAGCGGGACACTACAATGTCTAGGATGGATTCTGCGGAATGCCACACCCAGAATCCAACAAGAAAATGTTACGGACTAAATAACTAGCTTGATTACCTTGATGCATTGGGAGGGGAGAATTTTTTAGTTGCCTGCAAGCCCTTTGTCCCGACCCCAACCTGAATGGATTTGGAGCTATCTGTCATGATGAGCACACTTCCAGCACATCATCGAGTGTTGTACCTTTTATATGTTTTAAGGTACATTTGTCTCCTGGGCTATGTACCCACTATTAGATCTTAGGATATATTTGTCTCCTGGGCGATGTATCTACCATTACTTTCTTTTCCTTTTGGCCTGGATAATTCGGGTAGTCTGCAGGGCATGTAACTTGATTGAATTTCTCAAAAGTTCATCTTGTTAGTAATTAGGATTGTGATAACTCTAGTTAGCTAATGTATAAAGCCGTACTCATTGCTTGGCCACGATTATTGTATGGAGTCCAGTCTAATCTAATTTTGTCTAAGCAGTATCCATATTTGTTTATTTCAGTACATTATTGTTTATGCTTTACTTTTGTGGATAAATGATTAGAAACTAAGTTCTGTTCAGGAGGAGGGTTACAACCCCGGTTCTTGTTTGGTTTACGGGTTGTAACTTGGGTTCCAGAATAGTTTCTTAGTCATGTTGTCATTGCCGTCCTATTTAGTACTCACACGCAATACATGATTCCTATGTTGTACATTGATTAGAGACTAAGTTTTATTCAGGATAAGGGTTACATTCCCGTTCCTTGTTTTGTTTACGGGTTGTAACTTGGGTTCCGAAATAGTTCCTAAGTCATCTTATCATTTGTCGTTCTATATAGTTCTCACATGCTCTCATTTTCTAGTTATCTAACATACCCACATGTCCCAGTTATCCTACTAGTTTACGTAGCCCGCCTACCTTACATGCTCACATGTCCCAGTTGTCTCCCATGCTCATATGTACAATCATCTCACATGCTCACATGTTCAGATATCTCACATGCTCACATGTCCAGTTTGTCTTATGTATTCACATGCTTCCATTTACTTTACATGTCCATACTTTACATTATGTCACACGTTAATTATTTTATGGTCCATGTTGCTTTACTTATTGTATTTCTATTCTCGGGATAAATACATTGGTAGTGCAGGAGTCTCGATCTGCATTTACTTATTTATGTCTCTATCCGTTGCTATATTAGTGTAGCATCCACTTTTTCATAGAACGGTATTTCAGTCATTTTAGCTATTTTGGCCTTTTGTGATTTTCTGAATTTGTTGACTTATGTTTGTGCTAGCAACTGGTTTAACCTTAGGGGACATTGTATAGGGACTAACCATAACCATGCCTTAGAATTATTATTTTCATTTTTAGAATTTATTTTTATGCATTAGATTATTTTAAGGCTTTAATTGATTTAATTTAGCCTTTTTGTATGTTAGCCTTTAAGTCTTTTGACTTGGGCCCATTTCTACTTGAGAAGAGTTGGCCAAAGTGAAACCCTAACCCTAGAGAACCCCCCTTGGCCGCCCAACACAGTAGCACCCCCCTCCCCTTTTGCATTCATTTGTAGAATTGTAGCCTCCACAAAGAAACTCTAAAAGATCCACCTCTCCAAAACTCATAATTCCTTCATCCGGAGTCTATTTCTTCCCAAATGACCTCCGTTGCGCTCATCGAGGAGAGGAGGATCTGCTGGAGCACTTCTAGAGTGGAGACGGAGGTTTTTGCTGGAGGGAAATCGGCCGACACGACAACCGAGGAGCCCCGTTCTTTTAGTTTTGACACTCAATAGGTAAACCCCATTGAAAATCTGGTTTTTCTTTCATTTTTGCATCCATATAGGTGCCCTAGTCTTGCCCACGAAATTTGGTGAGATTTCGACTCCGTTTGGTGGAGGTATCGGACACGTGTCGGTCCTTTACGGCACGTGTTCGACGAAATGCCGCTTAGGATAAAAAGTTGTTGTTTTTCGATTCTGACTTCATGGATGTTTAGATAATATGATTTTGATAAACTTTTGTGAAGACGGTTTTGGTTTTGGCATCGTATCAGCGGCATTTCGGGCGACGGACGCACGTGTACGGATCCCGTGCACGAGGCCGTGCGTGCCCTGCTGTCCGCGCATGATTTCTCGATGCACAGAGCATAATTTTGTGTGAAATTTTGTGAGCACGTGGGGGCAACCTCTGCCCCCATGCTCGTAAAATTTTACGGCTTTTTGTTGAGCGAGCGCGGAGAAATCGCGCGTGCACCGCTCAGCCACTGTGCGTTCAGCCTTTCATTTTTGTCGCGGGAACGGACTTCGTGCGCGCACACGACGCAACAAAGACCTATTCCAGGACCCAGAATATGTTGACCTATACCTAGACGACCCGTAGGACGAACCTCGAGTTGCGGCGTGGCCCGACGAGCGAGCCACGAGGGCGGAACCGCGCGCACGAGGGCGCGCGGGCACGGCAGGCCGCGCACAAGTGCGGACCGCGTGTGCTGTTTTGGCACGACGTGTCGCCGTGTCATTATGTCTTAGACCTACCCCAGGAACCCCCCTCCAGCTACGTGCACAAGCACGGGGCGTTTCGTTGCGTGTGCGGCGCTCAAACGAGCGAGAACGCACGCGTATTTTGCGGTATCGAAAAATTTCGATACGCGTTCTGTGGACACGACACGGACACGATTTCGAATCCGAGAGTATACGAACGCATCACGTGGGTCAAGACCAACGTGTATGCCGAGTTTCTTGGGTTCGTTTGGTTTATTTTGCATTTTGGGTCGTTGTGTGAATTGGATGAGTTTTCTTTGATTTTGATTTTTGAGTTAAATGTGATATTTTGATTTCCAGCTTCTTAGCTTCTAAAATCTGAGTTTACAGGACTTATATGAGGTTTCGGATATGTGGGAACCAACTTTTGGCTTTGTTTCATAATTTTCCATCAATTATGAGTATATATATGCTTTCTATATAGCTATGTATATATATGTTTAATTATATATGTATAAAATCCCGTTGAAACCCATTCCTAATGCATACATATTGAGAATGGGTCGAGGGAGATATTATTCCAGATTTTAGACTCTTTATATTATATTGCATCATTGCGTATCTTTCCATTTTGAGCATTTGTGTATATAGATATATATATATGTAGTTCCTTACTTTGTGTATATATATATATATATATATATATATATATATATATATATATATATATATATATATATATATATATATATATATATATATATATAGTATATTAAATTGTGGTATACCACGGTTGAATTTTTCTGTTTTTAATCTTAGATTTATCCCAATTTAGTAAGCTCCAGGACACACACACACACACACCACCATTTGTTAGATTTAGGTTTTTGTTTGTATTGTATATACACATGTGTGTGTATATACCTATATGTATGTAGATATTATGCTTGGAATTTCTCTTAGAGTAGATTGTAGTGGTGTATATAACTATAGGAATTCTAGGACAGATTTGGTTTGTCATCTTGAGCCTAGTTTAGTCGAATTGGTCGACAAGTTGACCAAATTGACAAAAGTCAACTTTGGGTCAAACTTGATCCAATTCAACTCAAACGAACTCCAAATGACCTAGAATTTTGTGTATGACCTAGAAATTAGTAGACGGACTAGTTGACCCAGGTTTGACCAGCGTTGACCAGGTTTGACCAGAGTTGACCGAGGGTTGACTTTGACCGAAATGGACCTAGAAGCATATAGTCTTGCATTGTAGCTATTTCTTTTGATATTGTGGACTTGGTTGTGACATGGGTATACTTTAAATAGGTTCACATTGCCCTAGTTTAGCTACACTTCATCATCAGCAGTTCAGTTTGCCAGGCGAGTACATTCTCTGATCTTTTCATACTTCTTTGGATATGTTCTCTTATTATGGACTAGTATACTTGATGCTGACACGACGTTCACACGGATTAGTACCCTATGGATCTTTTCATGCGATGTTATCCCCTCGGATACATCGAGTATGTCATGTTCATGTACTTTATCATGGCCATCATGTACTCCATGTATTCATATTTATCCATGTGCACTCATATGTTATTCATGTACACTCATGACCATATGAGCTCCATGTATACAGTAGTTGTTATACATATGCAATAACATAACATGTATTGATCCTTGTGTATTGATTGGGGGTAGGGAGAGTGTAGTTGGTTATGTGATCATTATCCCAGTAGGTATCCATGTGCACTCCATAGCTGTATCCATGTGCAACCGAGACCGTTTACATAACCAATTCATGCTCTAAATCACGTAGATGGTTACATTTCTCTATTTATCATATTATATCTCATTTTATATTCTCTCTCTTGTTGATTTCCTTTACAGTGATTCATGTATAGTTTTCTATAGCTTGCTTTATATGTCCATTCCTGCTATGAACTGTTGTGAGAGATATGTGCTCGTTCCGTCCTGACTGGGCATGTTGAAAATTTTACAGGTATTGATGAGGAGTACTGCCCTACTTATTATGGCATTGGCTTAGATGACACTGACGACGTGGACCCTCAGGAGGATCCAGCAGTCGCTGAGGACTTGTCTATAGTCTAGCCGTGACTTAGTATTTATTGTCTTTCTACGTGAGACTTACGAGTTGTACTTAAGATTTATTCTGGTGGTTTACACTTAGACTTCTATTTATGTTGAGACTCTCTTGTGATTTCTATTCTATTCCATCTTAGTATTGTGATTGAGTTACTTATTATTTTACTCTCTATTCGGAGCTTATTCTAGACTGTGTTAGATACTGTGACTCAGGACATCGTTCTACCGCTGACACTGCGGCGTAGGCTGGGCGTATTCACTTCTCGTGCCTTTCACTGGGTGCGGGGCGTTACATATTTTTAGTGGTGGCCCATGCAGGTCAATCACAACTAGTGTGATTTATAGTGGTACTCAAACTAGAGTATCATTACATCCTGCAGTAGGATATAAGATATAAGTTAAGGTACTCAATCACATTAGGAAAACTCTTATCAATTCTTGCTATTAATTGTCTCCTTTTGAAAACAACTGTCCTCCTTTGAAGATTTTGCTTCTTTTCAGTCATTGATTCCTTGTTTGATCTGTCTTCAGGATGGTGGAGACACGATCGCAGCGCTCTGGTCTCAGGGATACCACTGAGAGGTCGGCTACTTCTCGTCTGATTCAGCCGACCCCAGGGACCACAGTGCCTCTTATTCCAGCTCAGGTGGGCCCATCTGCAACTTTTGGGGGTGCTCCTCTACCAGCTCCGAGGACTACCCTAGGAGTTCAGGGGATGCTACCACCACCACCCCAGGGACAGTTGATGCGGCACAGTGTTTCACTTTCATTCAGCAGATGATGAAGATGCAACGACGCCAGTCAGAGGACATGAGGCAGGGCATTGATAATGCCCACTAGTTAGCGAAGGTGGCAGTGGAGAGGGCAACTGCCCCACCCCAAGAAGGGCAGATTCAGCTATACCAGCCGAGGACTCCAGGTATTCAGGATTTCCAGAAGATGAGGCCGTGGGACTTCAAGGGTACGGAGGGTATCCTTTACGCGGACGACTGGATCGAGCACATAGAGGAGATTTTTCGTCTCGCAGAGATACCGGCTAGACTCCAAACCGACCCCAGGGTTGGTACTACGTGGCAAACTTGGGAGGCTTTTAAGAAGCTTTTCAAGGAGAAGTTCTTCCCCGATACTGCACTTGGCGCGTTGGAGACACAGTTTGAGAACCTGGTTCAGAGAAAACAGACTGTAGAGGAGTACGTCGGAGAGTTCTGCCGCTTGGGCAGATTTGTGGAGGGCCTTAGCGAGATAGCAAAGGCTAGGAGATTCAGGAAGGGTTTTGTTAAGGAAGTCAAGTCCTTAACCAAGAGTAGCAGGAATGCTACATTTGAGGAGATATTGATAGGAGCCATGGCAGCAGAAGATGATCTAGAGCTGAAGTAGAAGAGAGGTCATGATTCTCATACAGCCGGTGGCAGTGGAGGACCGGCCAAGAAGCCCCATTTCCAGCAGCAGCATCAGCAGAGGTCTTTCCAGCAGCAGAGGCCATTCCAGCAGGCACAGCAGAGATAGGGTCAGCAGGCACCGAGACAGCAGCAGGCCACCATTTGTGACTTCTGTAAGAAGCCAGGACATAGGTGGAGTGAGTGCAGGAAGAGGCTAGGCAAGTGCCTACTCTGTGGTTCATTGGAGCATCAGTTGAGGGAGTGTCCTGAGGCTTTCGGGCGTTAGGGACAGGGAGCAGGAACCCAGTGGAGCAGCAGAGGGGACCCTTGCCGACTCAGCAGTAGAAGTTTGTTCAGCATCAGCAGCAGACTAGAGGGGGCCAGCAGGGGCGAGCTTTCGCCATGGCAGTAGAGGATACCGAGGCAGTAGACGATCTGATAGCAGGTTCTGTTCTTATCGACTCTTTTTCTGCATTCGCATTATTTGATTCGGGTGCTTTCCATAGCTTTGTGTCTGTATCTTTTGCTATTAGACACCAGCTTTCTTCTGAACCTTTGCCTAGGACTTGCAAGATCACGACTGGGGGTGGTATTATCCTCGTTCGTGATGTTTGCAAGGATCGGAGAGTAGTTTTGGAAGGCCGAGAACTGGATGTGAGTCTGTTCGTGATGCCACTACCGAACTACGATATTGTACTCGGTATGGATTGGTTGAGCAGGCACCATGCCAGTATAGATTGTCGCAGGGGTAGAGTTCTTTTCAGCATGCCAGGAGAGCCAGAGTTCGAGTTCACTAGGCGGGAGTCAGAGCAGAGCAGCGGAGTTTTCTGCAGAGTTTCAGCGGAGGAGCAGGGCGTGCCACATCCACTGATAGCTGAGTTTATGGATGTGTTTTCGGAGGAGTTGCAAGGGTTGCCTCCGGACAGGGATGTGGAGTTCTCTATAGACTTGGTACCCGGCGCAAAGCCGATACCTAAGCATGTCAATAGAGTGAACAACAGTGAGCTTACAGAGTTGAAGAAGTAGGTGGATGAGTTGCAGGACAAGGGCTTCATCCGATCGAGTTCTTCACCATGGGGTGCGCCAGTACTTTTTGTACCGAAGAAGGATGGGTCGTTACGGAAGTAGGGCACTCAACAGCCTCACGATCAAGAACAAGTACCCGCTGCCGAGGATCGATGACCTGTTCGTTCAGCTGAGCGGAGCGAAGGTATTTTCCAAGATTGATCTGAGGTCAGGATATCATCAGGTGAAAGTGAAGAAGGAGGATATTCCGAAGACAGCTTTCAGGACTCGGTATGGCCAGTTTGAGTTCATGGTGATGCCGTTTGGGTTAACTAACGCCCCGACGGTGTTCATGAACTTGATGAACAAGGTGTTATACCAGTACTTGGATAAATTCGTGATGGTGTTCATCGATAACATTTTGGTGTATTCGAAGATCTCAGAGGAGCATGAGAAGCATTTGAGAGTGGTGCTGGAGACTCTCAGGAAGGAGCAGCTTTACGGCAAGCTCTCGAAGTGTGAGTTCTTCTTGGATCGAGTTAATTTCCTAGGTCATGTGGTGACCGAAGATGGGATCTCAGTCGACCCGAAGAAGATCAGAGCAGTTAAGACATGGACAGCACCGAGTTCAGTCGCAAAGATCAGGCACTTTCTGGGATTGGCAGGATACTACAGGAGGTTTGTTCAGGATTTCTTCCGGATTGCAGAGCCATTGACTAGGCTGACCCGGAAGGACGCAAAGTTTGTCTGGTCAGAGGAGTGTCAGGTTGCTTTTGATGAGTTGAAGAAGCGACTGACGACAGCCACCGGAGACCTTTACAGTTTGAGGTTGGAGATATGGTATTCTTGAGAATTTCACCGACTCGAGACACTATTCGTTTCGGTGGAGGAGGGAAGCTTAGCCCACGCTATGTCGGACCTTTCGTTATCATCGGAAGGGTCGGTGACGTGTCATACAGACTGGACTTGCCTTCTTCCTTAGCGGGAGTCCATAATGTATTTCATGTATCGCAGTTGAGACGGTATGTGGCAGATTCTAGCCATGTACTGGACCATTCTGAGATTGAGGTGGGACCTGCTCTCAGTTATCCAGAGCAGCCTGTGGAGATTCTGGATCGACTTGCTAACTTTTAGTGTGTGTTCCTTCCAACTCAAGTTGGACACAGTTCGGCATAAAGGCCTTTGTATATCGATTCCGTTTAACCGAACACTGGCACGAGCCTTTGAAAATATTAGACCTATTGTATGGAACCCCCAAGGCACAATGAGAGAGAGCATACACTTATTTTATCCACTATCGAGCTTTCAAAACTGAGATAATCGACATGAAGTCCAAGGACGTAAAGCCGTACACTGGTACAAATCTGTCATGCCCCGCTCCCGAAGGAGCGATCGTCCTCGCTAAGGTATGATGCCGCACGAACCTAGGTTGCGCTCATACAAGGACAAGTCCAAAAATGACCGATTTAAGCTAGGCCACAGAGTCGCACAGAGTGTCCCTATTGCGGCAGAAGTAATTGAACACAAGTTAAAGCAAATCCAAAACTCTTTATTGATATTCAAGAAGTGTTACAAGTGACGCTAGGCTGAGATTACAAATCGCTCAAGCTCTTTCTCTCTCAAAACATAAAAGATGTGCCAAGCGGCTTGCAAGATAGAATGATACATGACGATGTTCCGATACATTATGTCCTGCATATGGTGTTTCAGCTCCTTTGCAACGTTCCAAGGCTACAGAGTTAACTCCGTCCTTAGCACGTTCGAGGGAAGACTCTACACCAGACGAGGTTCTCCCGTACCTTGCAAGCAGACTATGTGGTTATCAGTACATTATATGCACTAGTGGAGAGGCTAACTCGCCCGCTCGCCATCATTACCAAACACGTTCAATTTACTTTCGTGCATCATCTATCAATTGATTTTCTTTCTAATCTTGCCTTAGGATCAGTTTCATGGCATATATTGCGAAACATATCTCATGTTACGGGCATCAAGTGTCGCATAGAAATAATATGCACAACTTACCATACTTACCATACGGTCTTCCCTGTCCAAGACAAACCAAGTTAGCCAACACATAATACGTAAAGACTTGATGGATTTTCATTGAAAATACGAGTATCATCAACTTATTTCTGCCTCGGGTGAGGTTTTCAAGTTTCTTTCAGATGTTCATTTAGTTGTTCGGCTTACTCAGATTACATATTTCAATGCAAGGACTCGCACGTGGATTGCCACCAGCGAGTCTACTTAATCTATATGCATCAGTCGCTGGCCATACAAACCATTTAGACTTTTCTGAACATGGTATTCGTAGTATCTATCAGACGGTGATGGCTGGTACACCCTGATAGGCTACGCATATCGGCATTACGTCGCTTGAGCTGACCAAGCCCTCACCCAAGTCGCCCGTAAGCCATGATTCCTCCTAGGCCGATACAATCCCTGGAGACCCAGCTTCTGAACATCCGAGGAATCCTTGTTTCTTTTTCTTCGTACACGAGGAGTCCGCGACCATTTTGTATTCTCTTTTCATTTCTTTATCTTATCGGCTCTCTGAGCCATAGCGGATTATCGACTAGCCTACTGCGATATGTGTGTATGAAATAGCCTATTGCGATCGCCGAAGGGGATGGGGCAACACCGGGGGCTCACTGGACTGCGTACGGGGTATCACATGGTGGTCGACGACGAGTACGACCTCTTTCGTGCGCGTAAGTAGGCGCTGTTACGCGGGTCGTTGGGGCCCGTGCCTGTGCGTGCGGGCATCGAACAAGGTGTACTGCCACGACAGGAGCACGCACGGGGATGTACGCAACTGCACGATGGCCGTCGGCACGCGGTGGCCAGATGTGGGCTACCACGCATAGCTGTGATAGCATCGGACGTGGCAGCGGCTGCTGTACGGGTGCAACCGCGTTGGGGCTTACGCGCTGGGCTCATCAGGGATTTTTCGGGGCACGATCGGCCAGGATGTGCGGGGACTCTCGTGCAATAGCAGAAACAACAGTAGCAATGGCCAATGCCATTGAAGGTGGGGGAGGAAAGAAATGGGAAAACTATACTTTTGGTCATTGAATGTTTGTCTGACCAAAGTTTTAGTCACTCAAAGATATTTTCCAAAAATTTAGTCACTGAATGTTTGGTCTTCCAAAAAAATGGTCACTCTGTTAAATTGTTGTTTGTTTTATTAACGATTTTTATTGACATGGTATGTTATGTGCCATGTCAGTCGTTAAGTATGACGTGGCACATCCACGTGGGCTATTTTTGGGTTTTATTTTGCAAAAAAATTCGTTTAGGTATTAAGTTATGTGCCATGTTTCATTGTTTATGACATGGTATTTTTTTTTAAAAAAAAACTTAATTCCCAAACAAATTTTTTGAAAAATAAAATCTAAAAATAGCCCATATGAATGTGCCACGTCATACTTAACGACTGACATGGTACATAACATGCACTGTCAACAAAAATTGTTAATAAAACAAACAATAATTTAACAGAGTGACCATTTTTTTGGATGACCAAATATTTAGTGACTAAATTTTCGGAAAATATCTTTGAGTGACTAAAAATTTGGTCAGGCAAACATTCAGTGACCAAAAGTATAGTTTTTTCGAAAATAAATGGAGGAGAAGGAGTGTAGGGAGGAGGTGGAGTGCAGGATTGGGTTGGACTATGGAGAAAAAAATGAAGAAGAAGAAACAACAACTGTGGTAGGGGTTTTGTCGGCTGTTATGGGGGAATGAGAATGTATATAGAGTGAAGGAGACGAAATAGTGTGATGCATGGCATGGCATGGGAGATATTAATATGGTTGGAGTGTGTGGGATTATGGTCAGGTGCTTAGTCATGTGAATGACTTATAGGAAAGTGTATGAGTGATGGATGGAATTGCTAGCCACCATTGGGCTTGGCCATTTATGGTTAACAATAAATGAAGTGGTGATAGTGTATTCCATGGGTTAACCTATATAGGTATTATGGTTAATGGAGTTTTCCATTCGATTTTGTGAGTGTATTGGCTAGGTATTATGGGCTTGGCCATTTATGTCGTATTAGTGTCTGTGTCAGCGTGTGTCGTGTCACATATATACATATATTAAACAACGTATCTGTGTCAACGTCTGTCAACGTGTGTGTGTGTCGTGTCAGTGTGTCTGTGTCAGTATGTCTGTGTCGTGTAAGCAAAAGGAAGATAGGGTTAGTGTTACCTAACCGACGGGTCAGGGTCAGGGTCGCCGAGGCAGGGGCCCGAGGGGGTCAGTAGTGGGGGACTGGAGCAGCGACGGCGAGGATGTCGGTGGTGGAGGACTGAAAAAGTGAAGGCGAGGAGGTCGGCGGTGGATGACTTGAGTAGCGGTGATGAGGAGGAGGGCGATCGTCGGAGGAGAGGGTAGTCGTCGGAGAGAGGACGATCATCGGAGTGGAGGAGCAGCGGTGGCGGTTGGAGGGGTGGAGGGAAAGTATGTGAATTGGATTTAGAAAATTTGGGAATATGGGGAAGTGAATCCGGATGA
This sequence comes from Iris pallida, assembly GCA_029216955.1. Lineage (NCBI taxonomy): Eukaryota > Viridiplantae > Streptophyta > Magnoliopsida > Asparagales > Iridaceae > Iris > Iris pallida. The sequence continues at coordinate 3,998,266 of JANAVB010007200.1, read as the reverse complement.
ACGTATTTAAAAAACTTAGAGACATTTATGTGAGATGTCGCTACCTTATTAATATACTCCGACATAAAAAATATAGCGATGTTCGGCGACTGCAGGGCGATGTTAATTTCCATAATAGTAACAGTAGTCGGTAGGCGTCACATAACGTCTTTACTAGTGACGCATGGCGACGTCTATTTAATACGTCGCTAATTTTAATAATATTAGCGACGTATTGTTCGGAGTCACTACAAACGTCACTGATATGACTTATTTTGGTAGTAGTTGGGCTCCAAATTGGAACTTACTATTCTACAAAATGAGTTCCTACAATCTAGAATTTAGAAATTGGAATACCCATGCCCTTCGCACCTATGGGTGGGATGGGACCGAGATTGTAGAAATTGAAAATACGGATGTGTCTTACTATTCTACAAAATAAGCTTCAAAATTTTGAATGTAGAAATTGAGCCTGAGGATGAGCCTTACTAAGGATGCTCTTACATTCAAGCCCAATTAATCATTGCACCCCTCGCAACTTATGTATATATATATATATATATATATATATATATATATATATATATATATATGTATATATATATATATATATATATATATATATAGCTCCCAGGAGTCACCATAGTGATATTACGATCTCACCATGCTCCCACAACCGCACAGTTATGTAGCAAAGAGCGTCACTTTGGCAAATTGGGTTAAGTACCCCTATGTTTTGCACTTATTATAGAAACTATCCATACTTTGAAAATAATTACACAGATCATTCCTATAGTTTATATTTTCTATAGAGACTTATAATATTGACCACCCCTATATTTTACAAAATTTATAAAGGAGAGGGTTGGTCAGGGTAACTATTTTTCGGAATAGAGGTAGTCCCTATAGTACTTATGAAAAATAGGAGGGTCACTGTATTTATTTTAGCATCACTTTGATATTACAACTGATCAGCCACATTAGTTGCAATAAAAAAAGAAGCGAGCGTACTGGCACTAAATACCATTTATTGTTTTACAAATATTTGGTTACATATGTTAGGGTTAGTCCAATTATGGTCCAGTTCCATAATTCTATTTTTGAAATAAATCCATGTGTATATATTTTAATATTTGATTTTCATCTATTGACTTATACATGTTTGCTATGTTAGCTCAAGTGGTAAGGGGCTGTTTGGATAGCAATAATTCCTCGAAAGTGTGAAGGTGACATTTGTAGCATGTTGTAATGCAGTGCACTTGCACTATATATGACTTTCTAAAATATGTTTGGATACAGTCCCTTTGTTCCCCGCAAGCGAGGAGGAGGATGACTTTCAATGTGGATGCCATCTCATGTAAGTATATAATCACCAATTTAATTACCAAACTACTCTAAAATAATTGTTGTGAGGAATGATCTTGAGGCACTATGGGGAGTGGCTCCGACGAGATGTTGAGAGTCGGTAGGCGACCTCGAGGTAGAAGATAAGTCCCCCTCATCCTCCCTCCACTCCAATTGGAAGACCCTCCTCCTTCATCATCCTTCATACCGACGCGGCACCTGAGGCCGATGCAACCTCCATCTCAACTGTCTCCTCCTCCCTCGACTCCACTCCACCCCTCCCCCTCTCCCTCCCCCCTCCTACACCCCTCCTCTATCGTGTAAAGCTCCAGTCCCAAAATACGTAGGACCAGGTATACGAATACATGCCAGCAGTACTTCACCAATGGGTCAAGCTCCACAACAAGCCCATTAGCGAAATACTTAAGCTGTAAATCATTATAACACCAAGAAATACAACACAGTCCACAGGTATTTACATCTAATCACATCCACATAGTCCACAAAGAGATCGTAAATAAGGAAATGTCTCAAATATCCAACAATAGAAGTAATGAAGTATGTGCGGGTAAAACATCCCGAAACTACAGAAATAGAAACAAAGTACAAATCAACTACAAGTCTGATGAAAAGAAAAGGAAGTAATGTAGAAAACTAAATATGAATGTAACATGATCACAAGAAGTCCTATAGAACTATCTCGTCCTCCTGTGCTGGTACGGCTCCGGTGTCAGCGCCCGAACCGTAAACCTCCGGGTTGTCTTCAACTTCGTCTAAGCTTGGGAAATAGCCAGGTCCTCAGAGGACTAGCAAGGTGCATAATATACATGCCAATGTACATAAATATAGAAAATATGAACTAAGGCAATCTACTGTATCCGTCTATGTGCTATGCAAGTGAGATACTTTTCTAGAATACCAGACCCCTTCTACTAAGGCTTAATAGCACCTCAGCAGGGTATTGTCCCCAGTACCTGTGTCGTATCACCTACTTTTCTAGAATACCAGACCCCTTCCACTAAGGACAATCAATTCTCGACAGTGATGATCCCTTACTCTGCTACAGAGATAAAGGCCACAAAACAACGGACCACACGACAATAGGTCTGATATTATAGTCATGTTCTCCCCAATCCCCATGTCTAGAATCTAGTAATATCAAGTCTGTACAGTCATCTCGAAAGTAAAAGCAATACTGATAAAGAAATCTAGAATGCTAACACGAGGTCAATACCAAAAATAGTCATGTAAACCTCGCATCATGAATGTATCGGTGTCATGTGGTCAAACGTGTCAATGGACACATCAGTATGTACGTAATGCCTACTATGATGACATCGGTATCCGTCTATAAACGGACACTAAATATCAACGTTCTACGTCATGCAATGCTAATAAAAAAGAACAACAAGACAGAAAAGAAAGATCTGTAACGAAGGCAAGGCACGCTTGCCTGTAACTACTGTCTGCGGGTAAGCCTGTCCAACTTCGGCGTCCTTATCGATCCTCCAAAGCTCACCTATAATAATATACTATATTTAATATTCTTTATCAACATACCATACCTAAATTATATGAGTACCGACGTCTTCTAGTTGCCATAACGTTGTTACGACACTGCATTTATTATATAAGTACATATAGGTAACAAAACCTCTCATAAATATTTTACAATTATAATAAAATAATATATTTAAATTCTGGAATTTATCTATAAATACTTATATATTGCTATAATTATATTTTCAAACGGGGAACCCTTTCACAAGAGGTCTTATGTCAATGCCACATATGACTTCCTAATTCGACACATTAATTTAGTCCCGAAACAACGATTAAAATAAAATTAATAAATTCTGTAAAATCCCAAAAATTAGTTAAAATAGTATTTATAATGTTAAACCTTGCACAACATCAAGTTTAATATGGATTCATGGAGTTTTGACACTTTTGGACACAAGAAAAATAGAATTTTTCGGAGTTCGGTGACACGACAAATGTCATAAATTTTTTAAAATAGCAAACGGATGCAAAACCTAACTTTCAGATATGTGTCGGAAAGGTATTGACGTCTAGATTTTGAATAAAAATATTAAAAGTTTAGAAACTGACCTTAGATAGGAAAAAAGTATCCCGCAACAGAATTCATCAGTTCTGGATACCCTGTTGTAGAATCAACGCCACGGACAAACCGCTTAGAAATACGAGATCTGACGATCAGAGCTTGGAGTAGACATACAAAAGTAACTCTCATATTTGGTTTGAGGAGAAACGGATGAGAAAAAGTGGATGAAACATCATTTACAAGTCGACTAACCTGCTGTGATATTTCAGACTTCGATTCGATGGAGTTTCGGCCCAAGTAACGCATCGTGAACCTCTCTAACGGCCGCAAGGTTGTTCCTACAGTTGATAGGGTGGAAGGGATGTTGAGAGAGATGTCCAAGTGGTGGTGGTTGGTGCAGAAATCGAGGAGAAATCATATTTTGTGAAGAAAGGAGAGTCGGCTAGGGTTTCGGGTTTGGAGTGGTGGCCCCTAGGTTTAGGGGAATTTGTGGAGTAGTGGGCGGTTATGAGAGAGGAGGATGGTTAGGATTTGATAGGTTTATATATATTTAGTGCATGGGCTTTGGTTTGATCAAATTTGGATGGGATTTGGTTCTCCAAATCATATAATTATTAATAGGTTTCCTATTTTGGTTAGATGTTTGACCAAGCCAAATATATAAGGGGATATTGCATATGGCTGCAATTAAACCTCTAAAATTCCCTTAAATATATGTATACTTGGTTTTGGTACTCCTAGTTAGGCTCTAACTAGTAGGGTTGACTAGGTTAGGGTCCGAGTAGCATTACTAGTAAAATTGGACCCTGAAATTCAATTTAATGAGTCTCATGTGCCATTTGCAAATAAGTAGCACATGAGAACTCGATTGGATGGTACACCCTAATAGAGTATACACATGCCATGGGTAAAAATTATATATTGGGTCCTACGGTTTCGATCTATGTCAAGTCCCAAAAGCAAATTGGAAGTTGGCTTAAAATTACGTCAACGGCTCAAATTGGCCTAAGTTGGCCTGAAATTGTGCGAAGTCAAAGGAATGTTGAAAAACAAAATTGGATGGGACATGATATATCAAACTCAAGGTGAAAGAGTCTAGAATTCAAATATGGAACTGGATTTGAGAAAACAATATTTGTTGTGCTTCCAAAATCAAAGCTACAGTAAACTACTAACATAGTCATTATTGACTTTAATAAATTAAAATATCTATATAAAATAATTAAAAATAATATCAAAAAAATGAGGGGGCTTACAACCTATCCACCTTAGAAAATTTTGTCCTCGAAATTAAAAATAACACAATTATAAAAAGAAAACTTATCATAAGAATAATTAAGCTAAGACTTGCCGGTATCTACAAATAAGTGGGGATAACGCTCACACATAGAATCTTCACGCTCCCAAGTTGATTCTCCCGGAGAATGGTGCCTCCATGCAATACGAACCAGTCTAATCGTTTTCCCTCTGAGCGTCTTCTCATTCGTATCCTAGATACCTACCGGCTGCTCCTCGTATGATAAACTGGGTCCCACCTTGATCTCAGAGTGATCAACCACATGACTGGGATCAGTCACATACCTCCTCAGTTGTGAGACATGGAATACATCATGCACTCCCTCTAGTGATGGAGTAATGCAAGACAGTATCCTACACGCTCAATGATATCGAACGGTCCTATATACCTTGGACTCAACTACCTCCTACTTCTGAATATACTAGTGCCCCGCGTTGGTGAGATCCTCAGAAATACATGCTCTTCCTCCGTGAATTCCAGTGGTCGACAATGCGTATCGGCCCAATGCTTCTGTCGGTCTTGAGTTGTCACACTCACTTTTCAATTTCAAGGGTAGTTTAGTAATTGTGATTTATTTAAATTTTTATGATTTTTATTTGAATTTTTATCTATTTATTTATTAGATTGATTGCAATGTGATTGATTGATTGTAGACTGGTGACTTGGTAGTTTGACCTTAGCCGACCATGACCTAGAACCTTAATGCTATATTAGAAATTAGATTTATTTTCATTAGAATTAATTTAGATTTTATTAGTAAATTTTTAGAGTGATTAATTGATTTTTTGCCATTTTTGACCTTTGTGTGATTTTCTGAATATGTTGACTCTTGTTTGTGCTAGCAACTGGTTTAACCTTAGTGGACTTGTATAGGTTCCTAACCATGCATTAGAATTTTTATTTTTATTTTTAGAATTTAATTTGTGCATTAGAATATTTTTAAGGCTTTTAATCATTTAATTAGCCTTTTTGCATGTAGGCCTTTGAGCTTTTCGACTTGGGCTCATTTCTACTTGAAAAAGAGTTGGCCCAAGTGAAACCCTAATCCTAGAGAACCCCCCTTGGCCGCCTAACAGCAGTAACCCCTCCCATTGTTGCATTCATTTGTAGTTTGTAGCCTCCACAAGGAAACCCTAAGAGATCCAACTCTCCAAAACATTTTTTCCTTCATCCGGAGTCCGTTTCTTCCCAAATGAACTCCGTTGCGCTCGTCGAGGAGAGGAGGATCTGCTGGACCATTTCTGGAGTGGAGACGGAAGGTTTTGCTGGAGGGAAATCGGCCGACACGACAACCGAGGAGCCCCGATCATTGAGTTTTGACACTCAATAGGTAAAACCCTAATCTACCATTGCAATTCTGGTTTTTTCTTCATTTTTGCATCAATATAGGTGCCCTAGCCTTGCCCACGAAATTTGGTGGGATTTTGACTCCGTTTGATGGAGGTATCGAGCCCGTGTCGGTCCCTTACGGCACGTGTTCGACGAAATACCGCTTAGGATTGAAAGTTGCTGTTTTTCAATTCTGAATTCATGGATGTTTAGATAATATCATTTCAATAAACTTTCGTGAAGACGGATTGGAAATCGATGACTTTTCAGCGACGTTTCGGACACGGACACGCGTGCACGAGATCCCGTGTACGGTCCCGTGCACGTCCTGCAGTCTGTGCGTCATAACTCGACGCACAGAGCTCCGTCTTGCGTGAAATTTTACGAGCATGTAGGGGCAACCTCTGCCCACATGTTCGTAAAATTTCACGATATTTCGTCGAGCGAGCGCGGAGAAATCGCGTGTGCACTGGTCAGCCACACTGTACACTCGGGCTAATTTTTGTCGCGGAAGCGGACTTCGTGCGCGCACACGATGCAGCGAAGACCCGTTCCAGGACCCGAGACATGTTTACCTAGACCTAGACGACCCATAGGATGAATCCCAAGTCATGGCGTGGCCCGACGAGGGAGCAGCGAGGCCGGCACCACGTGCAAGAGGGCGCGCGGGCGCACGCGCGCGCAGCAGGCCGCGCGGGTGCGTGGGTCTGCGTGCGCTATTTTGGGCAGCGTGTCGCCATGTCATCACGTCCTAGACCTACCTCAGGACCCCCCCCCCCAGCTACGTGCACGAGCACGTGGCATTTCGTTGCGTGTGCGGCGCTCAAACGAGGTAGAACGCACGCGTACCACGCGGTATCGGGAAATTCCGATACGCGTTCTGTGGACACGACACGGACACGATTTTGAACCCGAGAGTACCCGAGCGTATCACGTAGGTTGAGACCAGCTTGTATGCCGAGTTTCGCGGGTTGATTTGGTGTATTTTGTGTTTTGAGTTATTTTGTCAAAATTGGGTTTTTCGGGTTCAAAGTTATGAATATAAATGTGATTTTTCGATCCTTGACTTTTTAGTCCGTATTTTCTGAATTTTTAGTTCATATATGATAATTAGAACTTGTGGGAAGTGATCCGCTGGATCAGCACCTATTTGTTTGCCTTTTTCCAAGCATAATCGGGTTTTCATTGAATTGGATAAATTGAGATTTATATGATATTTTGATTTTTGAGTTAAATACGATATTTTGATTTCCAGCTTCATAGGTTACAAAATCTGAGTTTTTAGGACATATATGAGGTTTCGGATTTGTGGGAACCAACTTTTGGTTTTGTTTCATAATTTTCCATCAATTATGAGTATATATGCTTTTCTATATATAGCTATGTATATAGCTATGTATACATATAGATATAGATATATATATAAAACCCCGTTGAAATCCATTGCTAATACATACATGTTGAGAATGGGTTGAGATGGTTTTAATTCCAGTTTTGGATTCACTAAACCTATTTCAAAAACCATTGGTATTACTTTCCTTTTGAGCATTGTATATATATATATATACATATATATATATATATATATATATATATATATATATATATATATATATATATATATATATAAAAATATATATATATATATATATATATATATATATATATATATATATATATATATATATATATTTTTTATATATAGATAATTTCTTGATTGTATATATATGTATATAATAGTATAGTAATTTGGGTAATACCATGATTATGTTTGAATGATTATCTCAGAATTTACCTCATTTCAGTAAGCACCAGTATACACACACGCGTACATCACTTTTTGTTAGATTTGGGTTTTGTTGTATTGTATATACACATGTGTGTATATACCTATATATATATATATATATATATATATATATATATATATATATAAATATATATATATATATTTGCTTGTTAATTCTCTTAGAATAGATTGTAGTTGTGTACATGACTATAGGAGCCCTAGGACAGATTTGGTTTGTCATCTCGAGCTTAGTTCAGTCGAATTGGTCGACAAGTTGACCAAATTGACAAAAGTCAACTTTGGGTCAAACTTGGTCCAATTCAACTCAAACGAACTCCGAATGACCTGAAATTTTGTGTATGACCTAGAATTAGTAGACGGACCAGTTGACCCAGGTTTGACCAGGTTTGACCAGCGTTGACCAGGTTTGACCTGAGTTGACCAAGGGTTGACTTTGACCAAAATGGACCTAGAAGCATGTAGTCTTGCATTGTAGCTATTTCTTTTGATATTGTAGACTTGGTTGTGACATGTGTATACTTTAAATAGGTTTACATTGCCTCAGTTTAGTTACACCTCATCATCAGCAGTTCGATTTGCCAGGCGAGTACATTCTCTGATCTTTTTATACTTCTTTGGATATGTTCTCTTGTTATAGACTAGTATACTTGATGCTGACACGATGTTCACACGGATTAGTACCCTCTGGATCTTTTCATGCGATGTTATCCCCTCGGATACATCGAGTATGTCATGTTCATGTACTTTATCATGGCCATCATGTACTCCATGTATTCATATTTATCCATGTGCACTCATATGTTATTCATGTACACTCATGACCATATGAGCTCCATGTATACAGTAGTTGATATCTATGTGCAATAACATAACATGTATTGATCCTTGTGTATTGATTGGGGGTAGGAAGAGTGTAGTTGGTTATGTGATCATTATCCCCAGTAGTTGTATCCTTGTGCACTCCATAGCTGTATCCATGTGCAACCCAGACCGTTTACATAACCAATCATGCTCTGATTCACGTAGAAGGTTATATTTCTCTATTTATCATATTATATCTCATTTTATAGTCTCTATCTCTTGTTGATTTCCTTTACAGTGATTCATGTATAGTTTTCTATAACTTGCTTTATATATCCATTCCTGCTATGAACTGTTGTGAGAGATATGTGCTCGTTCCGTCCTGACTGGGCATGTTGAAAATTTTACAGGTATTGATGAGGAGTACTATCCTACTTATTATGGCATTGGCTTAGATGACACTGGCGACGTGGACCCTCAGGAGGATCCTACAGTCGCTGAGGACTTGCCTATAGTCAAGCTGAGACTTAGTACTTTATTTGTATTTCTGTTTGAGACATTATGCATTGTATTTGAGTTTTATTCTGGTGGTTTACACCTAGACTTTTATCTGTGACTCTCTTGAGATTCATTCTTCTATTCCATCTTAGTATTGTGATTAAGTTACTTACTATTTAGTCTCCATTCGGAGTTTATTTTAGACTGTATTAGATACTGTGACTCAGGACAGCGTTCTACCATCGATACTGCGGCGTAGGCTGGGCATTCGTTACTTCTTGTGCCCTTACACTGGGTGCGGGTCGTGACACATTTTTAGTGGTGGCCCATGCAGGTCCACAATCATAACTAGTGTGATTCGTAGTGGTACTCGAACTAGAGTATCATTACAGCCTGCAGTAGGATGTAGGATAAGTTAAGGTACTCAATCACATTGGAAAAACTCTTCTCAAATTCTTCCTGTTAATTGCCTCCTTTTGAAAATAACTGTCCTCTTTTGATAATTTTGCTTCTTTTTAGTAATTGATTCCTTGTTTGATCCGTCTTCAAGATAGTTATGGGGATACGATTTCATCTCTTCGGTCCATGCAGGACCAGATTCGCCTTAGTGCGATATCGTAATAGTACGACAATTTAGTTGTACTACTACGAGCCTGCTATAGAGTATAGGAAGTAAGGTGTTAGAATGAGAGGATACTCAATCACTATTAGAATTTCCTGAGAGATTCCTGGGACGACCCTTGAGAATCTCATTGTGAGCTTCGATTTAGATTTCCTTTTCCTTACTTTAGTCCACCTTCCTCCCTTGATTCTTGCATCTTGTTTTGAACTCTTTTCACCAATACCCTTACTTTCTTGTGCTTAATAATGGTTAGGAAGATGGCTACACTTCTATATACTCATTGGTCAAACACATGGCTGGAAGGATTACATTAAGGAATTGGAATACACGGAAACTTTGACTAAGTTATAAGGGCATTTTTTTTAAATGGATGATTTAATGATTAGTAGTTTGTAAGTTGGGATATTACCAAGGAAATTTATCTTGAAGATTCTAAGTAGTAATCACCAGAGGATTATAAAATTATATTTTGATACTGGAGGAAAATAGTTAGAATCTATATAAATCGATTTCAGGAATTGATGTGATTCATGAATTATTGGATTATGATTATACATCTTTGAACGTATATAGAGTGGTTTGATAATGGAAAAAAAAGGGTGACAGTAGGAACTATTAAATTGAGTCGTACAAGTTGCGATGTATATGTTTATTGAATTTAAGTGGAAGCAATGATATTAAATTTTGGTTTAAAGATTGGGAAGATATGAAAACGATTGTTTTGAAAGAAAAAAAATCTCGAATTTGGAATTGTGTCAATTGATTGAAGATTTAAAATCTATTTAGATTTTGGTTTAAAAAGTAGTGATTATGTTTCAATGACTTAGAAAGAGAAATTATGGTTGATAAGTGCATTAAAATACTGAGTTGTAATGCTAGATTGTCGTGATATGCTGAGTGTCTATTTTGAGGATTATTTGAGACAAATTGGGAGTTTTTAAGGTTATGAAGTGATATAGAATTTTATGCATTCATGATTCATTAACTCTGGAGTTTAAAGTTGGATTGAAATGTTAAATTTTGGAAAGGTTAGTAGTAATATGATAAATGTTACTATGAGGTTTATGAAAAGGATTTAAATGTTAGTCGTGATTAGATTGGAAGGCTTAGAGTGAATACAAATTGAGGTAGTTATTTTAAAATTTCTTTTTAAAGGAATGTAATGGTAGGCCACCAAGGTAACCTTAATGAGATAGAAGTGTTCCACACTAATTGCCATATCACTCATGACTATGATAGTAGTATATACTCCAGTGTTGTTAGTCGTCTGCCAAACTATGGGACTGTATCTCAATCTTGACTTACTCAACTTTTCCTCAAATCTAGATCTTTTATTGTGACTTTCTAACCGTTTGTATTTGATCGTTCCTTAACAGTATCCTTCCTTTAGAACTGTGTCCCTAAATTATTTCACTGGATTCTTAATTTAATTTATTTCATGCTTCAACTTGATTTCTTTTATTCTTATATTCGTTGTCACCTCTTGAACCCTTACCATGATACTAAATTACTTTCTGACTTAAATTCGAGATCCAACCATGACTCAATTCTTTCGATCCGATATGTGATGGTGTTCTTCTTGTTTCCTTAAATGCTTAACCTTGTACCTTATCTTGATTGCTTGACCAGCTTAGTTAATGATCTTGGACTATTATTTTCTTTCTTCATCATTACCTCCCTTACTTATATTTGATTACCTTACGCTGCTAATTTAGCCTTAGTTTTGCAAGCTTATTTTTTTTCGAACTTGATCATGACATATTTTATTGGGTCGACCCACTAACATATTGTCTAATCAGAATCGGTGTATGATGGTCTGATCAACCTAGTGCACTTTGGTTCGCTTTCATATATTACTCTACGTGGATGAGACTCTAGGGCATATGTCTCATCCACGACAGTTTGGCAATTCTTCTTGAATTATTTTCGTCGTCTATGAACCACGTATTGTACTCAATAGCATCGTCTTTGAACTCTTTTGCTTTTGTCTTTCACATATTTCAGAAAGACAAGGCACTGTACTTAATAGGTCAACCCAGGGTATCACGTTTAGCTACCATATCAAAAAGAGGATAGTGGCTTATTTCCATATCCTCGCAGTATTCTTTAGGATTTCAATAGTGTTGAATTCTAAACCCCTGATCGCGACCAGTCGACTTGGTCATTCTTCTTATCATCCAATGTTTGGAACCTTATTCAATTGAATAAATTCAATTGTGACATGGATTTCCAATCTTGGATACTCATGCTCAGACTTCAATGACCTCGTTCTCCATCTTGCCCAAACCTCGATTCATTATGGATTTGATCAACTTAGATCATATCGAGACTAAAATTTCTTATAGATATATATATATATATATATATATATATATATATATATATATATATATATATATATATATATATATATATGTAGTGTGCTTGGATTTCAGTATTATTGACAGTCGTGCTTTAAACTTTCAATTTTGATCATCTTTAGAATAGTAACGCTTTATGGTTAATTTCAGTTGTTTTTTTATCACCAGTATTTGTATAGGATGATAGATTGCCTTACAACCTGATGATTTATTATCTTTCCTTATCTTTCCAGAATGGCACACATGACCAGAATTTGTCCCCAATGTACAGCTGTAATTTTGGATGAGACTGAGATTGTACTTCCCCTTCTATTGCTCAGGAGGTGTTAGTAGCCTCACCGGAGAATTTCTCTCCATCTCCTATCCTTCAGGAGAGGACTGTAGTTCAGCCGGAGACTGAGGGCCTTCCTTTGCCTCCTGGAGTGGTACCCCATGCCATTCCTGATGGAGCACATATTTACAGACTTTTTCAGGATGTGTAGGAGGTGAAGAGACTTCAGGCTGAGCTTATGAGAGAGCAGAGTCTCAGTTTTCAACTGTTGTGGGATTACATGCATTCGAGGGAGGAGCCTAGTCCCAAGAGAGCAAGGAGAAGTTTATGCCCAGATTCTCAGGAGTGCCCAGGCTTTCAGCCTAGATCAGTCTATCCAGTTCAGATTCCTGTCCAGTAGAGACCAGTTGAGTGGGTGCCTACCTGTACTTTCTGTAAGAAGCTTGGGCACGTATGGAAGGACTGCAGGAAGAGACTAGGTTTGTGCCTATTTTGTGGGTCAGCTGTACACAAGATACGAGACTATCCTACTACATTTGCCCCTAGTCGAGGCCTACCTCCAGGAGAGAGTTCCAGCTACCAGACCTAGTAGAGGTGAGTTCTTGACCCATACCTTATCCTATCTTGATGATTACTGTACCCTACCATAATGTTTGTATGCTTGATATCTTATGACTACTTTTGATCTAGTATGACTTTAGTGGCTAGATGAGACCCCAGACTGATTACCTGCCATAATTATGTATGATATCTTTCCAACTGCATGATTTAGATAAGTTTTCTTAAGACCATGATTGTAGGGGATCTGACCTAGAAGGAGTAGGATCATTTTAATTTCGAGGACGAAATTATTTTAAGGAGGGTAGATTTGTCACACTCACTTTTCAATTTCAAGGGTATTTTAGTAATTGTGATTTATTTAAATTTTTATGATTTTTATTTGATTTTTTATATATTTATTAATTAGATTGATTGCAATGTGATTGATTGATTGTAGACTGGTGACTTGATAGTTTGACCTTAGCCAACCATGACCTAGAACCTTAATGCTATATTAGAAATTAGATTTATTAATTATAATTAATTTAGATTTTATTAGTAAATTTTTAGAGTGATTAATTGATTTTTTGCCATTTTTGACCTTTGTGTGATTTCCTGAATATGTTGACTCTTATTTGTGCTAGCAACTGGTTTAACCTTAGTGGACTTGTATAGGTTCCTAACCATGTATTAGAATTTTTATTTTCATTTTTAGAATTTAATTTGTGCATTAGAATATTTTTAAGGCTTTTAATCATTTAATTAGCCTTTTTGCATGTAGGCCTTTGAGCTTTTCGACTTGGGCCCATTTCTACTTGAAAAAGAGTTGGCCCAAGTGAAACCCTAACCCTAGAGAACCCCCCTTGGCCGTCTAACAGCTGTACCCCCTCCCATTGTTGCATTCATTCGTAGTTTGTAGCCTCCACAAGAAAACCCTAAGAGATCCAACTCTCCAAAACTCTTTTTTCCTTCATCCGGAGTCCGTTTCTTCCCAAATGAACTCCGTTGTACTCGTCGAGGAGAGAAGGATCTGCTGGACCATTTCTGGAGTGGAGACGGAAGGTTTTGCTGGAGGAAAATCGGCCGACACGACAACCGAGGAGCCTCGATTATTGAGTTTTGACACTCAATAGGTAAAACCCTAATCTACCATTGCAATTCTAGTTTTTTCTTCATTTTTGCATCCATATAGGTGCCCTAGCCTTGCCCACGAAATTTGGTGGGATTTTGACTCCGTTTGATGGAGGTATCGAGCCCGTGTCGGTCCCTTACGGCACGTGTTCGACGAAATGCCGCTTAGGATTGAAAGTTGCTATTTTTCGATTCTGACTTCATGGATGTTTAGATAATATCATTTCAATAAACTTTCATGAAGACGGATTGGAAATTGATGACTTTTCAGCGATGTTTCGGACACGGATACGCGTGCACGAGATCCCGTGCACGGTCCCTTGCATGTCCTGCAGTCTGTGCGTCATAACTTGACGCACAGAGCTCTGTCTTGTGTGAAATTTTACGAGAATGTAGGGGCAACCTCTGCCCACATTTTTGTAAAATTTCACGATGTTTCGTCGAGCGAGCGCGGAGAAATCGCGCATGCACTGGTCAGCCACACTGTGCACTCGGGCTGATTTTTGTCGCGGAAGCGGACTTCGTGCGCGCACACGACGCAGCGAAGACCCATTCAAGGACCTGGGACATGTTGACCTAGACCTAGACGACCTGTAGGACGAATCCCAAGTCGCGGCGTGGCCCGACGAGGGAGCAGCGAGGCCGGCACCACGTGCACGAGGACGCGCGGGCGCGCGCGGCGCGCAGCAGGCCGTGCGGGTGCGTGGGTCTGCGTGCGCTGTTTCGGGCAGTGTGTCACCGTGTCATCATGTCCTAGACCTACCCCAGGACCCCCCTAGCTACGTGCACGAGCACGTGGCGTTTCGTTGCGTGTGCGGCGCTCAAACGAGCGAGAACGCACGTGTACCACGCGGTATCGGAAAATTCTGATACGCGTTCTGTGGAAGCGACACGGACACGATTTCGAACCCGAGAGTACTCGAGCGTATCACGTAGGTTGAGACCAACGTGTATGCCGAGTTTCGCGGGTTGATTTGGTGTATTTTGCGTTTTGAGTCGTTTTGTGAAAATTGGGTTTTTCGGGTTCAAAGTTTTGAATATAAATGTGATTTTTCGATCCTTGACTTTTTAGTCCGTATTTTCTGAATTGTTAGTTCATATATGATAATTAGAACTTGTAGGAAGTGATCCGCGGGATTATCACCTATTTGTTTGCCTTTTTCCAAGCATAATCGGGTTTTCATTGAATTGGATAAATTGAGATTTATATGATATTTCGA
Source organism: Iris pallida (assembly GCA_029216955.1). NCBI lineage: Eukaryota > Viridiplantae > Streptophyta > Magnoliopsida > Asparagales > Iridaceae > Iris > Iris pallida. The sequence goes on along the minus strand of JANAVB010007200.1, from coordinate 3,982,999 downwards.
TTTTTGAGTTAAATACGATATTTTGATTTCCAACTTCTTAGGTTACAAAATCTGAGTTTTTAGGACATATATGAGGTTTTGGATTTGTGGGAACCAACTTTTGGTTTTGTTTCATAATTTTCCATCAATTATGAGTATATATGCTTTTCTATATATAGCTATGTATACATATAGATATAGATATATATATAAAATCCCGTTGAAACCCATTGCTAATACATACATGTTGAGAATGGGTCGAGATGGTTTTAATTCCAGTTTTGGATTCACTAAACCTATTTCAAAAACCATTGGTATTACTTTCCTTTTGAGCATTGTATATATATATATACATATATATGTAGATAATTTCTTGATTTTATATATATGTATATAATAGTATAGTAATTTGGGTAATACCATGATTATGTTTGAATGATTTTAATCTCAAAATTTACCTCATTTCAGTAAGCACCAGTACACACACACGCACACATCACTTTTTGTTAGATTTGGGTTTTGTTGTATTGTATATACCCATGTGTGTATATACCTATATATATATATATATATATATATATATATATATATATATATATATATATATATATATATATATATATATATATATATATATATATATATATGCTTGTTAATTCTCTTAGAATAGATTGTGTGTACATGACTATAGGAGCCCTAGGACAGATTTGGTTTGTCATCTCGAGCTTAGTTCAGTCGAATTGGCCGACAAGTTGACCAAATTAACAAAAGTCAACTTTGGGTCAAACTTGGTCCAATTCAACTCAAACGAACTCCGAATGACCTAAAATTTTGTGTATGACCTAGAAATTAGTAGACGGACCAGTTGACCCAAGTTTGACCAGTTTTGACCAGCGTTGACCAGGTTTGACCTGAGTTGACCAAGGGTTGACTTTGACCAAAATGGACCTAGAAGCATGTAGTCTTGCATTGTAGCTATTTTTTTTGATATTGTAGACTTGGTTGTGACATGTGTGTACTTTAAATAGGTTTACATTGCCCCAGTTTAGTTACACCTCATCATCAGCAGTTCGATTTGCCAGGCGAGTACATTCTCTGATCTTTTCATACTTCTTTGGATATGTTCTCTTGTTATAGACTAGTATACTTGATGCTGACACGATGTTCACACAGATTAGTACCCTCTGGATCTTTTCATGCGATGTTATCCCCTCGGATACATCGAGTATGTCATGTTCATGTACTTTATCATGGCCATCATGTACTCCATGTATTCATATTTATCCATGTGCACTCATATGTTATTCATGTACACTCATGACCATATGAGCTCCATGTATACAGTAGTTGATATCCATGTGCAATAACATAACATGTATTGATCCTTGTGTATTGATTGGGGGTAGGGAGAGTGTAGTTGGTTATGTGATTATTATCCCCAGTAGTTGTATCCATATGCACTCCATAGCTGTATCCATGTACAACCCAGACCGTTTACATAACCAATTCATGCTCTGATTCACGTAGAAGGTTATATTTCTCTATTTATCATATTATATCTCATTTTATAGTCGCTCTCTCTTGTTGATTTCCTTTACAGCGATTCATGTATAGTTTTCTATAGCTTGCTTTATATGTCCATTCCTGCTATGAACTGTTGTAAGAGATATGTGCTCGTTCCGTCCTGACTGGGCATGTTAAAAATTTTACAGGTATTGATGAGGAGTATTGTCCTACTTATTATGGCATTGGCTTAGATGACACTGGCGACGTGGACCCTCAGGAGGATCCCACAGTCGATGAGGACTTGCCTATAGTCTAGCTGAGACTTAGTACTTTATTTGTATTTCTGTTTGAGACATTATGAGTTATATTTAAGTTTTATTCTGGTGGTTTACACCTAGACTTTTTATCTGTGACTCTCTTGAGATTCATTCTTCTATTCCATCTTAGTATTGTGTTTTAGTTACTTACTATTTACTCTCCATTCGGAGTTTATTTTAGACTGTATTAGATACCGTGACTCAGGACAGCATTCTACCGCCGACACTGCGGCGTAGGCTGGGCGTTTGTTACTTCTCGTGCCCTTACACTGGGTGCGGGTCATGACATGAGTTGCCTGAAGATGACTCTGAATCCGCTTTACTTTCCTGACTATCTGCGTCAGAAGCTCTAGTCTAAGTATCTGTCGTTCTCACCTCTGTCCTCTCGTAAAGTCTTCAAAATCTTGCATCTGTAGGTAATGCTACATTGATTCTATCCACAAGTGACGACTATACTTTAAGATTGGCAAGTACTCCTTGCCGTCCCGGCATAATGACTTCTATTCCAAGCTCATGAGGATCCTCTAATAACTATATGACTGAGCTGCCAAGAAATATGCAGTAGGCTTCCTATTCAAAGCATATGTCACTACGTTCACCTTTCCAGGATGTTACTATAAGTCTATATCATAGTCTGTCCTAAGCTCCAACAACCGCCTCTGTCTCATATTCAACTCCTTTTGTGTGAAGACGTACTTCAAGCTCTTATGATCCGAAAATATCTCCACACGCTCTCCGTATAAATAATGACTCCACATCTTCAATGCAAAGATCACAACTGCTAACTCCAAATCATAAGTAGGGTAATTCTTCTCATATGCCATCATCTATCTCGATGCGTAAGCTATGACCTTTTCATGTTGCATCAAAACACATTCAAGTCCATTACTTGACGCATCACTATAAACCATGAATCCTTTCGATCCCAAAGGAAGCGTCAAAATAGGTGCGGAGGTCAACCACTTCTTCAATTCTTCAAAAGCCTTCTGACAATCTTCTGTCCATCGAAATACTTGATTATTGTGCGTCAATTGCGTCATGGTCTCTACAATCCGTGAGAAATTTTCTATGAACCTGCGGTAATACCCAACAAGTCCGAAAAAACTCCAAACTTCTGCAACCGTTGTTGGTGTCGGCCAAGACTCTACGATAGCTATCTTTTTCGGATCAGCTGAAAGCCCTTCCGACATAATGTGTCCCAGAAAAGAAACTCTATCAAGGTAAAATTCACACTTACTAAGCTTAGCATACAATCTCTCATTCCTTATACTCCTAACACAACTTTAAGACGCTTCTCGAAAATAAGCTAGGGAAAAAAGGATTAAAGTGTTTACTGCGGAAAAATTCTAATACCATTAGTCGTACCATTCTATCATAGGTATAGTATTATAACCTATTCAATGATACTCGTTAGTTCAATCCTAGAAATTTCTCCTAATAGGCTCTACGCATCCGATATCCAGACACTCGTACTCGACTCATAATCTTACTAGGATCTATCCCTAAGAAACTTTTCCATTTCTAGCTACCCAACATCACAATCACACCAACAATCACACCAATAATCTAGCTTAATTATATTCTATAATATAACTATAAGGTTTGTCTATTTTAGTAATTTGATAAGTAGAAGGTAACGAAAACCTAAGGTTGGGTCAAACAAACCTATATATCAATTTCAAACAACGATAGGGTTAAGCAAAGTAGGAAGGTTTGTCGAATTATTTCCAAGAACGATGTGAAGCCAAACAAGATGCATAGGAAATAGTCTAGGTAAGACTCGAGAACTATATATCTCTGTGGTTATGTCACATAAAGTTACTACCATGCCAGTGTGCATCTGGCTGCAAATAACTTTCTTATTCCAAAATACGACGGATGGCTGCAGTGCATACCTGCTATGCCAGGTAGTACAAGTTCTTGAGCTTATCTTGGCCAAATCCATAAAAGATTTTTGAATTGACTTTTTACGAAAATACAGGGGAAGAAATCAACATGCATATGATATAGGTCAAGTAGAATTTAAGAAACATATGTAGCCATGATGCCGTTATCTGAAGTCCTGCCTCGCCAATTTCTCAAGCTGCAAAAACTTTGATTCTGTAATATAAGGATAAATATAATTTTTTAAACTTTTCCTTGGACCAATCCATAAGGCAGTTTCCAACAAATTAGCGAAAATAAATGAGAAGATTTACTCAAGAAGTCAATAGGGAAGGGTTTAGTCAAATCTCAAGTAAGGAAGAACACAAAAGCAATCATATTTAAAAAATACGATAACATGAAAGCAACCATGCTGAAGAGTCTAAGAAAAGTCTATAATCATGTTTGTGGATGTATCCTCAAGTCCTATTCCTTAATTGGTTGTAGGCTCGTAGTAGTACGACTATCCTAGGTATCACTACGACTTCGCAAAATTTGCGAAAACTCCACCTGCACTTATGACTTCTAGTGTCTATGCCTCGGCTTTCCTGACGTGATAGTAAAGGGAAGATACATCCATTATGAAGATTTATCTTGCTAGTATGAATAAATAATGATTACGGTAAAACATAATCAAATTGGATGCAAATCGAAAAGTCAAGTGAGAGTTCGAAACAAAATCAAGGAAGGTATCAAGCGAGTGGATGTGATCCTATGGGGCTTTTCTATTCTATTTGCAGGCTCGCGTCGGTACCGTAACGTAACCGAAGTGATTAGCGTAGACCTGCATGGGCCACCACAAAAACATGTAACGCCCAGTCCCAAAATACGTAGGACCAGGTATACGAATACATGCCAGCGACACTTCACCAATGGGCCAAGCTACACAACAAGCCCATTAGCGAAATACTTAAGCTATAAATCATGATAACACCCAGAAATACAACACTGTCCATAGGTATTTACATCTAATCACATCCACATAGTCCACAAAGAGATCATAAATAAGGAAATGTCTCAAATATCTTGCAATAAAAGTAATGAAGTATGTACGGGTAAAATATCCCAAAACCACAGAAATAGAAACAAAGTACAAATCAACTACAAGTCTGATGAAAGGAAAAGGAATTAATATAGAAAACTAAATATGAATGTAACATGATCACGAGAAGTCCTCTGGCACTATCTTATCCTCCTGTGCTGGTATGCCTCCGGTCTCAGCTCCCGAACCGTAAACCTCCGGGTAGTCTTCAACTTCGTCTAAGCCTGGGAAATAGCCAGGTCCTCAGAGGGCTAGCAAGGTGCATAATATACATGCCAATGTACAAAAATGAAGAAAATATGAACTAAGGCAATCTACTGTATCCGTCTATGTGCTATGCAAGTGAGATACTTTTTTAGAATACCAGACCCCTTCCACTAAGGCTCACTAGCACCTCAGTAGGGTATTGTCCCCACTACCTGTGTCGTGGCACCAAAGACAATCAATTATCGACAGTGATAATCTCTTACTCTGCTACAGAGATAAAGGTCACTAAACAACGGACCACACAACAATAGGTCTGATATTGTAGTCAAGTTCTCCCCAATCTCCATGTCTAGAATCTAGCAATGTCAAGTCTGTACAGTCATCTCGAAAGTAAAAGTAATACTGATAAAGAAATCTAGAATGCTAACACGAGATCAATACCACGAATAGTCATGTAAACCTCGTATCATGAATGTGTCGATGTTCTGTGGTCAAACGTGTCAATGGACACATCAGTATGTATGTAATGCCTAATTCCAATACTCGATGTCACTATGATGACATCGGTACCCGTCTATAAATGGACACTAAATATCAACGTCCTACGTCATGCAATGCTAATAAAAAAGAACAAAATACAAAAAAAAGATCTGTAACAAAGGCAAGGCACGCTTGCCTGTAACTGCTATATGCGGGTAAGCATGTCCAACTCCGGTGTCCTTGTCGATCCTTCCAAGCTCAGCTATAATAATACACTATATTTAATATTCTGTATCAACATATTATACCTAAATTATATGAGTATCGGCGTCTTCTAGTTGCCATAACGTTGTTACGACACTGCATCTATTATATAAGTACATATAGGTAACAAAACCTCTCGTAAATACTTTAAAATTATAATAAAATAATATATTTAAATTTTAGAATTTATCTATAAATACTTATATATTGCTATAATTATATTTTCAATAGGGGAACCCTTTCACAAGAGGTCTTATGTCAATGCCACATATGACTTCCTCAATTCGACACATTAATTTAGTCCCGAAACAACGATTAAAATAAAATTACTAAATTCTATATAAATCTCAAAAATTATTTAAAATAGTATTTATAATGTTAAATCTTGCACAACATCAAGTTTAATATGGATTCATGGAGTTTTGACACTTTTGGACACAAGAAAAACAAAAAATTTCGGAGTTCGGTGACACAATAAATGTCATAAATTTTTAAAAATAGCAAACGGATGCGAAACCTAACTTTCAGATATGCGTCGGAAAGGTATCAACGTTTAGATTCTGAATAAAAATATTAAAAGGTTAGAAACTGAACTTATATAGGCAAAAATTGGTCCGCAACAGAATTCATCAGTTCTGGATACCCTGTCGTAGAATCAACGCCACGGACAAACTGCTTGGAACTAGGAGATCTGGCGATCAGAAGTTGGAGTAGACATACAAAGGTAACTCTCAGATTTGGTTTGAGGAGAAACAGATGAGAAAAAGTAGATGAAACGTCATTTAAAATTCAACTAACGTGCTGTGACATTTTAGACTTTGATTCGACGGAGTTTCAGCCCAAGTAGCGCATCGTACGCCTCTCTAACGACCGCAAGGTTGTTCCTACAGTTGCTAGGGTGGAAGGGAATGTTGAGAAAGACGTCCAAGTGGTGGTGGTTGGTGCAAAAATTGAAGAGAAATCATATTTTGTGAAGAAAGGTGGGTCAACTAGGGTTTCGGGTTTGGAGTGGTGTCCGCTAGGTTTGGGGGGATTTATGGTGTAGTGGAAAGTTATGAGAGAGGGGATGGTTAGGATTTGATAGGTTTATATATATTTAGTGCATGAGCTTTGGTTTGATCTAATTTGGATGGGATTTGGTTCTCCAAATCATACTATTATTAGTAGGTTTCCTATTTTGGTTAGATGTTTGACCAAGCCAAATATATAAGGAGATATTGCATATGGCTGCAATTAAACCTCTAAAATTCTCTTAAATATATGTATACTTGGTTTTGGTACTCCTAGTTAGGCTCTAACTAGTAGGGTTGACTAGGTTAGGGTCCGAGTAGCATTACTAGTCAAATTGGACCCGAAAATTTAATTTAATGAGTCACATGTGCCATTTGCAAATAAGTAGCACATGAGAACTCGATTGGATGGTACACCCTAATAGAGTATACACATGCCATGGGTAAAAATCATATATTGGGTTATACGGTTTCGATCTGTCTCAAGTCCCAAAAGCAAATTGGAAGTTGGCTTAAAATTACGTCAACGGCTCAAATTGGCCTAAGTTGGCCCGAAATTGCGCAAAGTCAAAGGAATGTTGAAAAGCAAAATTGGATGGGACATGATATATCAAACTCAAGGTAGAAGAGTCTAGAATTCAAATATGGAACTGGATTTGAGAAAATAATATTTGTTGTGCTTCCAAAATTAAAGCTACAGTAAACTACTAACATAATCATTATTGACTTTAATAAATTACAATATCTATATAAAATAATTAAAAATAAGATCAAAAAATGAGGGGGCTTACACATCGTCCCCTTCAGATTCAAAATAATAATAAAAAATTAATACAAAAACACAGTTGTAATGCAGATCCGACGGAGGACATCGAGCCAACGGAGGACGTCGATTGTAACATTCATTATCAGTTTTTGTATTTCTGAATTGTTAGTATTTAAAAATTTTCTAAAATTAGGAAATTTAGACTCTCGACCGGCATACCGCCGGTATACTCCGGTATATTCAGGATATTTTGTGAATAATATCCAGATATTTTCATGAATAGTGTTTTAACATTTTTATGAATAGTATTTTGATATTTTCGTAAATAGTGTGTAGATATTTTCGTGAATAGTATCGATGTATCCTATTGTACATTGGTTTCCTGATTCTGAAGCACCCTATTATCTATTGTATAATTGGTTCTCTTTTGACGGACAAGATCAATTTAGATCAAGTCACGGATCACGATCTAATGGTCACAATTAATTTCCACATCTATATATACCCTTTGATTTTCTCTCTCATCTTTTATTTCATTCTCTTCACTCTCTTTATTCTTTCTTCTTCTCTTCTCTCCCCTTGGGCTATGCATGGGAGCCGACCTTGAGGCCTTGGGTGTGGTGTCTAACCCCCCTAGATGGAGGAGTAGAAGCTTAGGCTTGGTTGCTAGATACTCTAGGCAAGTATATCTTGCTCAAAAGTGATCTGACCATGCTTTATTTTTGGTTTTCAATAGAAACTAAAGTTTTATTGGTCCCCGGTGCAGCCCCGTCCCCTGGTGCAGCCCCGTACGCGTAACAGCGCCTCCCTACTCCTTCATGTGTGTGTGTGTATATATATATATATATATATATATATATATATATATATATATATATATATATATATATATATATATATATATATATATGTGTGTGTGGGGGGGAGGGGGTGTGTGGGTGTGTGTGTGTGTTCTTTGGTATTTCCATTTACTATTTCCTATATACATTTCATCTTTATTCTGTTCATGCTGCTATGTAGCCTACTATTGGCATGCTTATTCCTTTCTCGAGCTTGCTTGAACATGTATATTACTGGGTGGCCAACTTTAATATATTATGTTCATCTTGGTATTCGTTTTATTATTGTGGATTGAGATATAGATGATCAATTACTCTTAATATCCTTGACAGCGTAGTACATCTAGGGATAAGTCAATTAAATTAGAAACTTATCCTAGATCGTATTAGTTGGCATGCTTGTGCCTCAAGTTTCTGTATATTTTAGAACCGAGGCGTGACAAACGCTGACACAGACACTGACATAACACACACATTGTGCAATATGTGTGTGTAAATTCTTTGATTGGGAAATTTAGAATTGAAATGAGGTATATGAATTCATTTTTAGGGAATTTAAAATTGACCTTTTTAGGGAATTTAGATGGAAACTAAATCCTAGGAACTATATTAAGTCTAGACACTACTAAAATATGCTATATTAGCGACGTCGTTTAGCGACGGAACAAAATACCGTCGCTAAATATGTAATATAGCGACTCGCTTCTATTGACATCGCAAATCGTCGCTGAATAGCGACGTTCAGCGACAGTAGATATATTACGTCGTGGAATAGCGATATTCAGCGACATATTATTAAACTATGTCGCCATATATTAAAAGGTTAAGACGTTTAGCGACGTCAACTGTTGACGTCGCTAATTTTTTACTTAGGGCACAGTTCTGTTTCTTTTTTCCCCCTCACTCGAAAATTTTGTATTTTTTATTTTCCCTCGAGCTCTCGGCGACTCCCTCCCCCCTCCGGCGACTCCCCCCCCCCCCCCCCGGCGACTCCCTCCTCCCCCGGTGACCCCCCCTCGAGCTCCTCCTCCTCGAGCTCTTCCTCCCCCAATCCGAGCTGCTCCTCCTTCTCTCCGGTAAACCCTAACACTCCTCCTCCTCCTCTCCCACACACACACACACACACACACACACACACACAGACATACACACACACACGGACACACACACACACACACACACACACACACACACACAGCTATTGTGTGTGTTTTGAATCCATAGGTTCGATTTTGAGGCTCTTTTGAGTCCTCATTAGGAAGTTAGGATGGGTTTGATATCACCCATGGAGAAATTCCGAGAGTGACTAGGATGGGTTTATGCCCAATAGGCTATTTTGTGTTCTAATTTCAGATTTGTATATGTTAGAGAATAGATTAGCCATGGTTAGGATGTCCCAAGTGGTTTTCATTTGAATACATGTGTTAGTATCTATGTATTTTTGGCCTACAAGTCACTTTTGTAGGTGGATACATGAATTTGGTATATATTATATATGTGGACTGATTTGGGGGTTATTGTATATATATATATATATATATATATATATATATATATATATATATATATATATATATATATATATATATATATATATATATATATATATATATATATTGGTGTGTGTGTTGGTAGTGCCTTGAGGTGGTAGTGCACTTGTGAGTGTGCTTGAGAGTGGTGTTAGTTTGTATGTGTGTTTTGTTAGTGAGAAGTGAGAGAGTTAAGTGTGTTATGTGTTGTAGAGAGGAGTATGTGTGTTTGAGTGCTTGTGAGTGTATGTGATGTAGGGGAAATTTAGATATGGGGTGTGAGGGTGTTAGTATGTGTGATAGAAGGGAGGATCATAGCATAATGGCTGCAGGATGGAGCAGCAGCAGCTACAAGTAGCTGTAGTGGCAGCTGCAGTACATGGCAGCAGGGTAGCAGCATGTAGGGTGCACCTGCGGCAGCGGCTAGGCAGCAATTACAGCAGTAGCAGCTGTAATAGGCAGCGGCAGCGGCTAGTTCCTATATATATGTGTTAGAGATAGATGTTAGGATATCTAGGATACATAAGATGTTAGAGGATACATTTAGTATCCTAAGTTAGCCAGTTAATATGTTAGAGTTAAGATAGTATCCTAGGATTCTAAGTAGTATCTTAGGATATTGGTTGATATTATATTCAAGTCTTGTTAATAATGTCTTTGATTTTGTCATGGAGTCTTAGATATCGGTTGTAGGTGAAATTATATATATATGGTCTGGCGATATCGAAACGAATCTAGTGTGTCTGAATGAGATATCGGTTGTAGGTGACATTATATTCATGGGGTCTACTTGACTTTGTCATGGGGTCTTAGATATCGGTTGTAGGTGACATTATATTCAAGTCTTGAAAATTGATGTTAATTAAGATAATTTTCAACTTGACCCTGGCGATATCGAAACGAATCTAGTGTGTCTGAATGAGATTGGCATCAGTATGAATCGATAGCGTATGTGTACACGTTGGATGCACAAGAACTTATGTGCGATATAGCATGGTTATTAGTAACTGTCTGCTACTAATGTGTGTCCCATAATAAGACATAATATATGAATTTGTGCCTATTGGATAATTTGTGTCCATCTTTGCAGAATTATTTCTAAATGGATATGAATTACTACTTGCGGAATCGTTCATGGATGTACAATCGTCGTCCTGATGATATGTATGGTGTGCGGGATGAATACATAGCGGGAGTAGAGCAATTCCTGCAGTTTACAAAAGCGTTCGCTCAGTACATGGACGGCACCAAAATTAAGTGTCCGTGTGTGAAATATCATAACATAAAATATTATCCAGAAGTGGAAGTGACATATCATTTGTACTCGAGGGATTTCACGCCTAATTACTATCAGTGGACCGCACACGGAGAACTTGTGTCTTTAGCATCAGAGCCGGAGCCTTATGTTGAGCCGTATATGCATGCGGGATCTAATTTTGTTTCAGATAATCATGCATACGACGACGGGTGCGTGAACATGGTTTTCGATGCTACGGGGCCTAGTTTCATTCATGATGCAGCTGAGGAGGCACCGAATGTCGATGCTGCAAAGTTCATGGAGTTGTTGGAGAATGCAAGGACTCCATTGTATCCTGGTTGTGAGGATCATTCACCGTTGGAGGTGGTTACAAGACTGTTGAGCATTAAGTCAGATTTTAACATGTCACGACCCGCTACCCAAATTGTTGGGCCGGGCCGAGTCATGTCCATCCTGCACTTGAGATAAAGCGCAGTAAGCTGTTCTAGAAATAACAAGATAAGGCTAAATGTGCTAACAGTTCTATAAGTGAATAAAAGTTATAAATGCTCCAAACACAAAAGTCGTCTCATAAAGTAATAAGTCCAAGTACAAGTCTGAAATGTAAAACTAGATACATATCCAGTTATAAAATACGTAGTCTAATACATGACTACACTAAGTATCCCAAGCAACTACGCAAACTAGACGAGTTTCCCCGCAGGAACATCCTCGTACGGCAAAGCCTGGTCCTCGGTAGTATCTCCATAATATGAGTCACAGAGCAACTCCTCCTCAGTAAGAATACCTACAACGTTATCCTGTCAGGACGGGAGCAAGTACTGATTCTAACAAACTAGCAAATGAAACATGGAAATGAACATAAGAGGAATAACTGGAAACATGGCATCACATAGTCTATCATGGCAAGGATACATATGTCATAGAGACAGATGTATATGTAATGTTTAAAACTGTAGCAGGTACGTGATCATCAATAGGTGTACAATGTGCAGGGGCACATAATGAAATGTACTTCCGTACAAGTGTAAAGGCGATAGATGTACATACGCACAAATACAGCTTTGAGATTATAAAGGCCTACGGTGCAGTAACATATAAAATAAAACTTTGCTCGGTACTGTAGATGGGGCATGATCACGTACTCTACTATCAGTTTCCCCATAACCCATATTCTAATCATGTGAGAGATACATAAAGACTGTTCTAAGCATGGTAGTAACTGAAAGTACAACATGTGAAGATTTAACTTGCTACCCCAAGGATCAGCATTTAACATGGTTGGATTTGCAGTTCATTGATGTAACAGTATGTAAAGTTTGTAGAAAGTACTTGCCTCTAGCAAAGCAAGCTACGATAAAAGTGCTATAGATGTCTGGTAATTCGTCACTGTAGAAATAAATACATAAACTTAGTTTTTATACTAAGCTAAAACACTAAGACACTAATTGGTGCAACACGACTTGTGATTGGGCACCTAGCAAAAATGATGACTTTAGCATAGAGAGTGACACACTACTATAACTAACTTTCTAGGGTCTTTACACTAGTGAGGGGTGAGGTTTAATACGGCCATAACTCAAAATAACACAAAAAGTTGCAAGTCGTAAATATTTAATAATTAAATCAAATGAACATTATGTTCCAACAATTTTTGAGATAGACAAAAAGCTCAATTTTTACATAAAATAAAGTACCAAAATGATCCTTGCTAATTATAGAAATTTATTATAATTTTTCTGGAATTTATTAACCAGTATAAGTATTTTATAAAAATCAGTTTTCCTAAGTACACAGAAAATGAGTTCTGGTTTCATATGCCAAAACAGTGGCAAAACTGTAAATTAAATACTGTAAAAATTGTGATAAATTAGCTAAATTAACATAGTATCTAAATACTATTTTTCCAGAATTTTAACAGCAATTAAAGTATTTTTAAAAATTCAAAAACAGCATCGTACACAATTAAAATTTAATAATTAATTATCGGCGTATTTTGTCCATGTACATAATTTGAACCAGAGTTCAAATACAGGACACAAGACCATGAATCAAGTCCAATATGACTTGTACAGGTCTTGAATGTGTGAAAACATATTTGAGCCCAAAAACCCATGCTAGGCTTGGACACCAAATGGTTGCAGTAATTTAAATACACAAAAATACAAAGACGTAAAAGTAAATAAATATTAATATTTTAACAAGGTAAAATTATACATAGTGGTCATATAAATATGACAAGTATATTTACATAATAATAATTTACACTAGGTAGAGTGAAATACATATATAAAATGTATAACTACAATATTTATATATACATATAAATATATAGATATTTACATAATGGATATATACATACATATGTTAAATATACATATATATATATATATATATAAGAAATACTTAACTATAATATATATATATATATATATATATATATATATATATATATATATATATATAGATATATATATATATATATATATATATATATATATATATATATATAAGAAATACTTAACTATAATATATATATATATATATATATATATATATATATATATATATATATATAGATATATATATATATATATATATATAGTATCATATATATATAGTAATATATAATAATATATATACACATGAACATATATACATATACAAATTATACATAAATACATATATATATACACACATATAAATAAATAAAGTACTAAATAAAAAATATATATATATAAATACAGCATTATATATATATATATATATATATATATCTATATATATATATATATTATAATATATATATATATATATATATGATATATATATATCTATATTATATATATATATATATATATATATTAATACAGATATATAATAATAATTATATACAAAACATGTATACATATATACATAAAATATATATAAATAATAAAACAAAAAGAAAAAGAAAAGAAAAGAAAATGAAATAGAACAGCAAGGGAGATCGAACTCGGCCTCTGGGTCGGGTTCTCAAATTGAGTCGGGCTGGCCAGGGGGTCAGCCCGCGGCTTGTGTTAGGGTTAGGTTCCGTTTAATTTATTTAGGTTTTAGTTAAATAACAGTAAACTCGATAAATCGAACCTGTGTCCTGACAGTTTGGGACACAGGAGTCTACGTGTCCGTGCTATGCACGATACGTACGAGTTCAGTCTCGCGTGTCTGAGCACTGGGTTAGGGTCGTCGTGTCCTGACGAGTCACGTACGTGAAAACGAGACACGCACGACACGATTCGAGTTCTGCTACTCACGTGTCCGACGTCTTGATGGCGTTCGAGGGTGCTGGAGGCGGCTAGGAGCATCGGGGCGGTGGCGCTGGCCTCTCCTCAGCGCGGCGAGTCGATCGGTGGTGGTTGTGGGCGGTGACGGTCGTCGTGGGGGCTGGACGAGGGTTCGTCGGAGCTAGGGTTGCGGCGATGTTTAATTGGGGAAGACGGGGGCTGTGGTAGGCGGAGATAGGTCGTAGTGGTGGTGGTCGAGTTGAGGGAAGTGAGGGGGTTTTTATAGGGGGGTCGAGTCGGTCGGGCTGGCCTAAAATGGCGGGGGCAGGCGGGTCGGCGGTCGTCGGGCAGGGAGTGGGTGCGAGGAGAGAGTGTGTGATCGGGGGGGGTAGGTAGATTAGCAATTATGCTCCCGTAGTTTTTAGGATTTACAATTAGGTCCCTAACAGTAGCTAAATGCAAATAAAATTTGCATCCCGCACCAAAAAATTTTAGCAAATTACAAATAGTTATCAAAACAAATTAAATATTTGCAAACTGTTATAAAAACATTTTAAGTAATTACGAAACTAATTAAAACATTTTTATTAATTGCAAAATGATATTTTAGTATTTAAAACTCATTTAAAACTTCTTTAAAAATTGTAAAAGAATTTCTAAAATTATATTAAATTATTTTAAGGCTAAAATGACATTAACAACTAATTATCACTAATTAAATAATTTTTTGAAAAATAGGGGCTCACAAGTCTTCCCTCCTTGAAAAATTTCGTCCTCAAAATTCACAAGGATTGAAGACCCTACAATATTCTAACATAGCAAGCAATGCAACAAATGACTAAGGCTATGATCGAAACTAATCTCTAAGGTATCAAGGGAACGGGTGGTTCCCTCGCAGCGGTTGGATCGAACAAGTAAGAATATCTCTCCCTCATGTCCGACTCCCTCTCCCAAGTAGATTCACCCGGAGAGTGACGGCTCCAAGCTACTCGTACTAAGGGTATAACCTTGTTCCTCAGCCTCTTCTCCCTCCTGTCTAATATCTCCACTGGCTGCTCAGAAACTGTAAGGCTCGGTCCGACCTCCAACTCTGAATGATCTAGCATATGGCTGGGGTCCGGAACATATCTCCTCAGCTGAGATACGTGAAAGACATCATGAACTCCTGCTAGGTTGGGTGGAAGTGCAACCCTGTAAGCTACCTCTCCAATTCTGCCAAGTATCTCGAACCGCCCGATGTATCTGGGGCTCAACTTCCCTCCTCGTCCGAACCGGATCGTCCCTCTAGTTGGTGATATCTTCACCAGCACCATATCACCGTCTGTGAACTCCATCGGTCTGCGACTAGCATCAGTCCAGTATTTCTCCCTATCTTGAGCTACTCTGAGCCTGCTCTGATCATCCGACTTTCTCTGCTGCATCCGTGATCATCTCTGGCCCAAGCATAACTCTGTCCCCGACATCGTCCCAAAAGAGCGTTGTACGGCATCGTCGTCCATATAGCGCCTCAAAAGGAGACATACCGATACTGGCTTGGTAGCTGTTGTTGTATGAAAACTCTACCAAGTGCAGATGGCTCCCATGATCCCCCAAAGTCCAGTACGCAGGTCCTCAGCATATCCTCCAATGTAGTATCGTCCTCTCGGACTGCCCATCTGTCTACGGGTGGTACGCCGTACTGAACTTGAGCCTACTGCCCAACTCCTCCTACAAGCTCCTCCAGTAGTGGGACGTGAATCTGCTGTCTTTGTCCGACACGATGCTCACTGGCACTCCGTGTAGGCGAACTATCTGCTGATGTATAGCTCTGCTAACTTCTCGGTGGAAAGCCCCACCTTGAAGGGTATAAAGTGCGTACACTTCGTCAGCCTGTCCACGATGACCCAAATGGCATCCTTCCCTCCTTGGGAACGAGGAAGCCCTGAGACGAAGTCCATCGTAATATGTTCCCACTTCCACTCGGGAATGGGTAACGGCTGTAACAAACCAGCTGGTCTCTGGCGCTCCGTCTTGACCTGCTGGCAAATAGGCATCTCGAGATAAAACGTGATACATCCCTCTTCATCCCGTACCACCAAAGATGTTCCCGCAAGTCATGGTACATCTTGTTAGCACCAGGATGAATAGATATCTCGATCGGTGCGCCTCCTGTAAGACTGCCTCTACCAGCTCTCCTTTCGGCACGCACAATCGGCTGCCATGCCTCAAGGATCCATCCTCTGCTACAGTAAAGTCATCCATCATCCAGCTAAAGCCTGGGCTCGAAGTCTGCGAAGGCTCTCATCTGTAGACTGTGCCTCCCTGATCTGCTCCATCAAACCTGACTGAATGTCAAGCGCCATCATCTGTATCACTGATCCTGGCCGAACTAGCTCGATACCGAGCTTCTCCAGATCTTCCCGCAAATGCCGATCTATCATCAGATACCATGCCATCGGATGCCTGTTCAGCGCATCCGCCACCACATTGCCTTTTCGGGGGGTGATACTGTAAATCGATGTCGAAGTCTTTTATCAACTCCAACCTTCGTCTTTGCCTCATGTTCAGCTCTTTCTGCGTGAACACATACTTCAAGCTTTTGTGGTCAGTAAAGATTTTCACAGCTCTCCGTATAAGTAATGTTTCCATAATTTGAGTGCAAAGATCACCACAGCTAACTCTAGGTCAGGGTAGGATAATTCCGCTCATGAGTCCACAATTTCCTAGATGCATAAGCAATTACTTTTCCATGCTGCTGTAGGACACATCCTAGCCTCTTTCCTGAAGCATCGCTGTATATGGTGAAACCTCCAGAACCTGAAGGTAAAGTCAGAACTGGAGCGGTCGTCAGCCTCCTCATCAGCTCCTCAAATGCTGCTGGCAGTCCTCTGACCAAATGTACTCTGCGTCCTTCCGCGTCAGCTTCGTCATGGGTTCAGCTATCCTTGCAAAGTCCTGGACGAACTTTCTATAATAGCCTGCTAAACCCAGAAAGCTCCTAATCTCTGAAACTGACGTCGGAGCCTTCCATGTCTCAACTGCAGCAATCTTCTGGATCTACGAGATTCCCTCTCCAGTAACTACATGGCCGAGAAATACCACTCGGTCTAAAAAGAACTTGCACTTCGGTAATTTGGCAAATAATCTCTCCTGCCTCAGAATCCCCAAAACTGTCCGCAAGTGCTCTGCATGCTCCTCCAGCGTCTTCGAGTATATCAGGATGTCGTCGATGAACACTACGACAAACTTATCCAGACTGGTAAAATGTCTTATTCATCAAATTTATAAAGACAGTTGGCGCATTTGTGAGACCAAATGGCATCACCAGAAACTTGTACTGCCCGTACTTCGTGTTGAACGCCGTCTTCTGGATGTCTGCTGCCCTAACCTTCACCTGGTGGTACCGAATCTCAAGTCTATCCTGGAAAACACCTTCGCCCCACTCAACTGGTCGAACAAATTATCTATCCTGGGCAGAGGATATTTGTTCTTGATGGTGATGGCATTCAAGGCCCGGTAGTCAATACACAACCGGACTGTACCATCCTTCTTATGTACAAAGAGCACTGGCGCTCTCCATGGAGAAGTACTAGATCGAATGAAACCCTTTTTTAACAGGTCATCAATCTGTCTTTCATCTCTACGGCCTCCTTGGGATTCACTCTATAGCAAGCCCGGGATACTGGTGATGAACCCGGTACTAAATCTATAGTGAACTCCACATCTCTGTCAGGCGAAAGTCCTGGAAGATCCTCTGGAAATACATCCATAAACTCCCTAATGATAGGGTGTGGCGGTGCTACGTCCCCAACTGTCGCACAACAGTTCGGCTCAAGGCTGATCTCTGATCTCCGGCCCTGTCCTCCTGATACTGAATGGTGCTGTGCCTGGGGGACTGAACAAAATACTACCCTCATGACAGTCTAAGATTCATGGGCATAGCTAAGCCAGTCCATCCCTAATAGATATCATAACCGGGGAGTGGCATCACAAAGAATCGTCCCCTGAACTCTCTTTCGGCTATAAAATAGAGCATCTATAGATAGCTCTAATAGGCACTGGTCTCCTCCCGTCATCACTCTACTAATCTCCACAGTAGGTGTAGCTACTAGATGGTGTTTATGCATAAACTCTAATGATAGAAAGCTATGAGATGCACCAGAATCAAACAAGCATAGAGCTAGAAAAGTATACAAATAAACATGACTGTGAAGACGTCAGCTAGGTAATCTGGCTCCGACACCTGCTCCGGCTCCGGCTCCGGCTTAAGGGCTAGGCTATAAGCCTTCCCTGGGGTCCTTTCTGCTGCTGCAGATGTTGCCCAAACCTCTGCTGCTGAGTCGGAAGCGGTCCTCTAGGTCCTTGGCTGCTGGGCAGTTCGAATCTAATGGGTGGTAGACCCACAAACTAAGCACTGCCCCAACCTCTGCTGCAGATGGCAAAATCATGCCTGGCCTTCTACAGAAAGACACATAGCCCCCTTCTGCTGCTGCTGAGGTCCCGGGGCTCTAACTGACGGGTCAGGTGATGTGATATAGGGGACGATAAGTCTGCTAGTGCGGCGTCGGTGCTCTCTGCTGGAAAGCCTGACGCTTGGACGGTCCCTCGTGGTGTACAGAAGCTGGCCTCTTGCTAGACAGAGACGCTCATCAATGCTCCGGGCTAACTCTAGGCTCTGGTAGTAGTCAGTCGTACCGTTCGCCACTATAAGAATGCCGATGTCGGAACTAGACATGGCAAAACCTACGGGTCATCTCCTCTGGGTCTGCAACCAGACTAGGAGCGAAACGGCTCAGGCGACTAAACTCTGCCGTATACTCGTCAATAGAACGGTTCTCCTGCTAGATGTTCTGGAATCGTAGCCCCATGGCTACTCTAGCAGTGGTCGAGAAGATTTTTTTGAACTGGGTCTTGAACTGATCCCAAGTGGCCCTCCCTCTCGCAAATAACGGCTCATTCCGGAAACTCCTGCCAATTCTATCAGTAGAAATCCCGGCCTCGACCTGGAGGTCATCCGGCATCCTAACTCCAAGGAGCTTCCTCTCTACCGAGGTTAGCCAGTCATCTACTACTACTATGCCCTCAGTCCCTGAGAAGTCCTTGGGTTCAGACCCATGAAGTCCTTGATCGTCCCCG
>JANAVB010007200.1:3842778-3959093 GCA_029216955.1 Iris pallida | reverse complement strand
GCGGGTGCTAAGTTACCTAAAGACTTCTATCGGTCTAAGAGGATGGTGAGATCACTCTGGATGGATACGAAAAAATTGATTCTTGTCGCAATGGGCGTATGCTGTACTACAAAGACGACAAGGACGCATATGTGTGCAGATTTTGTGGTGCATATCGCTATAAGACCACTAGTACAGAAAGGTCTGCGGTGCAAGAAGACGACCGATTCAATGCACTACTGCCTTTAACGCCGCGGTTGCAAAGATTATTTATGGGAAAGAGACGGCCGAAAATATGAGTTGGCACATGCGAGAACAGATTGAAGGAGTATTGGATCACCCATCCGATGGAGAAGCGTGGAAGCACTTTGATCAGTGTATCCTGATTTTGCTTCAGATCCGCGTAATGTCAAGTTGGGGCTATCTTCTGACGGTTTTACTCCTTTGGTCTTTCGGGATCCCAGTATTCGTGCGGCCTGTGATTGCACTCCGTATAACCTACCGCCTTGGATGTGCATGAAGACTCAGTACATGTTTCTAACCATTATAATTTCTGGTTCGAACAATCCCAAGAGGAACATTGATGTGTACTTACAGCCTTTGATAGATGAGTTGAATCAGTTATGGAAAGTAGGCGCTAACACGTACGATATTTCCAGGAAGCAGAATTTTCAGATGAAGGGAACCCTTATGTGGACCATCAACGACTTTCTGGCCTATGGAATGTTATCTGGATGGAGCACTCATGGCCGTCTCTCATGTCCGTATTGTATGGACCGTACTAAGGCTTTCCGCTTAAAATACGGAGGAAAATCGTGCTTCTTTGATTGTCATCGGCAATTTCTGCCAAAAGATCATCCGTTCAGAAGGAACAGGAATGCATTCCGTGCCGGCGTTGTAGAGAAGGGTGATCCACCGCCAAGGTGGTACGGAGCCACAATATGGGAGGAGATTAGAGATTTTCCAAGTGCTATCGAAGATCCTACAACTGGGTACAAGTACGATGGATTTGGTAGAGATCATAACTGGACAAAGTGGAGCATATTCTAGGATCTGCCATATTGGAGTACCAATCTGATCAGACATAATCTTGATGTCATACATATTGAGAAGAATGTGTTTGATAACATAATTAATACTGTGATGGACGTAAAGGGAAAAACGAAAGACAATCCCAAGGCCAGGTTGGACTTAGAAGAAATATGCAAACGTCATACGTTGTATTTGATAGAGGAGAATGGAAACAGTTCTTGTCGAAGTCAATTTTCTTACTGGATAAGGAGGATAAAGTGAGACTTTGTCGGTGGATCCAGGACCTAAAATTTCCAGACGGATATGTGTCAAATCTAAGAAGATGTGTCGATCCGAAGGAAAACAAATTGACGGATATGAAGAGCCACGATTGTCACGTATTCATGGAGAGGTTAATTCCAATTGTATTTCAGGAATTCTTACCGCAGGCAGTTTGGGATCCATTGACGGAGCTTAGTATATTCTTCAGGGATCTTTATTCTAAGAAATTACTCGTTGATCGTCTAGAAAAGCAAGAGAAGGACATTACGGTAATACTGTGCAAGCTAGAGAGGGTATTTCCTCCTGGATTCTTCGACTCTATGGAGCATTTGCCGATTCATCTATCCTATGAGACACGTGTTGGTGGACCCGTCGAATATCGATGGATGTACCCGTTCGAGCGACATTTGAATCACCTAAAAAAAGGTGAAAAATAAGGCACGGGTCGAGGGTTCTATTTGTGAAGCCTATATTTTCGAGGAGATCACAAACTTTTGTTCGATGTATTTCAAGCCTCATGTTACAACTAATAGAACGAGAGCTTCCAGAAATGACGACGGAGATCATGAATGTAATGATACAATACTGAAGGTATTCAATGCCCCAGGAAAGCCATCGGATAAAATAAAGAAGAGATATCTGAACGATGATGAGCTAAGGGCTGCTCAGGTGTATGTATTACTCAACTGCGACGATGATAAAGTAGAGAAGCTGGAGGGGTAAGTAATTAATACGTCTACATTATTTTAATAGTGTTGATTATTATACTATTAAATTAATTGAACGATGTTGTTTTCAGCATATTTAATGATGATGTGAGGTCAGGTAGGCCACACATAACAGAAGAAGAACTAGAACAAGAAATGAAACATTATTTTCCATCATGGTTGAGTGCATATGTAAGACTTGAGAACTCTGTAATTACCTTTCTGTATATGCACTTGAGAATGAGCTTAATTTATTTTTTCCTGGTATTTAGGTCGATCGTCCATACGCAAGACTTGAGAATGAGTCTATTAGAACGCTAGCCAATTGACCAATTTATGCTGCAAAAATATAGCCAAGCTACTGTGTTAATAGGTTTAGGTTCAAGTCAACAACTTGCCCGATCAGAGACAACTTTGTGGATCTCGATTCCACCAAAAACAGTTGTTTGTGTATCAGATCTTCGAACTACAAAGATGTTGATGCGGGCAACAATTTCTATGGCGTCCTATGGGAGATTGTGGAGCTGACATGAAGTTATGGAATAGAGCCTGCTAAGATTGTGTTATTCAGGTGTGATTGGTTCGATCTGATTGAAGGTCAAGGGTGGAAAGTAGACAAGCACGGTCTTGTAGATATAAACTATCGGCGTCGATATCAAGCCTATGAACCATTTGTCCTTTCAAGTCAGGCTCAGCTCGTGTACTTCACAAGTTATCCTAAACGGGAAACAACAAGGTCGGACTGGTGGGCAGTATGCAAGACCAAAGCTAGAAATACCTTTGAGGTTGACGATATAGCTTATCAGGAGGATGAACTACCTCTTGTAACAAATATTATAGAAGTGGACACGACAGAAGTTTCTCATTACACATCTAATTGTGTAGAAGAAGTAGAATTATCTGAAGAGGAAGATGCAGATGAAAGTAAAGATGTAGAGGAGGAAGAAGAAGAAGAAGAAGACGAAGAAGAAGAAGAAGAAGAAGAAGAAGAAGAAGAATATGAGCTAAACGAACTAAATAAATTTTCAGAAGATGATTAATTATGTACGTTTGTTTTATCATCATATTTGACACTTTAGTGACACTTTTATCATATAAATCTGTGACACTTTAGTGACACTTTTATCTGTGACTATGAGATTTTTGAAAAATCTGTGATGTCTATCATATAAATATGTATATTTGTTTTATTGTCATATGTTATTATCAGGTATGACTAGACCCGGACGACACGGAGGATATTATGTTAGGCAGTCCCGTCTGCCTCGGGCTGGGGATACAGATTCTGTACCCTCATCCTCATTTTCGAGTACGCCAGTGTACCATTCTGTTACCGGTCCATTACCGGGACAGGACAGTTCCAGCAGGTTGGCGACTCCTCCCTCGTCGTCCAGCATTCCTGATCCCGCGTCCAGCATTCCTCCCGCGTCTAGCATTCCTCCTGCCGACGGCTCCATGGGGAGAGCCGACGCCGAGCATATTGAGGACGGCGATCAGACTGATCTTGCCCAGCCAGGAGGTGAGAGCGACCCTCCATGCGCTCCCCCGGACGAGACGCGTATGGAGATTTGGACGGACGGGCCTACGAAGTAAGTTAATTAGTTAATATATATTCTCAAATAATTATATGTACATATATATTAATGAAATTTATTATTGTATAGATATCGGCCTCCTGCAGTACAGAGACAGCTGGGGTTATTTCTGAGGCAGAACTATGGTGGGCCTTGGATTAACTACTCAGATGCTCCCGCAGATAGGAAGGCCGTTTGGTTGGCCCACTTCAAGGTAAAAAATTTGTTTATTTTTAAATTTTAATAATCATTTGTGTATATTATATAACTTTTTTATTTTACTTCTTGTAGAGGACCTATTTCTATCCACCACACCGAGCGGCGAAGATCGAGGCCCAATTTTCTGTCGTCGCAGGCAAGCTCATCCGTGATGCGATCCACGACCAGAAGTCTTGTGATCGTTCCGGAAAGCCGATCCATGGTTGGATCATGCCAGAGCAGTGGACTGCGATGAAGGCTAGATTCGCCGAGGCCAGGTGCCAGGAGCGGTCTAACAAGGCCAAGGTGGCGCGCTCGAGCGCTAGTAAGTGCTGTGGTGGCTCCATTCCGATGACGGAGCATTTTTGTCGTCTGGTACATTTCCTATGACGGACATAATTTTATATATAGTTGGATATAATGTTTAATACTAATAATAGATAATATATTTTAACAGGTAAAAAAGGGTGAGGACCCGAACATGGTGACCGTCTTCCTAGTCACCCATCGGAGGACTGGAGAGTTCATTGACGAGAGGGCGACGCAGGCATATGTACGTTCTATTCTTTATATTAATTTACTATAATTTAGAAAACAGAAAAATAGATATCAATATAGACTTTAGCAAACACTTACACGTTAGCAAACATTATTCTAGGCCGAGTTTGTTCGGCTACAAGAGGAGGCGGCTGCTGCTGCTAGTACGCCAGCAGAGAGAGGGGCTGGTACTTCCTCCCAGCCGCCTACAGCTCCATCGCCGGACGACCTCTGGATGACCGTCGTTGGCGGTCATCAGAAGGGTACGTACTACGGTACGGGATCCTACGACACGTATTGGCTTCGGAGTCATCCCGAGCCCCCTCTGTCAGTATGTAGTCTCCGGCTTCGCAGGCGTCGTCACGAGCTCAGGATATTCGTCGTCAGATCGACGAGCTGCATCACGAGTTACAGCAGCAGATTTCTGATCACTTTACCGCTGAGCGACGATCCGACCCTCTGATGATCACCGGATGATTTGATGCGGTCTAGCGCAGTATACAGGAGTTGATGAGTCTGCAGCAGGCTACAGCTGCCAGCTTACACACGCTCATCGAGTTTACGCAGCGCCCAGAGCGTAGACAGGTCGAGCTGGAGGGATTGCAGAGGACCATGTCTGCCTCACTCACTCAGGTATCGGCTTCGATTGAGGAGAGTACTCAGAGGATAGTGAGTACCCTTGCTACACATGGTGAGCGACTGCGAGAGCTGGAGCAGATACGTCCTCCCGATCCATCGACGGCGCCGACTCCAGAAATTACACTGCCTCCTACGGCCTCTACGGTACAGCTCACACAGGAGCAGTATGAGTACATGCTATCCCAGATGCGTGGCAGGGGTCCTCAGTGATCCAGTAGATTTTTTTTTATTATCTTTGTATTTAATGGCCCTATGGGCCCATTGACCGTTCTGTACACTGATTTTCATTATTATTTGACTCTGTTGGACATGTATATTTATTGGACATGTATGTTTGTGATATTTAATGTGTTGGTATTTTTATTGAGTACATGTATGATATTTAGTTGTAGACTGTTATGATGGGAGACTGTTATTCATCTATTAGTTGTAGACTGTTATGATGGAAGACTGTTAATTATGATGATATCTGCGACGGGGATGACAAATATACCTACGCTGGGTTATAAGCGATGATCTGATATATAAAGGAGGTGATGTCCAAATTTTAAAAAATATAATGTGTATTTTTGTAATGATGTGTGTCTGTGTTTACAGTGTATGTGAAATGCAGTGTTCGGAACCATCGATAGTTTCGATTACTGTTGTATGTTTTACCTTGGACAGAAAGAGCAACTGTTCAGGGTGTACTTCTGAGAGCTTCATTTTCACATCCTTCACTCTCTCGGGACGTCGTACAGGATCCCGAGAAGGTGAAGGACGTGAAAAGGAAGCTCTGAGAAGTGCACCCTGAACTGTTGCTCTTTCTATCCAAGATAAAATATAGAACAGTAAGCGAAACTGTCGATGGTTCGAACACTGCACTTCACACACACTGTAAACACAAACACACAATATAACAAAAATATACATTATATTTTTTTAATTTTTTTCAGTATTCTGCGACGGATAGCGACGTATAGCGACGGATGCGGGACGTCGCTATACGTCGCTAATTAGCGGTGTTACGTTGCTGTACGTCGCCACCTTGCTGACGTGGCAGGCATGCCACATCATCACGTAAATAGAACTAAACGTCGCTAAGTAGTCGCACTATGTCGCTAATTCTGCGACGTAATATTTTCGTCGCTCTCCGTCGCTAACTTTGCGACGACCCGGCGACACGGCGGTGACGTCGCAAACAGCGACGTAGGGCGACGAATGTGACATCTGCGACTAGCTTAAAAGCGACCTTCATTTTTCGTCGCTAATTACGATTAGCGACGTATTTTCCATTATTAGCGACGTATAATGACGTCGCTAATTTGTCTTATTTTAGTAGTGAGATTCCTTGTATCGTTAGAAATTTTTCAGAAATTACCATATTAATAACCAAGTATTATAGCTCTTGGACTAGAAGTCGTTAGACCACTACTTGAAAGATCTTAAAAGGAGATCGGAATACAGTTAAGTGTATGAGAGTGTCCAAGTGAGAGGTGTGTATGTGTATATGTTTGAGTGAGGGAAGAGTGAGCTAGTGAGGGTTAAGAATTTATATAGATAGATACATATAAAAGGGTATATAAATATACAATTATAGAAGTAGGTATAAATATAAGGGTATAGAAATATACATTTGTTGAGAGTCAAGAGTGAGTGGCCTAGAGTGTATGTTGATACCAAGATAGCAAGTGTCAAGTATAGTTAGAGTCATGGGTATTTGAAATTGTATCCTAGTGTCAACATACTAGAGAGTATCAATATGATATTGTGTACCATAGTATGTGACATCCACATGATACACAAATACCAAGAGTGTTATCAACACCTGTGTTTATATTGGACATTTCGAGGTCAAGTATTCTTTTTGGGCTCACAACGAACACATGACGACATATAGATATCATTACCTCTTAATGTTAAGTATTTGTATCAGCCTGAAGTCAAGTGTCCATATTATCCCTTCTCTGAAAAAGTAAATTACGTCTATAAGCCTTTTTTAGGCTTTTAGAGTTCTACAACTTTTCGAAAAATAGAAGAAAAGACAGAAAGAAAGGAGTAGACACGTCCTCCTGGTCCGTCAACTTCGACATCGACTCCATCGATTACACTGCCTCCTTCATCATCATCAGTGACGCTTACACAGGAGCAGTATGAGTTCATGCTATCCCAGATGCGCGGTGGTGCTCCTTCTTCTGATCAGTCGTAGTCTTTCGTTGGACAGTTTGTGTTTGTTTGTTTGTTTTAGTGTAAGCCCATTCTTGGGTATTATGTATTTATTTTGGACTTTTATTTACATTATTTGATTGTTGTACTTGATGTGATGTGCTGGCCCATTATTAGATCTTTTATTAGATAGTATTTGATGTGACATTTTATTCTATTTGTTTAATATAGTGCAAATTTATGTATTTTATGCATTTCCTCTATATATTTTTTCAGTGTTGAGTGTTCTACCGAAGGGGTCGGTGAACCCAGGGAATTCAACGGAGGGTTGCTCCTGGTCTAGTTTTTATAAACTATGATTTAATACATAAAGGCAGAATTTGGATAGAAAACAAACTGCTTTTTATTTTATTTTTGTTTATCTTTTTTTTGCAGTTTAGCGACATTTAGCGATGATCAGCGACGTAAACAGACGTCACTAAGTATGTATCGGAACGTCGCTAAACTGTATCGTGTCGTCGATGTACATCGCTACCTTGTTGACATGGCAAAATTTGTCATGTTAGCTTTTGGAAGCCTAACGTCGCTAATTTTGTCGCGAAACGTCGCTAGCAAGCTGACATGGCAAAGCTTGCCACGTCAGCATTATTGTAATAAAATGTCGCTCTATTTGTCGCTAAATCTGCGACATTTAGCAACAAAGTTTAAAGTTGTTGATTAGCAACGACATGTTGGTACGCGTCGCTAAATCAGCGACGTCACTTCGTCGCTGAGGGACGTCGGTACAGCGACGAATAGCAATATTTTTGGTGTCAGCGACCATCGATTACGCGACATCATGAATTCGTCACTAAAAACGTCGCTAAATTTTTTGCATATTAGCGACGTTTCTCGGCATCACTAATCTGACTTATTCTTGATAGTGAACTCTCTAGATTCTATATTTTATATTATTATTATTTTCTACATCAATTTTTGACCACACAATCTGTGTGACCGGAGCTCACTTTATGATTTTCTACTATTCTCGTACAAATCCAACACATTCTACATTTACCTTTTTTTTTGAAGTTTTGGATCCCAAATTGCGTTGGAGAGTTCTAACTACTAATGATGCTCTAAGGAGTTGAGTCCACAAGCCGAAAACGGATGCTCTGAAAGTAGAAGAAAATTTTAAAAAAAAAAATAGCCTACAAAATTTTAAAACAATATTGCCAAAAAAATGCAGGAAAGAAAATAATTTCTAATAAAAAAAATAGAGAAAAAAATAGAAACCTAAAATAGTTAAGGGTATCAAACTAAAATTAAGTAAAAAAGAAGCAACATTCCACATAGCTCAGTTTTCATTCAGTGTGCACTCTTTGAAACCATGTCCATGCATAACATTAAGAGCATCTCCAACCCTATTGTCTTGTTTTGTGTTGTGAATCCTATGTGGCATGAGGGACAAGACAATGTCTTGTATAGGTGGCAAGGTTATATTCACAAATGACAATGGGTTTAAAAAGTCATCTCCAATGCAAAAGTATTGAGAAGACAATACAAATAATTTTTTACAACTTCCAAGACAACTTTTACTCTTCTACTTCTTTTTTATAAATATTTTTATTCACAAATGATGATGTGAACATAAAGACATTGTGAAGTGCATTGTCTTGATCTAGACAACCAACTTCACATTGTCTTTGCCATGTCATTGCTATGTCAACTCCACACTTTATTTCACATTTGCATTGGAGAAGTACTTTTGGAAAAAATGATTGTCATTCCTATGTGGCAACCATTTTTTTCAAACTCACAATAGGGTTGGAGATGCTCTAACTATGGGTGTGGATGTATAAAAATATCTCAAAAGTGCCGAAGTGTGTTATTGTGCAAAACTAGCCCATGTGTGATTAAAAACAGCTGTAAGCCTGTAACTAGTATAATCACGCTTTGACCATTCGCTTACTATTGTCTTATTTATGTAAAATATTCTCCCTTTTAATATATATATAAATATTTTTTCGTTTAGTCGTCTAAAGAAAGAGAGCGAAAGGAAGAAACTTCCAAAAGTATATATATTATATATATTTTATATTTATATATACGGGATAGAGGGGATGAAGGAGAATGATGGACATTATTAAAATCTTGCAATTCACAACTTTTTTTTGGATAGAAAACGAGAAAAATAAAAGTCGAAAGACGACCATTCACATGTTGTTCTAAGAAAACGCCAACTCCTTTACGAGTGAGTTTTCGAATTACAAAAAGAGTTTATATGCAGCGGAGCTTATTATTTCGATCGTGAATTAATTCTAAGTGTGATCACCGAGTGAGATGTAATACAGGTTAGAGAGAATCACATATGGCTTCCGTTGATTTTTTTTCATATATATATATATATATATATATATATATATATATATATAGCGGTCATTTCAATCAATACAATAATTCAATTAATTTGTTAAAAAAGATTAGCCTAAAGAGAGAGAGAGAGAGAGAAAGGAAGAAGCTTCCAAAAGTCCCCAACGCGTCTACTCCAAAACCCCATAAAATAAAATAAATTAAAAGAAAGAAAGACAATATAAAATAATTGAAAGGTCTAATTTGAAAAACTAGCACCACAAAAAGTACTCCTACACTACTTAGTACTTCCTAGAGAAGAAACCACGCAGAGAGAGAAATTTCCAACTTCCCAAACCCTAACCTTTCCTTATTCCTCTTCTTCTTCTTCCAACTCCGGCTCGGATCTATGGACGACGATGCCGCGATGCCCGGATCCGGTACCGAAAACGTCCCCGGCGAGCCGAGCTGGACATTCGTCGGCGGCGGCGACGTGTTCGGCTACGACTTCCCCGCTCCTTCGCCGTTCGATCTTGCAGATCTGGCCGGGGATCGGTACCATCCGTTGGAGTCGCCGGCTGCGTCGGTCAGATCCGTAGGATCGAGCTCGAGCGAGGAGACGGAGCCACCGCCGGAGCCGGAGGAGAAGCCGCCGGAGAGCAGCTCAGCGTCAGCAGCAGCAGCAGCAGCGTGAGTGGCAATATCGTAAATAAAACAAGAACAGAACAAACCGCGGATTTTATTTTTATTTTTTTTAGAAAGTTCCTTTCAGACGAAGGAATAGGAATGAGAGGGAGAGGGAGGGGCGATTCCGTAAATTTGGGTGAAATTGAGGGGGTAGTGTCGAGAGCTGTCGTTGCGGCGGGAATTCCGTGTTCAATCTTTACGCGGTTTCTTCATTTCATTTCATTTTATTTTATTTTTGACTTGCTGTCGTAATTTTCGTATGATATTTTAATTTAGTAGTGGATGACCATAGCTAGTCATCTAGTAATTTATTTAGTGAACTAAATAAATAAATAAGCTACTTAGTTTAGGACGTCATTCTCATAAAATAAAACAATCGGTAGAATTTTGTTTTTTAGGGTTGAAAAAGAAGAATTGTTGAATACATTTGCTCCAATAACATTAAAATAAATCTTTTTTGAAGTATAAAATAGTACTGAAGTCAATATAGCTCATTCCAATATTAAATTTGTAGCATGCAAGTAATGATGTAAATTCACTTGATTTTTTTTTTTTTTTTTGTAATTAATGGGTCAATATTACGTACATGTCTCTTGCATAGATAAATATATATAGTTCTCTCATTTTGAATGATATGTTTTGTAATGCTTCCTAGTACATGGAACTTAATATTGATTAATTACAACATTAAACTTGGTCTAACTGCACAAATAAGTAAAGCATATTTCATTATTTGATATTATTTAATATATTAATACACCTAGCTAATATAAAGTATATATATGTATATAATTGTTTTACTGACATTATCATGTGTGTATTATTATTATTTTCCCATCATTCTCATTTCTATCATTATCATTGTTATATGGTCTGTATCATTTATGCTAAAATCTTAGCCGAATCATATTTGTGATCATCATATAAAGTGACCTCTTGAAATGTCGCATTCAATTTTTTTTTTTCTTTCACTTTCAATAATTTCTATTTCCAGAACTTAACTCGTTTATGTGTATATATCTAATTTACATTGCTTAATTTATAGAGGAAAGCTTAGTTTCAATGGCAATTGTTCATTATGTATTTTCTGTAAGCAATTGAGTATTGTATAATTCACGTATCCATTCTCCCCTTCACTTAGTTTTTCTATGATTTTAAACATACATATTATTTTCAAAATCTTTATGGTCATTCAATTTTTGTTGTATATGTATTTACTATTTGGTCAAAATAAATTGGTGATTATTTGGCTAATTAATTAGTTTATAATTCACATAAACTTTGATAGAAATCAAATCAAATTTCATCATGATTTGATTACAATTCATGATTGGTAAGTTGGAAAAGGACAATGGAATTCTTCAGAGTAGTATGTATACATCTCCCAAACACCAACAAGTATGAACATGTGTATGATTATTTTGCAACTTGGAATTATTCCTTGTGCTTTCGTGTGAAACAAAATGAGTCCCCTCTAGCTACTTGTGTTCTCATAATTAGCATCCTATTCTTGTGCGTGCAGGAATAAAGGTGCAAAGAAGGGGCAAAAGCGTAGCCGCCAACCGAGGATCGCGTTCATGACGAAGAGCGAAATTGACCATCTAGAAGATGGCTACCGATGGAGGAAGTACGGACAGAAAGCCGTCAAGAACAGCCCATTTCCAAGGTTAGTTCTCAAGCTGCAATTGACAAATCAAACTCGTATAAATATTTGAACTAAAAAAGTTAGTTTCTTACAGTCTTCTACTCAAACTTGTACTGGTTATTCTCTCTCAAAAAAAAATTGTGGTTGTATCTGCAAATTCAAGAGTCATATAATAGGTTTTCAAAGTGCTAAAGAGTGCTTGAGTTCAATTGCAATTTTCCTTAATTATAAATTGTTCATTTTTTTTAACCTAAGTTCTTATTACAGTGTGAGTGAAAGAGTACTAATCATAGTTCATCTTTTATGAATCTTGAGCAAAGACTAAAGCATTTAACCATGTCGTGATTATATAAATATTGACTACTCTCCCCAGGAGCTACTACAGATGTACCAACAGCAAATGCACGGTGAAGAAGAGAGTGGAGCGGTCCTCCGATGACCCGGCCATCGTGATCACCACCTACGAAGGCCAGCACTGCCACCACATCGTCTCCTTTCCCCGCGGTGGCCCTGCTACCGTGGGTTCAGCCGCACGATCCCTCACGGACCATCTCTCAATGCCGACGCCGACGCAGCTCTATTTCCCGTCGCTCCACCTCAATATTCCCAACAGGACCATCGGTCCCGGCAGTAGTCTCCTGCACCAAACCCCCTTACCCCGCCAACTGCAGCAACAGCTGCCACCGGCACCTCTGCCGGAGCTGACATCGTCTCCTCTACCAACCGCCACCGCCACCAGCGGCGGCGAAGGCCTTTTAGATGATATAGTGAGGCCTGGCATGAGGAATGGATGAAGACATACTGAAGAGAAAGATTTGGTACTACTTAAATAACCCCCCTCTTACTTTTAGCAATCTTCAACTAGAGCATATATGTTTGAAAGAAATAAATACAGTAAACCCCTATGTTTCATGAGTATTATGGATCACACTATTCCTATTTCGAAAATAATTACGCTGACCCTCCTCTTTTATAAATTTTATAAAATATAGGAATGGTCAGTATTATAAGTTTTTATTAAAAAAGAGATAAACTATATTGGTGGTCTGCGTAACTAGTTGCAAAGTAGAGGTGGTTTCTGTAATAAATGTGAAACATAGGAATAGTTAACGCAATTCGTCATGATTGAAAACTTGGGATAATTTAGATTGGTAACCATGTGCATGCTAATCATAATTAATTGTCATCATGGATGGTTAGCACCATTCATTCCTACAACTGGGTCAGTGATAATGTAGATAAATCTGATTGTTATAATCATGTAAAGTTTGTTGTTGTTATGTGCACAAAGAATGAAACAAGAAAATCTAAGCCAGTCAAAATCATAGGTTAACATCTAGCGTTCAGTATTTAGTTGAGGTCTAAGACCAATGGGACCAGCATGCCCATGAATCCTTAAGGTACCAAAAGCTTCATGATTGATTGCTAGTTGCTCATATCTCTGTAATGTACGTATGATATAATAACTAATACGTACTACTTTATATATATGTATACAATGCAGGTAGTTAGAGATGGACAATCAGCACGGTCGAAGAGTCGTGAGCTTAATTTTTCTGTATCGTATCTGCGGATTTGGGGACTCGGCATAGATCGATATCGGTGTATGGATCTGTGCACTCTAGGCCAATGTAGGCATTATTGATTCATTCCCAGTGTAATTCTAATTAGTGTTAATTTTGTTATGATTGAGTTAGGGCAGGTTTTGATGCCTACACTCTTGTTAATTTCTTCTCTATGACAGTTCCCACCCAACCCCCCCCCCCCCCCCCCCCTTCTCTTGTACTGATTAGTGCTTAATTAATTTAGTTTCTATTTCTAATCTAGAAACCCTTTTTTTTTTCTTGCTGGAAGTTGGTTTACAGTGAAACCCTAGTTTTTACCACGTAGGAATGTGTGAATATAAGTGTGACATATACGGATACAATGTGGGTCAGGCTCAGTTTTGCTTATCCTGCACCTCATCTTTCTTACAGGTAACTCCCCTTGTGTGTATATTTCTTTATGGCACTGAAACCATAGCTAAATTCCTTGGGAGATATATATTCCACAACTGTTGCACAAATTTGGAAATGACAGCTGTTACTGTTACTGTGACACATTATGTTACTTTATTAGCAATTTATTTTCAGGATATATAATTGGTTATTTTTCTGTATCGGTAAGATTTATTTTGTTATCAATACATTAATGAGTGTCATATTTCAGCTATCATATGTTGTTGCTGGAAAATTTCCATTACTGAGATAAAATTGATTCAAAACTTTTACATACATTTACAGATGCAGAACTTTTCCTACAATATATGGATTAGGTTTTTAACTTATTTATATTCAATACCGCGTGATATATATATATATATATATATATATATATATATATATATATATATATATATATATATATATATATATATATATATATATATATATATAATCACTTTAGCTCAAGTGCCACGAGGGGGAGACAATAACTCCCAAGTGGTACGAGTTCGATTAGGGGAGAGCCATATTTCTCTCATTTAACTTCCAGAGGAAATAAATAGTGGTGTGGGCCCTTTGGGGCTAGGTTGTCTGAGTACGTCATTCAATACCAAGTGTGTGAGTTGTATATCAAACAAATACCCTTCTCGTCAAAATGAGACAAATATTCTCAAAGATTATTCACGACGCAACGAAATCAATTTCCATCAAGACAATGAGGTAAATAAGGGGAAAGAAAGGGGAAAGAAGAGTTGTCACGTTAGAAAAGAGATGACTATAAGAAATCAACTCTTTTCTCTTCTTAAACAACCTATATCATCCACAGTTAACTAACATTTGGTACATTATCCAACCCCGAACAATCTAGTTATTGTTGGGAATTCGATCCTTTAGTTGGTATTTGTTTAGTCGTTCAGATAATGACCGTCATTTTTTAGCTATGCATCACACATCTCATGTAGATTTAGCTTTCAACAACTTAGAACACGTTATGAGAGATGTTGAAGGAAGCTGGTTGGTCAAGCGTGTTTCTCATTGTGGTCCACCTTCATATATTTTTTGTAGTTTCATGTCCCAAAAGCGTGTGCATCCAATCTTATATAAGAAATTTGTCCTGCAAACAACTCATTCTTAGAGAGAGAGATTATTAGAGAGAGAGATTAAACTTTATTGGTTTAGCCGTATTGCTAGGTCCTCCTGTATCCATTGCATAATCAGTTGTTTGTCATCAAACTTACCTTTGTATTATCAATATGCAGAATCTTACAACTTTCAGTATGTCGGCCGGAAAGAGGCAAAAACATATAGACCATTTTGGCATATGTACATAAAGTGTATTAATAACATTCAATCAGTTGCGAAGTAGAAATTACAATTTATTCTAGGTAACAAGTATAGAAAGTTACCCCTCCAGCATTTCTGCATCATTCCAAATACTCACCAAGTGGAAGTAATTTATAACCACAACAATGTACAAAACAAATGCTATCTTTCATTCAAATAATCAACACAAGAAATTGGTTAGAAAGGAAGTACGAGAGTAAAAGATAAGCTTTTATGACGTAGCATGCTGCAGGCAGCTGCACAGAAAGATCTTAAGCACAAGGATTCTTGACAAATCTCCATCACAATCTTGACAGGTGGTCATTGTCCTTGCTACACCTAACTGATGAAGACAATGCATCACCTATTGCCAAAAATTCATCGGTTAGCATCCTTTCCTAACTGTGTCCGTAATCTATAAATCGTGTAAGAAGCCCCAATGAAATATGTCTTTATCCGCAACTGGAGAACACTACTATTCATCACAATCAATTTACATGATGCAACTGATGCCAATACAAACACTCCCACAAATTTATGGGGAAGTACAGAAGGGAGATGTCTACAATCTAAGTCGAGGAGTGCAAAGCTTCATGCTCGTCTCTCTCACTTATACAGGTGTAGCCTGCTGCTTGTTTAACTTTGCGATATGCTTCTGCCCTAAAATATGAGAATTGAAAACTGGCTCACTGTTGCAAACTACATTGCAAAGGCCACACACTCTAACCGAACCAGCTGCAGCGCCTCCATTTAGAACCTTCTGTTTTTTTGACTCCAGGTCTTCCTTTGTCGGCATGGTCTTTGGTTGCTGGCCAGAAGCTTTGGATTTACCGACAACAGAAGCATCCTTCTGTTCCGCTTTCTTCTCAAGAGCACTTACGGGCTTTGGTGCGACGGAGGCCTGGAGCTTCTGCACATTTTTCATATGTTTCTTCCCCATCTTGTGGCTGTTGAAAACTTCTTGACTGTTACAATCAATCTTGCATACCCCACAGTATGTTGATTGAACAAATGTAATGAGACCCTTGGGGGCCTTTTTGGTAGCACTTCTTAGTATTGGCTGTGTTGCCTTTTTGATTGAATGTAAGGCTTTAAAATAAGCAGGAACCTTTGGTTTAATTCCCATTGGAGCTCTTCCTGTAGCCTTCAGGGTGAATTTTATGGTCAGCGTAATTCAAAAGCAACAGGAGATGAAGCATACACAAATACCCAATGCAAACATACATGTAACAAGTATTTAGTTTTATGTGTCTCACAATTCTTATGACCAGAACCAGATTACTATTTATACCTTAAGAACATGTTCTTCTCCTGCAATATGAGAAGCAAACACCTTGTCACTATTGCAGACAACATTGCATATCGTGCAAACTCTTATTGAATCAGCTGGTGCACCCCCTTGAATAACTTTCCTTTTCTTTGTCTCTAAATCTGCATATGTTCTTGCAGTTCCAACCTTAGTTGTCTGAAAGATAAAGATCACAAGTTATAGTTATATGCATAATGCATCAACCTTGAAGGAAATGTATACACACATGTAAATGATCTACATATCATGAATACAACACAGAGGCTCAATGTCCAACCCACAACACAAAGCTCTTGGCCTGGGTTTGGTACAGCTTAATGGCACTACTGCTTTCCTTTTTTCTTTCTTCTTTTTTCGGAAAAACGCAACAAAATATGTTTGGTAACAACAGCTTCTTTTATTTTGTTTTATTTGATAAGCCAGTTCTTTGGGCAGCTTATGAAAGCAAGGGAAGGTTTCTTTCATAAGCTGTTTCTGCTGTTTGAAAAGCAGCAAGAATACTACTAAACCATAGTAAAGTGTTCCACTTGAGTATGATATAACGGACAACGAAATAGTTAGACGTCCTAGGAAAAGAGCAGTTGTTTGCTTCCATGGGCTAACCTAAGATAATAATTCACACTTGATGAATGTACATAAAAGGCCATCCCAGTATATGCATGTACCACAGACAATTCAATATCATCTACACATCAAAAGACATCCATAGGCCAACAATCTGCTGTAAGGACTTTCATCAACATGCATCCAGAGTTTTGAAAGTTCAAGTCCTTCTATATCATTATATGAGGAAATATCACCAGCTGATCCATGTGTCTTGGAGATCCCCGACACCAATTTGACTAACAGATGTCAGAAGATATAAAGCAGATGTTTAATAGCAGCCATACAGGATGGCTCAAAATGTACACTGGCAAATACATATGATTCTGTTTAAGGAAATATGTGCAGCATCAAAATAGCTAGAAATGTGAAGTACAGGCTCCACGCAGAACATTAAAGAGTGAGACAGTGTAGTTATTATTAGAGATTTAGATCTTATCTATTTAGATCTGACTTCTTGTCTTCTAGTTCCTGGCCTGGGCCCCTCTTTTCCTTTAGCCCTGCTGCAGCTTCTTCGAACCATTTAACATTTTCATTGTAATTTTATCATTATCTCAATGGAAAAAGTTGTTTACTACCCCCTCATATACACATGCAGAATCCACCAACAGTAGGAGACTAACATTTAAAACAACCTGCAAGTTAAAAGTGTCTATACATGCTATAACTCATGTTGGGGCCAATCTTGTAGTGCTTGAGCTACAGTTTCTCAGAGCAATTCTACCTGAGTTTCAAAGTGCACCCTATAACCAACCAAAAGTCAGAATCCTAGAAGAAACGAACACAACTTTTCGTGCTGCAGAATCTTCAGCTGCGATGCAAAGAGTATGCACCTTCTTACATGTCGTTTCTTCATCTCTAGACCTTTAGTACTCTAAAACTTTTCTGAACATCCATAAACTCTTCTACAATTTGAGGCTCTAGTAGAACCTTTGCTTCTAAATTATATCTAGAATTCCAAATATATGCTTAACGCTCCATCTATATACCTTTCAACACACGTCATAATTTAGTATTAAGAATTTTAAGTTGGCTATTACCTTGGAAGCACTCAAGCAAGACTACTATTTCCATGATCCTACATAATGACTTAATATTGCCTCGAAGATGATCTTCGAGCAGCCTAGTGAGGCTAAAGTAAGACAGTTCTGGTTCTAGACTCACGACTAGACAAAACGCATTGATTATGTGTTAGATTTTATGGGTGGGATTAAGCATGGGACTGCTTCACATCATGACCTATAGACACGTGTTACAGGATCCTATATTTTTGACACTTAACCACCAGCCCCCAACACCCCAAAAACAACAAAAAACCACTCCCCCTACATGCACGCACGAGAGGAAGGAGAATGTTCACAAATGTTTCCTTCTCAGTATGCTATTAAATTCTGAAAACTTTACTCGTACTCGTACTCGTACTGTAGATGGTTGCAAAAGAAGCACCTTTCATCTGAAAGAGTACATTTATCCAAATGTCATCATTACTCACTTGAGTTGTAGACCATTGGAATATACAACATTTTCCATACCATAAAATAGGTATTTAGTAAAAGATTTGTAATTTTCTTTTGCTCTATGAGAACAAGAAACCTGAAAGACAGAAAGGAACAGTAAGAAGTAAGAAGCACCATATCACCACAAATATTTACCTTAGAAGTTGGAACATCTGATAAAACTGAGTCTCTTAGAACTCTTTCAACAATCAATGAATCGCGGACAAAAAATAATATTAGAGTGCAATTCCCGTTTCAGATAAAACCTAAGATGAATAAAGCAACTCCATCAACCAAATGTCTTCATCTTTTATTACTTTGCTTTATTTGCTGAGGTTTAACTATAACTTGTATATTTGAATTTAGCCACTTTGACAGAAAGAGATGAGAACTTCAGTTTTGATCACAACAAACTAAGTACCAATCTGGACATGCTCTTATTTATAGGACTCAGGTGGCATCTGCTCAAGTACATGCTTTTGCGGAAATGTACTCATGATTAATGGGCAACGAGGACCTATGCTTTATATACATCTATTTCTTAAAACCATAGTTCACAATATTGGCATATATCGATACAATTTTGGCATGTCCTGAATCCTGATCCGATACCGACTACTACTGATATTGATCTTGGGGGTCGCTTTCCCAGTCAACTCGGTAGATAAAGATTGAACCAAAAAGAGAGAAGAACAAAAAATAGTGTCAACACAATGATCCACTTGTGTAGAAGACACAAAGTTATAGTGTATCAATATGATTGTTTATTGATAAACTGTAACCATTACCATTTCTCAAAGTTGTATACCTATAAATTCACGAAATTCATCCATATTAATATTCTTTCATTCAAAATTGTTTATTGTGGTTCACATAATATTAATATATTTCATTCAAATAAATAAGCAATAGTATCTTTGTAAGTGAATATTGTTCCATTTAAAACTAACGAGAAACATGTAATATATAAAATTATGTCTAAATGTATTTTTAGCTTTTTAAAAGACCTTTATCATTTTTGGCTTTCGTTTCTGGCTTTCCGAAACAAAGAACCCAATACTTCAATCTGAAACAGGCAAAACAGCCAAAACCGATACTCATAGAAAGGGTCAAAAAACAATTCCAATACCGACATTTCGATCCTTGCTTAAAGTTAAGATAAATGACTAGGTGATATTATTATATCTCATCCGCTCCCCAAACCCCACCC
Source organism: Iris pallida (assembly GCA_029216955.1). Classification (NCBI taxonomy): domain Eukaryota; kingdom Viridiplantae; phylum Streptophyta; class Magnoliopsida; order Asparagales; family Iridaceae; genus Iris; species Iris pallida. The sequence continues at coordinate 3,939,435 of JANAVB010007200.1, read as the reverse complement.
ACACAAAAACCCGGACAAAAAAATGGTATTAGAAAAACAACAAACAGAAGGGGCCCAATCTTGGTTCTGTCACTGGAAGTAGTGAGCATAAGGTTCCTCTCATAAAATTGCAAGTAAGTCATACCAAGTATGCAAGCAACAAGCCTCACTGTCTCACCAAGGGATGCCCTCAACACTCTCGAATACACAGTACCAAATGCAATAGGAAGCAAGTAATAGGCTAACGTATACTTTTTTAGACGTACTTATTCTTTACTTTAAGAGCAATAAAAGGAGCTTCTCTTAGCAGATCCTCATGATCCCTCATGTCAAATTCCTGTAATTGAAATACAAGCATGCAATGATTTACCCATTTAATCATGGCTTCAACCATAGTCTAAGAACGGACACTCCACACGTCTGTGTTGTGTTGTATTGGATGGGTATTAGACACACCACTAACACTCTAAAATACACTAGAACACACCAAAATAGATACCGTATCCGCATCGTCAGTGGCGTAGCCAGCATTTTAATGTGGGGGCGCAATGCTTATTATTAAAATAACAATAATTATAATAACACATTTACAATCCCAAAAATATTATATATTAATATCAAATGTAGTAAGCTATTAGAATCATTAAATAACCCTTTTGTTTGACAATAAAATCCTTCGAGACTACATATTTTGAAAATATTAAATAATATCTCCATTGTCATCGGCATCCAGTAAGTCTCTTTCAATATATGACACCAAACAATCATTCATCATCTTATCTCCAAATTAATTACGTATTAAAGTTTTGATAATTTTTATTGCAGAAAATACTCTCTAGAGTTGTGGTTGCAACGGGTAATAACAATGACAACTTCAAGAGTAAATACACCAATGGATATGCATATCCATTATGCTTTTTTAACTAGACCATCTTTCTAGCAAGCCCACTAACCCCGCAACCTCAGAAAATTGATCCTTCAAGAGTAAATATCCAAGTTTGAAATATTAGCCAAGATAGTTGAGGGTTTTTACTGGTGCAATATAAATGCATATGTTATCAAAATATAAAATTAAAATTGTTGAGGGTATTTAGTTACAATTAAACCATAAAAATGTGAAAACATACGATCAGGCGAAAACATATAAGTTGTGGCTAAGCCAAGCTCCGACAACAAGTCTCAACTCCAAAGAAGAAATAAATTACGCAAGAGGACATTGAAGATTTCCAGCCAGCAAGGAATTGTTTTCTAGAGCATAGATTAATACCGTTGGGTTGGTTTTTGGAAAAACCTTTGTAATTTTTTTTGGGAAATCAGGGCCCTGAGTTAGCATTGCAACATACTTTCAAGGGAACTTAGGAGTTTTGATGATTATAAATGGTCATACAACTTTCTTTCTTACAATGTTGATGACATTAACATATATATGAGAGAGAAAAAAAAAGTATGGAAGATGGCATTTAATGCAATCAATTGATGCTAAATTTTAACTTGATACTCTCAACCGAGAAAGAAACTTAATACAAACTGATTTTATAGTAAAAAAGATGGGCAACTTAATTGTATAATATTGTTGATGACATATATACAATACATGAAAAAAGTGTGGAAGAGGACATTTACTTGGAACTAGGAAGGGAGAAAGAAAAGAGCTGCTTACTACTTCTTGAAGAGTAGGAACTAGGAAGAGAGGAAGAAAAGAGTTGATGACTTCTTCTTGAAGAGTAGTAACTAGGAAGAGAGGAAGAAAAGAAACATAATAGCATACTAACATTAATTGGAATCCTACGGTCCCTACCTACCTATCTGCTCTGCAGTGCAACCTACAGTATAGTCTATAGACTAACATTAATTGGAACTACCAGCTGTCTTCTCCATCCAAGGGGGCGTAGTTTCTGTATAGGGACTGTACTCTGCAGCCTATGCAGGCCACTTCCATAGTTGTCCCGGATATGTACTGTAAAATAATAAAAAACTTAAATTCCAGGAGGCGCAGCCGCACCCTCTAGGCACAACGTGCCTACGCACCTGCGTATAGTAGTCAAAGGTGCGTCTTTCAACAAAGCGTAACAAAGAAAAGGCGCGCCTTATGTCTTTTTTGTTTTTTACAAAAAAAAAAATTAAGGTAGAGAGATAACCCTTACCTCATACAAGTGGGAGGAAGGTAGCCCTTTCCACGGTTGTCGAAGTTGGCTACAGTTGAACTTGAAAAAACTAAAATGAACTAAAAGCATGGTAGGACTAGGGAGAATACAAGTTCTTATTAGTTCTGTTGAGTGCTATTGTTTCTCTGCTAGTTCACTTGGTTATGTTTTAACATATTTTTATTGGTTTTAGTATGTTATTTGATTTTATTTCTTATATTACTAATTTATTTATTTATGTATGTATTTATTTATTATTTTATTATTTTGTGTCATGTTTCGCTCGGACACACGTCTTATGTATGCCTTGCATCTCAGTCGATATGGACCCTTTGTGCCTCGAGTGCGCTTTGCGCCTTTGACTACCGCCCCTGCCATCATGGTATCCTTGTCGTGTCGTGTCATATCTGTGTCCGTGCAACATAGCTTGCAGCTGCCAGAAAAAAGGTCAGGACTATGAAATTTTTTGCAATAATTCGTACAAAATCATAGAGTTGAGGTGGTATGGAAGTTGTTCTGTTCAATTTAAAGATAAAGCAAAAGAGAATAAAAGGGAGATGGGTGAAGTTTATGACATCACAACATAGTCTGCACTATCTATCGATACCTATACGATTTGGCATGTTTCAATACGATACCGACCGCTACCAATAGTGACATTGGGAGTTCTTTTCCAATCAATTCGATAGAGAAAATTGAATAAAAAAGACCGGTCAACAAGGGTGTAAAAGCTTAGTAAGATTAAATGAAGAAAAATTATTTAATGCAGGTAAACAAATCAGTAAAGCTGACTATTACTTCATTTAATTTCAAAATCATTAAGAAACAACACATAAAAATACTTAAAACTGTCTAAATGTATAGAATATTTTTTCCAAATTTTTAATAATTTATCGATAATTATTTGCTTTCCGATACAAAAAATTCGATACTCCGATCCGAAACTACCAATACCATCGATCCCGATACTCGTAGGAATGGTCCAATACCGATTCCGATACTACGAACCTTGATCACAGAGAGGGAGAGGAGAACATAAAGAGTTGGAATTCTATTGATTTTTACTCGAGTAGCAACTTCAACCTAGGATCACTTTACCATCTCCATACTTTAACTCATCAAATAGAAATTTTACTTCAAATTATAAAACTCTTGGTTAACAAACTCCTCATATTTACCATAGTTATTAAGGCACAAGGCGTACTGAGGTGCAAAAGGCAAAGGCATGAGCCTCGTGAAGGTGAGCTGCATGTATTCATTTTTAAAAAAAAAATATTTACAAATCATATATGATGTCAATGTTGTAAAAATCGCTAGTCGGTTCGCGGGGACGAGAGATTAATCGGATTAATCGAGGAGTATTCGAATTAATTGTTTTGATTTTTTTAATTAAAAAATATATATATGCAATATGCCTATATATATATATATATATATATATATATATATATATATATATATATATATTTTTTGGATGGCGGCTACAGGAAACCCTAGCTCTGCTAGGGCATCGACCATTCGCGTCGTGGAGGCTGCCAACCGCCCCCCGGACCGGGGGAAAGGCAAGGGGGTGGCCGGGGCGGCCGGGGGCGACCGGCCAGGGGCGGTCGGCGGCGGCGGGTCGCCGGCGAACGGCGCAGCAGCTGCTGGCCACGTCCGCGGGTGCGCGGGAGGACAGCAGGCGGACCGGGGAGGTCCGGCGACCCTCCCCGGGGGCCGGGCGGCGGCCGGCGACCCCTCCCAGGCGGGGGGGGGGTGGCCGGGGCGGGCTGCGGGCGGGGATTCGCCTCCCGGGCAAGGTTTCGGCTGGGTGTTCGACGGCGGTGGCACCCGAGGGGTCCCCGATGGTGTTCACCGCCCAAAGAACATCGTCGGGATTGGAGGATGAGGAGGGAGCTTGGACTACGGTCCAGAATCGGAGGGTTAGACGCGGAGGAGGGCAAAGATCGTAGATCCCTGAGGCTAGGAGAGGCATAACTTATACGCAGGGATCAGACAGGAGGGCGGGGATAGCCAGGAGAGCGGGTCCATCGGGGGGACAGGCACACTCGGGGGATCGGGAGGGCCAAGCCAGGATTGCGTGGCGGCCTCGTGCGAAAGGGGTGACGGGGACGGCTGTCCCAGTTATCGGAGGGAGAGTTACTGCTGCGAGCACAAGTGCCAGGCCACCTCAGACGACCCCACCTCGGAGTTCGGGCCCGCGGCCTGTATCCTGGGCGGATGCATGCAAGGTGGGGGTCGCCAAGACGCCGGCATCGATGGAGTACGTTGCTCCTATGGCGATTGGGGGCGAGCTCTGCGCTGACTTCCCAGCCGACGAAGTGGCGAAGGTGACGGCATTCTGGGAGAACACGTTAGTGCTATACGTGTTGGGGAGCAAGCCCTTCTACGGGCAGATCAGAGGATATGCGGACACAGTCTGGCGGCCGAAGGGGAGCATGGAGTTCTTCTCCAAGGAGAACGGCTTCTACTTCGTTAAATTTGGGTTGGCGGAAGATGTGACTCGGATACTCCAGGGAGGGCCATGGACATTTGACGGCCGCCTCATCATTCTGAAGCAATGGACCCCCGACTTGCGGTGCGAGAAGGAGGTGCTTAATGCTGTGCCAGTGTGGGTTCGGTTCCCTGAGTTCCCGGTACGCTTCTGGAGTGTCCCACTTCTTATGAGACTTGCCAGCCTCATTGGCAAGCCGATTAAGGCAGATGATGCCACCACTTTCCGATCCAGACTGATGTATGCACGGGTGTTTGTGGAGATTGATGCCCGATTGGACCTGCCTGAGCAGTTGAAGTACAGGACACCTTCTGGCCAGTTTGCTATGCAGAGGGTGGAGTATGAATGGGTTCCCCCCAGATGTCCGGCATGTGCCTGCTTCGGGCACCTCCCGAGTGCGTGTAGACGTGGGGGAGCTTCTGAGGTGGTGCCGGAGGAGGCTGTGCAGGTGGCAGGTGGTGCAGATGACTCCCCCGCTGTGGACCAGGTGGGCGTGATGGAGGATGACATGGAGGCAGACTCTTCCCCCATCTCGGGGGAAGGTGAGGGGTCCCCGACGGAGGATCTTGCTGGAGCGTTGGTGGAGTATGTGGGGACGAGGACCATGACCACCAGGAGTATGGGGCAGGAGGACAGGCGACAGGGAGATAAAGACGCGCTTGCTCTTCAGGTGTACAGTCGGAAGCGCCAGGCTACGGAGGCACATGGTGAGGACAGCGGACAGGATGGGACAGAGAGAGTGTGGCAGGTCAACCCTAAATGGGTGGCAGTACTAGCACAGCCTCCCCCACAGGGGGACCCACACGAGGCCACGGCCCCCCTACTTTTACAGGGAGATAGAGATGAGGGTACTAGAGATATGGAGGTTGCACTCTCCCCGGGTGCCCCTTCCGAGGATGTTCAGGGGACCCCACCCGTGGTTTAGATGTCGGCCCTTGCCTGGAATGTCCGGGGGGGGTGTTCTCTGGGGAGATGGCGGGAGATTAGTGAAGTGCTGAGGAAGGAACAGTGTGAAATCTCGATATTACTTGAGACTAAGATCAGGGGGGCGAAAACTCTGTCCCGTAGAACCCCTACGGACTGGGTACAGCTCCACAACCTTGGTCTCTGTGATATGGCGAGGATCTGGGTTAGATGGAATGGAGCTAGTTGGGAGGGTGAGGAGGTTTTCATGTCTGACCAGCTGGTGGCTATCTCCTTCACCAACAAGGGGGGGTTCCACTTCTTACTGGGTGCCGTCTACGGGCACAATGACAGGAGGCGTCGTGAGACCTTGTGGCAGGACATCATCAGGCTGAGTTCTTTAGCGAGGCATCGACATCTCCCTCTTCTTATTATGGGAGACTTCAATGCTACGCTATACCGGGGAGAGAAGCTGGGGGGGAGGCCGGTGCCGGACCAGATTCTTTCAGACTTTCAGTCTTGCCTTCTCCAGTCAGGGCTCAGGGACCTGGAGAGGATAGGACACATATGGACTTGGCACAACAAGGCGGAGGTGAGCAGGGTGGCATGCCAGCTGGATCGGGCTTTGGGGAATAGTGATTGGTTCCGCCTATTCCCCTCTTCTGTGGCTGAGGGGCTCCCTGCGGAGACCAGTGACCACTCGCCGATCCTGGTGCGCTTCGTGGAGAGTCCCAGATGGAGAGCCCGTCCTTTCCGGTATGACAACAGTTGGTTCCTATCGGCTGGCTATGAGGAGACGGTGGCGGGAGGACTTGGCCAGGAGGCGGTCGGCACTGCCCAGTTTTGTATGGTCCACAGGCTGAAAAACGCCAAACGCGCCATCCGAGACTGGGTGAGGGCTCTTCCCCGGACCTCCCTTCAGGAGAAGGAGGCGGAGTTGAGAGACCTGCAGGCTTGGTCCTGTTGAGGCCTTCCATGCGTGGGATGAGGGAGCTTGCGGCAGTGATGGAGGAGTTCGGACAGCTATCGGGCCTTCGGTTAAACAGGGACAAAAGCAAAGTCTACTTCAGCAACTCTTGCACTTTGAAGGAGGAGCGGGCCTTGGAGCTTGGGGTGGAAATGGGGGACCTCCCGGTGAAATATCTGGGGGTGCCCCTTTCCGTCAACTACGCGAAGGACCGTGACTGTCAGAGTCTGGTGGATTTTGCACAGAGGAGGGTTGAGGGCTGGCAGGCGGCTGGCCTTTCGTTTGGAGGGCGTATTGAGCTGGTACGCTCAGTCATTTCTGCTATTGCTCTGTTCTGGCTCCAATCGATTATGGTGCCTCTGGCTACTATCAGAAAGATTGAGAGCATTTGTGCCAAGTTCATTTGGCATGGGGGGATACACGCCATCTCCTGGGAGCAGCTCTGTCGGCCTAGGAAAGAGGGAGGTGTGGGTCTGCGATCACTTGTTTCTGTCAGGGAGGCGGCGGGGATCAAGCTGGCATGGAGGTTCCTTCAGGGTGATTCTCTATGGTCGGCCTGGATGACTAGTCGGTATCTCCGGGGCAGAAACTTCTGGGTATGTGAAATTGACAACAACTTCTCTGTGTCTTTCAAGCATATCCTGAGGACTCGTCCTGTTCTTCGGACGGCTTTGCGGAGGAGGATGAGGGAGGGAGGGGAGACGGATCTATGGCTCGATCCGTGGATCTCAGGTCAGTCTCTCCTGGAGATTCTGGGGCCCCAGAGGGACGGCGTGGCATACAGAGGTCTGACGTGTAGGCACATCATACGTGGTGGGATCTGGAGGCCTGAGGAGTATCGATTCACTGCTGCGTTAGTTGAGGAGATCAGACAGGTGCAGATCACTCCTACGGCACTGTCTGATGTCTGGATGTGGGCCCCTCCCGGCCGCTCGGAGGGTGCTGGGGAGTTCAGATTTAGCAGCTGCTACGACCTTGTCCGCCCCCACTTCGATGATATTGAGGAGTACGACTTTGTCTGGGGGAAGGGGCTCGCCAGGAAGATGCAATTGTCTGCATACAAACTGGTGATGGGCCGGTTGCTTACTCGGGACAGATTGCTTCGGTTCGGGGTTTCTGTTCCTGAGCCTGGGTGTGTTTTGTGTGAGACAGAGCCTGAATCTATTGGGCACCTGTTCTTTCAGTGCCATGTGGCATGGAGCATCTGGGCAGAGCAGTGCCGGAGACACTTGGGAGGGGTTGGCAGGGAGCGGGACTTCAGAGAAATCCTTAAGTGGATTGGTGATTGCAGGGGCAAGGAGCAGAGCTGGGCTAGGCATGCTAGATTGAGACTTGCTGCGTCAGTTTGGCATGTCTGGAGGGAGAGGAACCGGCGCATTTATGAGGGACTATCCACCCCAGTGGTGGGCATACTTCATAACATTGAGTCGGATGTACTAGTAATGTCCCCCTGAGTTGGGCTTGTATCACTATGTTGTAACCTTATTGAGATGATGGAATAAAATTTACCCTTTTTCCAAAAAAATATATATATATATATATATATTTTTTTTTGGAACCGGGTAAATTGTTTCTAGAATCGCTCCCACTGGGATTCGAACTCCTGACCACTCAGGCCGCATGCATCTCTCTTAACCACTAAGCTAGAGGTCATCTATATATATATATATATATATATATATATATATATATATATATATATATATATATATATAGAGAGAGAGAGAGAGAGGGGGGGGGGGAGGGATCCGCATCCCCTTACTTTTTGCATCCCCATGTTATCAACCATTGGATCTTGTTTAAGTCATCTAATCTTAACCATTGATTTGAATGGTTCAAATCAACAGTTAATATTAGATGACTTAAACAAGGTCCAACGGTTGATGACATGGGAATGCAAAATATTGGAGATGTGGATCCCTCCTCATATTCACACACTCATATATATATGCCATATATCATCAATGTATTAAGTACCCAAAGTGACAAAACCAACAAAAAAAATCAAAGAAATAGCAAAATTCAGTAAAGCTAGCAAAAAAAATTAAAAAATAGCAAGAAAGAAGATAATATGAAAAAAACAATCACATGCGGGCTACGGCGACTGCTTGGTCGGCGTCGACGCTTGCTCGGTCGGCATCCAGGTAAGTTTTTTTTTGTTTGGTTTTTGGTTGCTGCAAGGGGGATTTGGATTTTTGGGTCAGCTTGGGACTGTGCCCGTATTTTTTTCAAATGTTTTCAAAATCAAGTGCTAGTTGGCCGACTAGGCGTCCGACTTTCCGATTATGAGAATTTCCAATTTTTTGGCCGATTTTTCCCAATTCCTAGGAGGCCAGGGCCGACTAGCGACTAGGCGTCAACTAGTCGGTCGACTAGCGACTAGGAGTTAACTAGTCAGCCGACTAGGTCGTTTTTGCAACATTGCTATATGTAACAAATATTGAAAGTGGACATTCCATAGTGAGTTATCGGACATAACTATATATCATGTGGGCTTTTTTCTGTTTTGATCTTACCAAGCAACAAAGTTTATGAGAGCTTAGGACATCTTTTATGGTGAAGTAGACGTGCCTTAATAACCATGATTAGGTGGGGCCTAATTTAGAATTTTCTTTAATCCAAAATTAGGTTTACTTAGACCTATTTAAGGGATATTGAGACTTCCTTTTGGTTAATGCTCAATAAAGAGATTCAAGAAAATAGCCACCAAATCTACGAGGAGTCCTTATTCGTTTGTAGGCTTGCACTTCAAAATATTAAAGAAGGAAGATCTGTTCAGGGAGAACCATATGCTTTGCTCAGGGAGATCGTCATCTTTGTTGCATACGGTGGACAATCGCTACTAGATACAATACTCTAGTAAGATTGGATGACAATTTCATTGTGATCTTTGTGTTTCATACTTGATTTCCAAGGGTTGAAGCTTGGGGCAAAGGATTCAACGTAATTGTATCAATCTTGTATTAGTGCGAATATATAGTTTGAGACTTGTCCAGGTGACGAAATAAAAAAATTCATAATAAACTCATGCTTTTGTTTAGTATGAGGTAGCTCTCAAAAGACGACCAATGGTTAACAAAGCCCTCTACTACTCTTGTTTAATCAGAGTTTTTTTTTTACTTTTTGAAGTATTTATTCTTGTTTATCATAAACATTTGTTTCATTTTTTCTTTCAATTTTTGTTCAATACTAGGTGTCGCATAGACGTTAATTCCGATTTTTCATATTGGATAGTTGGAGTCTATAAACCCTTAGATACTACCTCATGAACGACTGAAGAGACCACGTGAAAGTACTTGATTGGTAGAGATTTAAGATTAAATATCATCATTGCAAAAATTTCATACATAACATTTTAGGTTGACTATATATTACATGAAATATTCTCACTCACATTATCTACAGGTGATTTTTGTTTTGACATTTTGGAACATTTTGTACTCTAAGCACTCATCTACTGCTAAGGTAGTCCTCCCTCTAGGTAGCCAACCACAAGGGTTTATTGCCTAGGGCTACCGAATGTGTATTGAATTCTCACATTAAAAATACATATATGATAAAAAAATAATACCTTGATATGTATAAGAAGTTGCAACACAAGAAATGATGGTAACATATCGTACAATGTGATATGGGTCATTACCCATAAAATACCAAGAAATATGTTAAGTATCTATATTTCTATACAAAGGATTAATCATTAACTACTCTGGGTCTATTACTCTTATACACAACGTGCCATAGCTTAAACAGCATATATTAAGCAGATTACCCTTCGTGTAACAAGTTTTGATATTATCATAAAAGGTATATAGTGCTGCCTAGCTATGAAATAATGTATGATTTCACTGAATTATTTTAACATCAACCCTCATTAAATATAGCTTTAAAACTTGATTATATTTTACTTTAGACTCATTTACTTTTGACTCATTTCTAACACATTAATTATAGTTAAAACCAAGGTTCGCAGTATCGGTATCGGACCATTCCTATGAGTATCGGTATCGGCGATATCGGTAGTATCGGCGGTTTCGGATCGGAGTATCGGATTTTTTGGTATCGGAAAACAAATAATTACTAATAAACTATTAACATTTAAAAAATATATTTTGTACATTTAGGCATAATTTTAAGTATTTCCAGTGTTATTTCTTAGTAGTTTTGAAATTAAATGAAATAGTAGTCACCCTTACCGATTGTTTTACATGCAATAGATCAGATCAATTTTTCTTCTTTTATATGCTTTTACAACCTTATTATGCTTCAAATCCTTGTTGATTTGTCTTTTTCGTTCAATTTTCTTTGCCAAATTGATCGAAAAAGAGACCCCAACATCGGTATCGGTCAGTATCGGGTATCGGTCGGTATCGGATCGGGACACGCCAAATCGTATCGGTATCGGCCGTATCGGATCGGTATCGGCCGATACTTTAAACTATGGTTAAAACGTGAACTCATACAAGACCGTTATCAGTTTGAATGATCAAGGATATGCTTACAACTCCGAGAAAACAAGAGGATAGAACCACGGGAGAAGGGCATCAAGCAACAAACATCAAATGGCAAAATCCAAGGAAATGAGACTAGCGATTCAACTACACAGAATGGCACAAGAATTTTTGTATGTGCAATTATGAGAGCATTTAGTTTAAGTTGTACTCCAACACTTAAAAAAGTATATTCGGCGTATATGAAATGACAAGAAAGGAAGTCAGGGGGTGTCGGGCATAAACATACACGAGAAAGGGGAATCTGGCTTGGCAAGGGAACAAAAAAGAAAGGTTGGCAATTCAGACTCGACCTGCCAACCCAACATTATCTATGTTGTATGGGGCTGGGCTGGGCTGGGCGGGCGGGTTGGTGGGGTCTAAAATTAGAGGGACAGGAACAAGGTGCTCTAACAGTAATGAAGATAAATTGTAACATACCAATGTAATGAATATAAAATTTCCATATGTGCTTACTCGTACTAATTGTAAAGTTATCTATTCATCATTTCTGCACAGTGTCATTTATTAGTCATACTAATTGTAAAGTTATCTATTCATTATTTATGCATAGTACTACGATGAAAGTACTCTCATTTATTATTCATATTAATTGTAAAGTTATTTATTCATTAAATCTGTATAGTACCAAGATGAAAGCATTGTCATTTATTACTCAAAGCACAGTCATTTATTAGAAATAGCAAAGATTTATCTCTTTGAATTCCTTTAACACAGATAGTTTCCTCTGTCTTCCTCTTTGAATTCCTTTAACATTGTAAAAGACGTTTTGGGACGCCAAAACACAAGGACATGACGCCCTATGTAAAAAAATAAACGTCTTTTTGGTGCCCCGGCAGCGCTCTTAACAACATAGCATTTTTTTTACAGTTGGGTCAGCCCTAAACAGGTTCTGGCATAAACGCATTGATCCGCTTTAACCCATTTAATTAATGTTAGGGTTGGTTCGGGTTTACATGTTGACCCGATCCACCCATTTTGACCTGTTTAGTATGGTTCAAACTGAAAATTTGGCAATTGGCATTGCCAAATTCAACTTCACTGACATCACTCCAAAAAGAAAAAAAATATCATATTCTAAATACTAAGGGGCAGCACATATGTACAGTCCTGCAATTATGACTTGCATAGAACCCAATGGGTTAAATGTTAAAAATTTAAAAGTAAAAGCTTTTTATAGAAACAAAATGTTTATTAATATATAAGACATTGCCAACACGTGTACAGTCACTTTCTCTTTTCACTATGTTGGACTCCCTCTAAAATCCGCCAGATAGCTCCCAATCCCTTTCTTATTCTATATAGTTCATATAAAAGTCACCAGACAAGAACTGATGCCGCCGGCATCTTGATGGTTGGCGAGACCACGGGTCGGGTTTGGGTTTGCCCTAAATGGGTTTGATTTGGGTTAAGTGTTTGCAGGTCAACCCGAGATGCGAACCTGACCTGATTGCTAGCCTTACATAAAACACACACCAGCAATAGAAATCAGTCCCTAATGGGTTATCAAGGGACATATATCCGCTATAGGATTGAGAGTGAGGATTAATGTATCTTTGAAGTGGGTGTTTTACACTGAAAACAAGAGGTTCAAGATGTAGACAATAATCTTAGGCTCATATTAACAAAAGCATAAGATTCAAGTTGCAACAAGCTTGTAATTAGTTGAGAGATGGTTTCGTGTTCCCTTGGACTAACCACGGTTGTAAAGAAGCCATTACTGGCCTGATAATGTAGTACTTACCCATTTGAGTGTAAATTTCTGCAAATGTTACATCAACACAAGAAAAGCACATCATCGTATCTCCAAGTCTAATTATCTACTCTAGTCATAATTATTTTTCATTTCTTCTTTCTAAAGTGTTACGATGTGTACAGATTTTGATGAAACCAACAAATTACTGAATTCAGGAAATGATGAGAAAGGGATCAAGGAATGTGGGACCTAATAAACATACACCAGGAAGGGGACTAGGGGAGTCGGTCATCAGGACGTGTCAGATTGGCGAGGGGCCTAGACAAACATTTGGTACAGAATTTAGGTCTGTCAGAAGGACAAGGGACAAGAATACAGATTGGCAATGTGAAGCAATACATGTTGGGACGTCAAGGAACCCATACATGCTATGGGATTGAGAGTGAGGATCAATTGGTCTTACTCATATTAGTGAAGAATGTTGTACTGTTTTGTTTTGCTTTGCTTTATTTAATTATTTATTAATATTTGGTGTATTTAATTAAGATAATTATTAGAATGAGGGGGATTTTATTCGTACCATTTAGCCACGAGGAACAATGTCAATACACATTGTGAAGTCCCCATTGCACCAAAATTCTAGAGTTGTGGTGAGGGTAGAGCATTAAATATATTTATATTATTCCAACACGTCCCCGCAGGATGAAGGCCAATTTGATTGGCCAAGAACTGGATTTAGTGTGTGTGAGTATGTTGGTCAGCAGGTGGAGACGTGGAGACATAGTGCATCGTAGCTGGGTGGGTTCGATCCCACAAGAAAGCGGATTATTCATTCCAATTATGGTGGGAGTTAATATATATTTGAATTTGCTTAAAATGCTTGTCATAGTAGATTCAAACATGGGTTGCTCTGCTACCATGTTAAAGTCCCTACTAGTGCACCAAAACTCTAGAGTTGGGGTTGGGGTTGAGGGTTAAATTATATTATTCCTACACATACAACTATCAACATACTATGCATTTAATCCTTAATTGTGCCAGACTCTCAAATGTGGCATGAAATTGTGACTACTTGCATTTGTAAAAGCCATTACAAGTCTTATATCATAGTACATTCGATCGGAAGTGAAAATTCCACAAATACTACATTTGCGCGAAAGTTAATCATTATCGTTCCCCCTTTTTTCCCCTTATAAACGGGTAGCTTGTGTATGAGTTTCGGCAAGATCAACTGATTTTTGAGCTCAGAGGTGTGAATTGAGTACAATCAATTCCAAATTTAGGCCATAATGTTCCCACCGTTCCCCCAACCAAACCCCAATATCAATCCCCCAACAAAAAACCTAACTTTTGGACCATAAATTATTAGCAATCAACACCAAAATAATTTTGAGAATAGAATTGAATTCGAGCGAGAGAGAGAAAAAAAGGAGAGAAGACCGACAGTTGTTGCATAGGAGAAGGGTTCCGGCGGAGGAGGAGCGTACTGCTGGTGAACCAGGTCTCCTCCGACGCCGTAGTAGTAGTAGCTCTGCGCCGGCGGGGCCGCCGCTGCCGCCTGAGGATCCGGGGGGCAGTAGTGGTGGTGGTGGTGGCCGTAGCCATCGGTCCCCGGCGGACGGATGATCCCGGCATCGGCGGTGGGATGAAGAGAGTTGGGGTTAGGGTTAGGGTTAGTGACATAGGAGAATGAAGAGTAGGGGTTTAGTAGAGATGAGTCGTAGAGCTGCTGCTGCTGGTAGTAGTGGTAATTTTGTTCCATTTGTTGTGGAAGAAGAAGAAGAAGAAGAGAGAGAGATGAAGAAAATGGCCAAAAAAATGAGTAGAGAAACGCTACGTTGGACTGGGCCTTTTGGTTGATTTTACTTGGGCTGAGAACTGCTCCTTAGCAACCACATTGTAGTTCATGATTCCTACGTGGCAAGATCAAGGTCCTCCATCAAGTACACGTGCTGCTGATCTTCCCTTGATCTGGTTCGTGCTCTGTTCTCTTTCTTGTTTTAGCTTTGCTTCCATGCATGGATTTCTCCTCCCATTCCTATATACTTCTTCTCTCTCCCTCACACTATATCGAGAAAGTAAGAGAGAGTGAACAAAGAAAGAATTTATTCTTCTTCACACACTCTCTCTCTCTCTCTCTTTTCTCTCTCTGTAGTCTCTGCTTAGATGCGCACTTCCTTGAGAAATGGATCAGGAGGAGCAGAGGCACAGCTGCAGGCTCTGCAGTAAGAGCTTCCCGTGCGGGAGATCCCTAGGCGGGCACATGAGGTCCCACATGTCGTCCTCTTCTTCTACTTCTTTCGCGGAGGAGTCAAAGCTCGGCTGCGGCGCTGCCGGCAATGGTTATGGACTCAGGGAGAACCCCAGGAAGACATGGAGGCTCTCCTGTGATGATGATGAGGAGGAGAAGGAACAGAGGAAGCAGTGTAGGGAGTGTGGGAAGGAGTTCCAGTCCTGGAGAGCTCTGTTCGGTCACATGAGGTGCCACTCCTCCTCCTCCTCCCATGACAAGAGAGAAGTAGAAGAAGAGGAGGAAGAAGAAGGTTCTTGGAGTTGTGGTGCTGCTGATGGTGAGGGTTTCGTGAAGGTTCCGAAGAAGAAGAGGAGGACGAGGAGGCCCGCAGCGATCGTGGGGTCCTCGTCTTCGGCTTCGGAGGAGCATGAGCAGGAGGACGTTGCCATTAGTCTCATGATGCTCTCTAGAGACGCCGGATACTGGGGATCCAATCCTGCCGAGTCGTCGGACAAGAATTCTGCAATCTTAATGGAGGAGGATAGGGATCGGAATGAGTTCAAGAAGCCAAACAGCTACAAAGATGGCGAATTCCACTACGATTCGGACGAGGAGTCGAAGAAGGGTTCTTGTGTCAAGAAGAGGAGGAGGACTAGATTGGATGTTGGTGCTGTGCATGATGAAGATGATTATGATGCTAGATTGGGGAAGAGCCGATACGAGTGCTCTACTTGCAAGAAGAGCTTCCACTCCTACCAAGCTCTAGGCGGGCACCGTGCGAGCCACAAGAGGCTCAGAGGGGGATGCTGCAGCGGAGGCGAGAGTACTAGTAGCTTGGTGGATACCGACACTTCTGCTTCGATCGACCCGATAGTTGTCCGCAGCGGGAAGGCTGAAGCAGGGAACCACCAATGTGGTGTTTGTGGCAAGGTGTTTGCTTCTGGACAGGCATTGGGAGGGCACAAGAGGTCCCATTTGGTGACGAGCTCGCGGATGATCGTGATCGAGGAGGGCCACGAGGAGGTGGAGGCAGTGGTAGTGATGCCCGAATTGCTCGATCTCAACTTGCCCGCTCCAGTGGTCGACGATGATTCCAGTAATGCAACGGGGACCGCAGCTGCTGCAGAGGCTGTGGATGCAGAGTTCGATTAATTTTCGCGGGCTGGAAGCAATCTGAAGAGGGAGGTAATGATCGGATCGATCGTCGCGAATCGATGAAGGAGTGTACATTCTCTCATTCCATCCATATACCCTTTTTTTTCACTAATTCAAGCTTCTCAGTTCTGGTTCTTGCTTTTTCTTCACTTGAGACTTGGAATAAATCTCTGGTTCCGACTTAAAAACACGTTACTACATGTAGATTTTGAATATAGCGACCCATTGAACCCTTATTGTTTTCTTGAGTGTCTTCCAAGCAATGCTGCCGGTGAGATCTTGCTCTCACCAACACATGGTCCATTATGACATGGGCAAGGGGAAGGCATGTAACATTATCATGAGAATTTCCAATTATACATTATAAAGAAGGGGGAGACGGTGGACTTGTAGTTGCATGTACGGTCCATCGATCACCACTATTCTCTTGCTTATATGTACTAATACTACTTAGTAGCTAGTCTTGGATTACTGCAGCATGAACCTGACTTACCTAGTCCCGTGTGTTACGCCGGCCATTTCAGAAAAAAAAAAAAAAAAAAAAAAAAAATTACAACTGGACTGACCAGTACTGCTAACTCCCCTAACTTCCCTGCCAGAACTTTTGTTCCCTTCTGCCAAATTGGGAGTGATTCTTGGTCTTCAAGAGACTAAAATCTCATCGACTGAAGTAGGCCACACCACAAACTCCCTTGAATAGAAAATTTAGGTCTAGATATATATTTTTTTTTTTTTTGCTTTATTGTGCTGATCGTGACGGTGCTTATCGTTAAGCGAAATGTCCAGCCGGGCACAGAGAAGCACTTGTTGCAAGCTTACAATGTAGTAAGTGTTAGTCCCTTGACTTGACGAACAATCGATGGAAAAACACGAGTTCAGAAACATTGTCTTTACAATTGTTTCTGAACTCGTGTTTTTCCATCGATTGTTCGTCAAGGGACTAACAATCTCAAAGCTATACGATTCGATGGAAAATACTCGTGCTTCGCTTGTCGATACCGGCTTTAACAAGTTGGAGAAATTCGACGGTGAACACTTCCAGATCTGGAAGCGAAAGGTGACTCTGAACCTTCAACTCGTGGATGTTGATCACGTGTTGGATGAGGAAGAACCAATCGTTCCAGCAACAGGATCTGCTGCTGTTCTAGCCGCTGCTACGAGCAAGCAGACGAAGTGGAAAAAGGATAACAGCATATGCAGGCTGCTGATCCTGAATTCCATGGAAGACTCTCTGGCCGAGTCCTACACAAAGAAGACTTCTGCCAAAGAGATCTGGGAGTCCGTGGAGAAGCTGTATGACGACGACGAGGCCCGGTCGAAGATGTTCATGGTTGAAAAATACCACAAATGGGTCTTTGAAGACGAGAAGACCATGCTGCCCCAAGTGAAAGAGTTCCTGAAGCTGCGCCAGAAACTGGAGGACGATAGCATGCCCCTCGTCGACAAGTTCGTCGTTGGAGGGATCGTGGCAAAACTTCCTCCAGGATGGAGCAACATCTATGCAAGGATGCATAGGAAGAAGATGGAGATTAGCCTGGATAATCTCCTCAACGAGATTCATGTTGAGGACGAGATGCGCTCTCAACAGAAGTTGGACGCCCTATCCAAGCAACTAGCAACGGCGAATCTGGTTCAAGCCACCAGAGAGAACAAAGGGAAGCAGGCGGCTTCTCACCACAAGAAGAAGGACTTCTCGAATCTGAAAGTGAAGGGTCCAGGATTCAAGCAACAGAAGTCCAAGTCCCATGTGACTTGCTTCAACTGTGGCAAGAAGGGTCACTATAAAAGTGAATGCAAGTCCAAGCCCAAAGAGCAATGTGAGCCTAACAAGATTTCTTTGGTTACTAATCAGGTTGCCATGATAGCACAGGTTGCAACTGTGGGGGCAAACTTGGACTGGTGGATAGACACTGGCGCGACATGACATGTCTGTTCAGACAAGGACTGGTTCGTCTCCTATGAGCCTACTTCCGAGAAAGTCATGATGGCGAACCAGGCACAAGCTGAAGTACTGGGGATCGGGACGGTGGAGCTGAAGCTTACATCAGGGAACATTCTGACGCTTCAAGGTGTGAAGCATGTTCCTGCAATCGCTAAGAACCTGATCTCTGGGAGCCTGCTCTGCAACGCAGGCTTGAGGATGGACATCAATGCTGGCCAGTTGGTGATGTCCAAGAAGGGTACATTCTTCGGGAAAGCTTTCCAAACTGAAGAAATGTACAAGATTCAGCTTGTTGTAATCCAGCATGATAATATAAATGCTATCACTTTTTCTGATTATTCTCTTGAGTTGTGGCATAATAGGCTAGGACATGTTCATTGTAAAAGAATTAACAGAATGTCTAGTCTAGGACTTATCTCCAAGTGTGGGGGTAAGGTAGAGAAATGCGAAGTATGTGCTCAGACGAAGATCACTAGAAAACCCTTCCACAGGGTCCATCGAAGCACAGATCTTCTGGAGTTGGTTCACTCAGATATCTGTGACTTCATACAATTCTCTACAAAGGCCGGGATGAAGTATTTCATTACTTTCATCGATGACTTCTCAAAGTATGCTTTCGTCTACTTGCTAAAGTCTAAAAACGAAGCATTCGAGAAGTTCAAGGAGTTCAGGGCCGAGGCTGAACGACAAACTGGACAACAACTCAAGAGGCTGAGGAGTGATCGAGGTGGGGAATATAGGTCTCATGAATTCTTATCATTCTGCAAAGAACATGGAATCATCAATGAGACGACGGCTCCGTATTCTCCACAATCCAACG
The DNA here is from genome assembly GCA_029216955.1 of Iris pallida. NCBI lineage: Eukaryota > Viridiplantae > Streptophyta > Magnoliopsida > Asparagales > Iridaceae > Iris > Iris pallida. The sequence goes on along the minus strand of JANAVB010007200.1, from coordinate 3,920,591 downwards.
GAGTAGCAGAAAGGAAGAACAGAACGTTGACAGAGATGATGAACTCCATGCTGTTGACTGCGGGTCTTCCAAAGTGTTACTGGGGAGAAGCTGTACTAACGGCAACGTTCATTCTGAACAGAGTGCCATATGCAACTTCCGACATAACTCCTCATGAACTCTGGTTCAAAGTCAGACCTAACTTGAATGTCATTCGAGTGTGGGGGTGTCTGGCTTATGTGAAGCTCCCGGATCTGAAGATTCAGAAGCTGGGGACAAGGACTACGAAGGCGATCTTCTTGGGGTATGTCGAGAAGAGTGATGCTCAGAGATTCCTTGATATCGGGTCAAACCATATCATCGAATCTCGCGATGCTGAATACTTTGAAGACAAGTTTGCAAAACACAAGAATATTGTTCTCGCGGATCTTCCGGAGAATGATGAGGGTACAAAGCAGACAGAAGTCTTTAATGAACCAGTAGTCCAAGATGAAGCTGTTGTCAAGGAGACACCAGCTGAACCAGAACTCGCTGAGCCGTCAACTAAGCGAATGAGGAGGCCGAAAGACTTCGGAGATGACTTCGTCACCTATCATGTGGAAGCAGATCCGCTTACCTATGATGAGGCAATGAAGACCAGAGATGTTGTATTCTGGAAGGAGGCGATAGACAACGAGATTGACTCAATCACCTCCAACAACACATGGGTATTGGTTGACCTGCCAGAAGGAGCAAGACCCATCGGATGCAAATGGATCTTCAAGAAGAAGATGAAAGCAGATGGAACCATTGTCAAGTTTAAGGCCAGGCTAGTGGCCAAGGGGTTTGCTCAGAAGCAGGGGATCGACTACTTTGACACTTATGCTCCAGTAGCTCGGATGACAACTATCAGATTGTTAATTGCTTTAGCAGCAATACACAAGCTGGTGATACATCAGATGGATGTGAAAATGGCATTCCTTAATGGCGAGCTGACCGAAGAGATCTACATGCAACAACCAGAAGATTTTGTCGTCAGAGGTCTGGAAGACAAAGTCTGCAAGTTGATAAAGTCTCTGTATGGTTTGAAGCAAGCTCCCAAAATGTGGCACGAGAAGTTTGACAAGGTGATAAGGTCAAATGGCTACAGGGTCAGTGAAACAGACAAGTGTGTCTATACGAAGTTTGCTGACGGAAGAGAAGTAATCGTTTGTCTTTACGTGGACGACATGCTAATCCTAGGTACGGATTTAAGCTGCGTCACAGAGACAAAGAAATTCCTCTCGACCAAGTTCAGTATGAAGGACTTGGGGGATGTCGACGTAATCTTGGGGCTCAAGATCATCCGAACAGGCACTGGAATAGCGCTGTCACAGTCTCATTACATTGAGAAGATGCTCACTCGCTACGGGTATCAAGATCTTCCTATTATTGATACACCGTACAGGAGTGATCTGAAACTGGAGCCAAATTCGAAGGAGAGCGTCAGGCAGTTGGAGTACGCTAGCGTCATCGGAAGTTTGATGTACGCTACTACTGCCACAAGGCCTGACATAGCCTTTGCAGTGGGAATGCTGAGTCGATTTACGAGCAATCCAGGCGTAAAGCATTGGAAAGCTGTGAAGCGTGTTATGAGATATCTCAAGAAGACTCAGACATATGCACTATACTACAGCGGAGATCCGTCAGTAGTGGAAGGCTTCAGTGATGCTAGCTGGTGTTCAGAGGTGGAGAGCGAATATTCTACAGGTGGATATGTGTTCGCCATGGGTGGAGCTGCTATATCGTGGAAGTCGAAGAAGCAGACTATATTATCTCGCTCCTCCATAGAATCTGAATTCTTTGCATTGGACGCTGCTGCAGATGAAGCAGAGTGGCTTCGGGAGCTCATGTATGACCTTCCAATGGTTGGGGCTCAGATACCGGCGATTCCGATATACTGTGACAACCAGGCGGCAGCAGCAGTGGCATCAAATGAACTCTTCAACGGGAAGAAGAGGACTGTGCGGTTGAAGCACAGAGCAGTGAACGATCTCATCAAAAGGGGCGTCATTGCAGTGATCGATGTTCGGAGTCAGGAAAACCTGGCGGATCCGTTCACCAAGGGCCTCAAGCGCCAGCTGGTCGATGACACAGCTTGTAAAATGGGCTTGAAGGCATTCTGATATTGTGTTATTACATTCCTACCATAAAGTTTTATGCTATTAGTTCAAAGAGAAATCTACTAGGCATCTAGCTTTTGGTTCAAGGGAGGACTATTAACCAGAAGAATATCAGGAACGGTGGGTACTTGTCCTATGTGACATGGAGAGGTTACGGACCTACAACCACTGTTGTCTACTATTGTTTTCTGCGGAAAACGGATCCTGTGGGAAGGTTGGCTTAAACGCCTTAATGAGTTCTCAGGCAGAGTGAATGCCTGGTGTGCTTTACAGGAAGCACGGTAGAGCAGCACTACAAGGAGTGAAACTCCATGCTACAGTGGGGTGACTCCACCATGAGGTTCCCAGGTAGGGATAATGTCTCGGCTTTGCAAGCTAAGTCACAGCGGAGTAGCACCGCAAATAGGCAGGTAGCCTAATGCTGTATGATAATCGTAATAAAGAGAGGTAGACAGCACTACAAAGAGGACGATGTCCTCATGTTACAGTGGCATGACACCACGAAGAGGTACCAGGTAGGGTAAAGCCTCGGCTTCGCAAGCCATATTATAGCGGCGTAACACCGCACGGAAGCGCAAGGCTTCATGCTGGGTAGTTTGGCACTACAAAGGGGCTTGTGACCTCATGCTACAGTAGTATGACACTACGATGAGGTACCCAGGTGGGGTAAAGCCTCGGCTTTAAGCCATGTCATAGCGGCGTAGCACCGCAAAGAAGCGCAATGCTTCATGCCATGACTCTTTATAAAGAACTCACCTATAGTGTATGGAAAGAGATATCAGGCCGTCTCTTGAGGGTAAGCTTGTAGACGCCCAAAATTATACACTGAAACCAGGCTGGCACAAGGCCTTCAATGTGCAGCCAGAAGCACAGTTGATGTCATTATGTGAGTAGGAAGAATTACAGTTATGGTGCAGAATTCAAGGCTTAGTCCATTCTTGTATCATGCTGTTATTTAACCTATGCGGGAAGATTCAAGTCGTAGCGACATCTCTCCTAATGCATGATGGACAATCAATAGGCATATATTGACGAACAATCGATGGAAAAACACGAGTTCAGAAACAATTGTAAAGACAATGTTTCCAGCAACAACACCCTAAAGAAGGTGATGTTGTATTACGAGAATCTAAAAAGATTATTTCGTAATATTTCTCGAAGGCAACAGAACCATATAACTTCTAAAGAGAAGCGTTGGTATTCTCGAAGGCAACAAGAGATGATCAACAACAGTTGAGTCTCAGATTCTCGAAGGCAACAGAAAGAGGGAGGAAGAAGAAGAACGGATCTCGCTGGGGTGTAGAACACCGGCGCTCAAAGCTATACCCGCAGTACGGATAAGCTCCCAGGAACCAGCAAGTTCAGGAGAACTTCTGGAACGCTCGTAAGTCAATATTTGAGACTTGAACGGGCTTCCTGGACTTAACAGACTCCCTCAACTCTCTTCTTGGTGCATCTTTCAAAGGAGGCCAAGGGGCTCTATTTATAGAGTGGAGTTGAGACTTCACCTCTTCTCCTATCCGATGTGGGACTAAAATACCAATACTCAAAAATAGAGTTTGATATTTTAGATCATCCCACAATCAGCATAGAAGTGTGCCAGTCCACGCCTACCCCCCCCCCCCCCCCCCCCCCCCCCCTCCGAACACTCCCGTGCATGCACGAGACATCCTGGAGTCCGTGTCCGAGTCCGAGTCCGCATCCGCACAACAAAAATTAACTTTCATCCTTGTTGGATTTAATCCTTTTTCCTTCTAGAAAAATACTTCCACATGGCACAAATTTGTGCCCCACTACACCTCATGTGCACACCTCAACACAAGCAATGCATTATATTGAGATACTCACCATTTGGTGTAGCCGATGTGGGACTATCTTTTCTAGTCCAAAGGCAAAAACACCAACAGTAAGTTGAGCACATTCAAAGGTACGATGATACCTTCCAAAAGTGAGGAACTGTCACAAGTATTGTATGGTCACCTGTGCTTTTCTTGCATCCAAAGTAAAGAAGTGGCTGTGTTAGTAACTCAGCTCTGAAATCGAACAGAAGAAAATGCATGGAAAGCACAACGCACGAACTTGTGCCAGAGTTCTGTTTTGGTTGTGTCCATAGATGGGAAGTGTTGAAAGAGTGATTTATGGGCACCTTGATGATGTGAGAAGGGAAATGAGAGGGACAAGGAGAGGGGCAAACCCTTTTTTTTTGTTAGTTAGGCATGATCAAGCTGTCTCTCTTCATGCCATCACTTTTGGGTGAGGGTCTTGCCTCTTAGAGTCTACTTAGGCAATATTTTTACAGAAAATTCTATTAGAAGCAAAGAAGTTTTATAGTAGTGTGTAAAGGAACAAAGTTTAGCAAATTTATAAAAGGGGGCCCTTTTCGTCCAAATTTTAGGTGTAAAATTGACCCCGCGAAATATATGCCCATAAAAGGGCGTAAAAAAGTTGTCTACAGTAAAAAAAAAAAAAACTCATATTCTTTAGGTTAATGAGAGAGAACATAATTAAACTAATTACATTTGATTAGTGATATACGCCCAAGATAGGGGCGTATATTTCTCTGAATTTGCTAATATCTACTTAAAATAAAAATTAACAAAACAAAAATTAACAAAAAAAAAATTTAATATCTGCTAATATCTTTATATATGCTTAAAACAAAAATTAACAAAACAAAAATACGTCCCTTTCTTGGGCGTATATCCCTAATATCTACTTAAAATATTTTAATAACTGCTTAAAACATCTAAAGTTTATATTACTAATACAACTTATCTACGCCCCCTTTTTGGGCGTATATTTGACATGGGAATTATATGCCCAAAATTTGGGCATAAAGGGTCATATTTTATAAATTTGCTAAAAAAAAATTTCCTTTTAAGTAATACTACAGAAGTCCTATGCATTGATAGAATTTTCTGATATTTTTATTGGTCTTGTAGGATTTTTTTTTAAACCGGTTATTTATGAAGTATCTTTAAAAAAAAAAATTATTTTAGAGTTGTTTGATCGGCTCAATAAAATTTTAAAATCAACATAGTGTAATTTTAGATGTCTTTATAAACATTCCAGATCGAAATATTTTGAGGGTTTCATTTATATCATTTCAAAAAATATAACTACAACTACTAATACTCTACCATATTTCTTCTTTCTCATATTTGTTTCTCTTTAGGTCCTATATGACGGCTACTTCTTCCCAAAGGAGGGTTTTTTTTTTAAAAATTTGACAATCCATTTAATGTGGTAGTGAATGATTGCTATAAATTTTTGTGGTTCATTTGATGTGGTAGTGAATGATTTTCTCTCAACATTTAAGATTTACTACTTGCCAAATTATTTTATGCTTGCAAGTTATATGAGTATATAAGCTATTGTTTTGGAGGATAATACTATAATCTATTTTAGGAGGACTTTTGTTTATATATGAACATATAAATAATTTTATTGTTTTAAAATAAAAATTTTCAGAATTGTGCTTGTCAATAAATTACCAAGCATAGATTATATTGATTTAAAAGTCACTACTTAAAACCACCCAAAATCAGAACCCTCATGATCACTCATAACCAATACTTTAAAAATACCTCATAACCGCTAACCCAAATTAACCTCACACCATTGTTCGTTTATAAATGGGCATCCGTTGGATTAGGTACTTAGTTGCACTAAACATCTATATCTATACTTCTTGTTGAGAACTAATAAGGGATTTAGTCCCACATTGGAAAATGTAGTATGAAGAGGAGCTAGACTCCCTATAAGTAGTGGAGTAGCCAATCAATAAAATATACAACAATTATTCTCTACATGGTATCAGAGCCATAACCACAAAAAAAAAATTTCCACCCCTTCCTCAATCCGGTAAACCCACATCCCCCTGCCCCCGACGCCCCCCTTGGCCGCCGAACCCCCCCTGCCCCCGACGCCCCCCTTGGCCGCCGAACCCCCCCTGCTGCCCCCGACAGTTCCCTCCCTGCCCCCCTCCCCCCCCCCCCGACGCCCAACCCCCCTGCCCCGCCCGACGCCCCCCCTGCTGCCGCCGACGACCCCCCCCCCCAATGCCCCGACGCCCCCCATGCTGCCCCCGACGCCCCCCCCCCCCCCCCCGACGCCCCCTCCCCCCCACACCCCTCTTCCGACCCAACTGCTGCCGACCCCCCCTCCTTTTTTTTCAAAACGAAAAAAATCCTAATTTGCAAGAGAGATTATGTGGGCGATTATTCGAAGACGGATGGACGTCAGATGTTTTATTTGCACCTTCCTAGATTTTGCCTCCGAAATTACAAAATATTTTTTGTTTTTCCGTTCTCGATCTGCAAATTAGGATCTACATGCGCGCGCCGGTGTTGGCTACGTTGACAGCACATTCGTAAGGTCTCTGTTGAAGACTTTACATAAAAACGACGACGACGAAGCCGACGAAGACGACAACGACGACGAAGCCGACGAAGACGACGACGAAGCCGACGAAGACGACGACGACGACGAATCACAGTTAAAGACGTCATAGATTCGATCAGTGGTAAACTGACAGCAGAAGAGATGAAGGCCTTGGTTGATGATATTTTATCAAAGAGATTAACCGAGACAACCCCACGTGTGATCCATACTGATGTGGATCCGTCACCCTACAAAATGGGAAAGTTGGACAAGCTGGAGACGAAATTGGAGGGAACGTCCAACTACTTAAAATGGTCACGACAGGCAATACGGACGCTGAAGGGACGAGACTTGGTTGGCTACGTCAATGGCCAAACCAAGGCGCCAGATGATCCCTCCTCAAAGGAGTTTGCTATTTGAAAAATTGTCAACAATGTTATGGCTGGATGGTTGACAGCTTTCTTGATCGACCAGGTGTCGGACAATGTAGAGGCGATGGAGGCTGCTGCTGATATATGGCGGACTTTGAAGGATATGTACTCAGGCTCAGACAATCCTATGCGGGTCTTCCAACTGCAGGATGAACTTGATAGTGTGGCCCAGGACGACCGTACCATCTCTGAGTATGCAGCACTGTTGAAGAAGTACTGGTCTGATCTGGATCACTATGATCCTCTTGGGATGGAAGATGCACAAGTCGAACCAGCATTTGCGAAACATTTCCAAAAGTTCTTGGATTATATTTCGCGACAACGGATGATGAAGTTCTTGAAGGGTCATAATCCTGTGTTTGAGCATAAAAGGAATGTACTCCTACCACAGCTCATGCTTCCAACCTTAGAAGAAGCCATAGCTGCCATGGCACAAGAAGAGGCTCGATTGAAGTTGATGCCCAACAAGGGCTATTTCCAGGGGGAGCAAGCCGATGTTGACAAGTCTTCCCTTGCCATCTTCAATCAGCCTCCCTCTGTGGCCGATGTTTGCCACAACTGTGGTGACTCAGGACATTACATCAGATTTTGTCCAAAACCCCTGCAAAGTCAGTCGAGTGATCGTGGACGGGGCCGCGGAGGACGTCGAGGTGGTAAAGGCGGTTATGCTGGTAGAAGGAGAAATTATTCTGGAGGACACAAAGCTAATCTGGCGGAGGAAGGGAGAGAAAATCACCTGGCTGAGTTAACCCCTCTTGAGAAGGAGTTCCTCGCGAAGTTACGCCGCACGAAGCTGGGTTCGGACGACAGTCATGGGGCGTCATCTACCTCGGGGGATCACATCACTTGCTTTGCCCAAACCAGCACAGGTATTCCTGCGCGTGCTCTTGCAGCAGTTGTCCACCAACCAGGTTGGATTATGGACTCTGGGGCATCTCGCCATGTCACGGGATCCCGCGATGAGTTCCAGGACTATACTCACCTACCAATGCCGGAGAGCATTCAGACTGCTGATGGTAACTCCAGCCCTGTCATGGGTAAAGGCACTGTCGCATGCACCCTCTCTCTCACTCTCACCAATGTCTTACATGCTCCGTCTTTTTCTGTCAATTTTCTTTCTATTAGTGCCATTATTCTTGATCTTAACTGTACTGTCTCCTTTGACATTCCTAAGGTGACTTTTCAGGAGAAGGGGACAGGACGACGACTAGGGACTGGCACATGGCATAAGGGACTGTGGTACTTGGACAGGACTGGACTGGACAAAGCATTGGCATCTCTGGTAGCAGACACACCGCCGACAGATTCACGACGCATTGTAGAAGACGAATTGCTCCTCCACCACCAGCGTGTTGGTCATTCTTCTTTTAAAATTCTTAGTCGAATGTATCCGTCCTTATACCAAAGGGCTAATAAAGAGAAGTTATTTTGTAATGCATGTGAGTTGGGTAAACATACCAGAAGCACGTATGTGAGTTCAGGAAGTAGAAGTTCAGCTGCATTTGATATGATACATTCGGACGTATGGGGCCCTTGTCCTACAACCGGTATTAACGGTTTTCGATGGCTCGTCACTTTTATTGATTGTTATACTCGCGTGACATGGGTCTACCTTATGAAGACTAAAAGTGACGTCTTTGAGGCGTTTCGAGACTTTCATCGCCGGGTAGAAACACAATATGGCACTAAAATTAAGTGCTTACGGTCTGACAATGGGACGGAGTATACAAATAAGACGGTTGCTGAGTATTTATCCACTCATGGAATACTACACTAAACTTCATGTGCCTATACACCGGCACAAAATGGTGTGGCCGAACGAAAGAACAGACACCTGCTGGAGGTCGCACGGACGATGATGCTGGCTATTAATGTCCCGAAACACTTATGGGGGCAGGCGGTGTTAACGGCCTCTTATCTCATCAGCAGAATGCCATCTCAGGTATTGGACTGGAAGACACTGTTGGAGATGCTTACTGGTGCAACCACGTACACTGTTCCACCGAAAGTATTTGGGTGTGTATATTTTGTCCAAGATAATAGGCCAGGAGTTGACAAACTGGATCCTAGGACAGTTAAATATGTCTTTATCGGGTACACGGCAACTCAGAAGGGATACGCATGTTGGAGCCCCGTTGAGCGGAAGATGTTTGTAATCATGGACGTTACATTCAGAGAATTGAAACCATATTATGGTTCGGATAACGGTTCAGCATTTGGTGATACACCTAACACAGAGGGTTTTAGATGTGAGGGGGAGAAAATAAGCCCATCTGTGGTGGTCGGATCGGTCCCATGCCCGGTCGTGGAAAACTAGACGACATGAGGAGAAAGCAGTGACTCCGATACAGAAGATAAAGAAGATACATATGTTAAACATGGGGAGCAGCAGACAATGGCAAAGGAGCTCCAAGTCTACAGAAGGAGACAGCAGAAGTCCAGTACTGTGCATGTACCGTGCCCTGTGCCTACTGTACCAAGTCCCTCGTCTACTCCTGCTCCAACTCTTGAAGATGTTGCCCCCGCACTCAATCAATCTGATTCTGATGCGGATCTCTCTGACTCTGATTGTATGATCTCTCCACCACCTATTGCTCCCTTAAGGAGATCTTCTCGTATCAATGCGGGTAAGGCTTCTAGTCGTTTTGATGATTATGAACATGATATTGCCAACTACCTGTCTTATTCTAACATTTTTTCGAATTATCGAGCCATCATTGCATCATTAGATTCTACTTCGTTGCCCAAAAGTTGGCAGGAAGCAAAGAAAGATCCAAGGTAAAAAGCTGCAGTGATGGAAGAACTTGGGGCACTGGAGAAAAATAAGACGTGGGAGCTGGTTCCATTACCCAAAGGAAAGAAAACTGTGGGATGCAAATGGGTGTACACAGTAAAGGAGACGTCAGAAGAAAAAGTGGAACGATACAAGGCAAGGTTGGTTGCAAAAGGATACACACAATCATATGGCATCGACTACGATGAGACGTTTGCTCCAGTAGCGAAAATGAGCACCGTAGGAACTCTGGTCTCCATTGTAGCAAACTATGGGTGGAAGCTATACCAGTTAGATGTGAAGAATGCCTTTCTCCATGGGGACCTACAAGAAGAAGTGTACATGGAACTCCCGCCAGGGTGCTATGCTACAGAATCAGACGGAAGGATATCGCATGAAAAAGTGTGCAAACTAAAGAAGTCGCTATATGGACTCAAGCAATCTCCTCGAGCCTGGTTTGACAGATTCAGAAAGGCTGTTACAGGCATGGGATACCATCAAGCAAATGTAGATCATACGGTCTTTCTTCAGCATGCAAGAGGTCACAATACTATACTTGCTGTATACGTGGATGATATAGTAATCACAGGTAATGATGAAGTCGAGATCACTAAGCTAAAGTCAAAACTCGCGAAGGAGTTTGAGGTGAAGGATTTAGGAGCGATGAGGTACTTTCTAGGTATCGAGGTGTGTGAAGGCGAACAAGGAATTGTTCTCTTACAGAGAAAATATGCACTAGATTTGCTGAAGGAGACAGGGATGCTGGGATGCAAAGCAGCAGTCACTTCAATTGACCAGAAGTGCAAGTTGGGAGCAGAAGCAGGAGAGCCAGTTTATCGTGAAAGATATCAACGACTTATAGGAAGATTGATTTATCTGGGGCACACTCGTCCTGATATCTCATTTGCGGTGAGTGTAGTAAGTCGCTACATGCATGATCCAAGAACGGGTCATATGGATGCAGTATTTCAGATCTTGAGATATCTGAAAGGGACGCCAGGGAAAGGGCTATGGTTCAAGAAGAATGGATGTATAGAAGTTGAGGGATACTACGATGCAGACTGGAAGAGCTGCATAGACGATAGAAGGTCTACCATGGGATATTGTGTCTTTGTAGGAGAAAACTTGGTCTCATGGAGAAGCAAGAAACAGTCAGTGGTAGCACGGTCTACAGCTGAAGCAAAATACAGAGCAATGGCTTTAGGAGTGTCGGAGTTACTGTGGGTGAAAGCGTTGCTGACAGAGTTGAAGCTGGACAAGGGAGCACCGTTACGTCTTCTGAGCGATAGTCAAGCTGCAATAAGTATAGCTAACAATCCAGTTCAGCACGACAGAACGAAGCACATCGAGATCGATCGGTTCTTCGTCAAAGAGAAGCTAGAACAAGGGATACTGAAGATTGGTCATGTTCGCTCAGAAGAACAAGTGGCAGACTGTCTGACTAAGGGTCTTAGTTCATTAAGTCTGTCGAAGCTATGTAACAAGATGAGAATGATTAATATCTATCGCTCATCTTGAGGGGGAGTGTTGAGAACTAATAAGGGATTTAGTCCCACATTGAAAAATGTAGTATGAAGAGGAGCTAGACTCCCTATAAGTAGTGGAGTAGCCAATCAATAAAATATACAACAATTATTCTCTACACTTCTATATAATAAGAAAAGTTAGGCTTCACCGTAAAAGTTTTGTTCCAAAAATGTTCTTGCATATGTTTACCAATTAAATGTGTTCATTAAATTAACATGAGTAGTTAGATAATTAAGTATTAAAAAAAATAAGGGGAGTGATTGTTTGCTTTTTTCAAGTAGTATAAAAAATAAATGAGCGTATAAATGAGCGTTGCTTGCTCTTCTAGTAGACAATTAAGAAATTATTCTTTACTCTTCTCGAGTAGTATAAAATTCGTGCAATGCATGTATATGTATATTAGTACAATTAGTTCATTATCTCAACAAAAACATGAATTTTTTTATTTTTTATTACTTTGGGCATGTGCGCTAGGACAAGAAAGGGGAATCGAAGAGGTTGAGACTTATAATTCAGAGTTTGGTGAGTTCTGGGTTGCGGGTTTGATGACAATGGCACCTGGCCCAGAAATAACAAGAGCTAGCATAGTTAGAGGCACATCACTTTGACTATCACCCATGGGAGCATCTAATAATAAGTACTAGTAATTTTTTTTTTTACTACACTGTTACTATTACTATCATCTTGAACCATTAACCTGTTTCATTGTTATGCATGGTTATACTGAGACAAGGTTCCAACTTCCAACATCATAGTACATCTTAAAAAACAGGTAAATCAAAATAGGAACACAAGCCAGATAGAGATGATTGACCCACGAGCTCAATAACATATACAATTAACAACTTAGGGTTTACTTGGATGGAGGGAAAAAAGAGAACAAGTTAAGTGGAAAATTAAATGAGGAGAAATAGAGTCGATATATATAATATTGCTTAGATTTGAGGAAGATTTAAGTGGAATGTGTTTAGTAACTCTTACTTGGATCGAAGGTTTTGAGTGAGAGGATGATTAATAAAAATGAAATATATTGTAATTTTGATTAGAACTTCTCAAAATATCTTCACAAATGACGATACTATAGAGCAGCATGTTGAAAGCAAAAAAGAATGAAAACAATTTATGATATTTTATAGGACAAATAAAGAATATTTATGACTTTTTAAACAAAATCCATCAATCATCCTCGCTAACCTTATGATTTTGAGGTTGAAAAAATAGACAAAAGAGAGTTAAATAAACCCTAACTTAACCATCTATAATCTCCTCTCCTATTCCTTAATCTTCAAACCAAGCATTGTTTTTAGGAACATTTTAACAAATGTCCACATTCAAAATATAGAAACTAGCATATACCTTCACTATTTTAAAAAACTAGCAGATGCTCCCACTCTTTTTGTTAGTCCCTTGGCGAACAATCGATGGAAAACCACGAATTCAGAAACTATTGTAAAGACAATGTTTCCAGCAACAACACCTTAAAGAAGGTGATGTTGTATTACGGGAATCTAAAAAGATTTCGTAATATTTCTCGAAGGCAACAGAACCGTACGACTTCTAAAGAGAAGCGACGGTATTCTCGAAGGCAACAGAACCGTATAACTTCTAAAGAGAAGCGACGGTATTCTCGAAGGCAACAGAGGAAGAAGAAAGCCTGCTGGGGTGAAAGATCACCGGCGCTCAAAGCTATATCCGCCTTACGGACAAGCCTCCAGGAACCAGCAAGTTCGAAGAGAACTTTAGAACGCTGGCCAAAAATGTCGACGACTCCTCGGAATAGCAGCAGCACTTCTCTCTCTCTGGAAATTCTCTGATTATTTTCTGTAACCTTAGAGAGAGGAGATGCTTCTGATATTATAGGCACGAGATGGGCTTTTCAAATTCTGAACGCACGCCCTGGTTTAATGCCAGATCCGAATTTTATGGATCTGAGCCATTTCCGGATCTGAGCCCACAAGACCCGCGGACGTTACATAATTTGAACGGCCCACTCGACCCGCTCGACCCGCTCGACCCGTACGACTCGTACGTCCCGTACGCTCCGTACGCCTCGCACGCCTCGCACGCCACGCACGCCACGCAGGGCCACGCAGAGGCTCGCGCACGAGCGCAACTAAAGCGCACAATGCGCCTTGCGACGAGCTGTCGTGCTAAGTGCAAAGTGTCATCAAAAAGCCACATTAAGCCTCAAAAGCCCATTAGCCCAAGTCCAAGCCCAAGTCCGAGCCCGAGTCCGAGTCCGAGTCCGAGTCGCTAAGCCCCTTCGGGGCTTAGCTCCAATCTATTTTCATTTTGGCCAAAAGTTGGTTTCTTATTCTCACCTCTATGTAAAATCCCCCCACATGGCACCCTCCATTGGGCCTCAACCCATGTGCATCTCTCTATTCCTTCATAAGTAATATATAGAGATACATATTGGTGTGATTTTCCGATGTGGGACTATCTTTTAACAATAGAATGTTGTGAACACACACAACACATAGAATAAAATACCAACAATCCCCCACATATCTCTATATATATGAGTTAAGCGTTCCACATAATAACTGTCCATTATGCATTAGGATAGATGTCGCTGACGACTTGAATCTTCCCGCATGGGTTGAACAACAGTATGATACAAGAATGGACTACGCCTTGAATTCTGTACCACAACTGTAATTTTCTCACTCACATAATGTAGTTATCTGTGCTTCTGGCTGCACATTAAAGGCCTTGTGCCAGCCTGGATTTCAATGTATGTATTTTGGGCGTCTACAAATTTACCCTCAAGAAACGGCCTATTTTTCTGTCCATACATTATAGGTGAGTTCTTTATTAAAGAGACATGGCATGAAGCGTCCAACGCTTCCTTTGCGGTGCTACGCCGCTATGACATGGCCTTAAGCCGAGGACCTTACCCCGAATCACCGGGAACCTCATCGTAGTGTCATACTACCCGTAGCATGAGGTCTAGCCCCTTTGTAGTGCCAAACTACCCAGCATGAAGCCTTACGCTTCTGTGCGGTGTTACGCCGCTACGACATGGCTTGCAAGGCCGAGGCTTTATCCCTAGCCGGGTTTACCTTATTGTGGTGTCGTGCCACCCGTAACATGAGGAACACCTCCTCTTTGTAGTGCTGACTACATCCCTCTTTAATTCAATATACAGCATTAGGCCAACTGCCTATTTGCGGTGCTACGTCGCTGTGACTTGGCTAACATAGCCGAGGATTTACCTCCTTCGAGAACCTCATGGTGGAGTCACCGCCACACATAGCATGGAGTCACACTCCTTGTAGTGCTGTGCTACCATGCTTCCTGTAAAGCATAACAGACCTTCACTCAGTCTGAGAACTCATTAAGGCATTATGCCATCCTTCCCACAGGATCAATTTTTTGTAGAAAATTCATAGTAGACAACAGTGGTTCTGGGTTCGAAACCCTTCCATGTTCCGCAGAACAAGTACCCACTGTTAACTAATATTTTTCCAGTCAATAGTTCTCCCTTGAATCAAAAATTAGATATCTGGTAGATTTCTCTTTGAACCAATAACATAAAATTTATTGATAGGATTATAATGACACAATATTAGAATGCCTTCAAACCCATCTTCCTTGCTATGTCCTCGACCAGCTGTCGTTTGAGGCCTTTCGTGAACGGATCTGCCAGGTTCTCCTGACTTCGAACATCGATCACTGCAATGACGCCTCGTTTGATGAGATCGTTCACTGCTCTGTGCTTTAACCGCACAGTCCTCTTCTTCCCGTTAAAGAGTTCATTTGATGCTACTGCTGCTGCCGCCTGGTTGTCATAGTATATCGAGATTGCCAGTATCTGAGCTCCAACCACTGGAAGATCATACATGAGCTCCCGAAGCCACTCTGCTTCATCTGCAGCAGCATCCAATGCAAAGAATTCAGATTTCATGGAGGAGCGAGATAACATTGTCTGCTTCTTAGATTTCTACGATATAGCAGCTCCGCCCAAGGCGAATATGAATCCACCTGTAGAATACTCGCTCTCCACCTCTGAACACCAGCTAGCATCACTGAAGCCTTCCACTACTGACGGATCTCCGCTGTAGTATAGTGTAAATGTCTGAGTCTTTTTAAGATATCTCATAACACGCTTCACAGCATTCCAGTGTTCAACGCCTGGGTTGCTAGTGAACCGACTCAGCATTTCCACCGCAAAAGCTATGTCAGGCCTTGTGGCAGTAGTAGCGTACATCAAGCTTCCGATGACGCTGGCGTACTCCAATTGCTTGACGCTTTCTCTCGAATTTGGCTCCAGCTTCTGATCACTCCGGTATGGTGTATCAATTATAGGAAGATCTTGATACCCGTATCGAGTGAGCATTTTCTCAATGTAATGAGATTGTGACAGTGCTATTCCCGTGCCTGTCCGGATGATCTTGAGCCCCAAGATAACATCGGCATCCCCCAAGTCCTTCATACTGAACTTGGTCGAGAAAAATTTCTTTGTCTCTGTGACACAGCTTAAATCCGTACCTAGGATTAGCATGTCGTCAACGTATAGACAAACGATAACTCCTCTTCCGTCAGCAAACTTAGTATAGACACACTTGTCTGTTTCACTGACCTTGTAGCCATTTGACCTTATCACTTTGTCAAACTTCTCATGCCATATTTTGGGAGCTTGTTTCAAACCATACAGAGACTTCATCAACTTGCAGACTTTGTCTTCCAGACCTCTGACGACAAAACCTTCTGGTTGTTGCATGTAGATCTCTTCTGTCAGCTCGCCATTAAGGAATGCCGTTTTCACATCCATCTGATGTATCACTAGTTTGTGTATTGCTGCTAGAGCAATTAACAATCTGATGGTTGTCATCCGAGCTACTGGAGCATAAGTATCAAAATAGTCGATCCCCTGTTTCTGAGAAAATCCTTTGGCCACTAGCCTGGCCTTGAATTTGTCGATGGTTCCATCTGCTTTCATCTTCTTCTTGAAGATCCATTTGCATCCGATGGGTCTTGCTCCTTCTGGCAGGTCAACTAACACCCATGTATTATTGGAGGTGATTAAGTCAATCTCATTGTCTATCGCCTCCTTCCAGAATACAACATCTCTGGTCTTCATCGCTTCATCATAGGTAAGTGGATCTGCTTCCACATGATAAGTGACGAAGTCATCTTCGAAGTCTTTCGGCCTCCTTACTCGTTTAGTTGACGGCTCAGCGAGTTCTGGTTCAACTGGTGTCTCTTCGACAATAGCTTCTTCTTGGACTACTGGTTCTTTAAGGACTTCTGTCTGCTTTGCACTCTCATCATTCTCCGGAAGATCCGCGAGAACAATATTTTTGTGCCTTGCAAACTTGTCTTCAAAATATTCAGCATCGCGAGATTCAATGATATGATTTGATTCTATATCAAGGAATCTCCGAGCATCACTCTTCTCGGCATAACCCAAGAAGATAGCCTTAGTGGTCCTAGTCCCCAGCTTCTGAATCTTCAGATCTGGGAGCTTCACGTAAGCCAGACACCCCCACACTCGAATGACATTCAAGTTAGGTCTGACTTTGAACCAGAGTTCATGAGGTGTTATGTCCGAAGTTGCATGCGGTACTCTATTGAGAATGAAAGTAGCCGTTAATGCAGCTTCTCCCCAGAAGCTCTTTGGAAGACCCGCAGTCAACAGCATAGAGTTCATCATCTCTGTCAACGTTCTGTTCTTCCTTTCTACTACTCCATTGGATTGAGGAGAGTACGGAGCCGTCGTCTCATTTATGATTCCATGTTCTTTACAGAATGATGAGAAATCATGAGACCGATACTCCCCGCCTCGATCACTCCTTAGCCTTTTGAGTTGTTGTCCAGTTTGCCGTTCAGCCTCGGCCCTGAACTCCTTGAACTTCTCGAATGCTTCGTCTTTAGACTTGAGCAGGTAGACAAAAGCATACTTTGAGAAGTCATCGATGAAAGTAATAAAATACTTCATCCCGGCTTTTGTAGAGAATTGCTTGAAATCACAGATATCTGAGTGAACCAACTCCAGAAGATCTGTGCTTCGATGGACCCTGTGAAAAGGTTTTCTTGTGATCTTCGTCTGAGCACACACTTCACATTTCTCTACCTTACCCCCACACTTGGAGATAAGTCCTAGGCTAGACATCTTGTTAATCCTTTTACAATGAACATGTCCTAGCCTATTATGCCACAACTCAAAAGAATAGTTCAAAGTAGAAATAGCATTAATATCATTTTTCTGGGTTACAACAAGCTGAATTTTGTACATTCCTTCAGTCTGGAAAGCTTTTTCGAAGAATATACCCTTCTTGGACATCACCATCTGGCCAGCATTGATGTCCATCCTCAAGCCTGCATTACAAAGCAGGCTCCCAGAGATCAGGTTCTTAGCAATTGCATGAACATGCTTCACTCCTTGAAGCGTCAGAGTGTTCCCCAATGTGAGTTTCAGCTCCACCGTTCCGATCCCCAGTACTTCAGCTTGTGCCTGGTTTGCCATTATGACTTTCTCGGAAGTTGGCTCATGGGAGTCGAACCATTCCTTGTCTGAGCAGACATGACATGTCGCACCAGTGTCTATCCACCAGTCCGAGTCGACCCCCACATTTGCAACCTGCGCTATCATTGCAACCAGATTAGTAACCAAAGAAACCTTACTAGGCTCACCTTTTTCTGGTTCCTTGCAGTCACTTTTGTAGTGGCCCTTCTTGCCACATTTGTAACAAGTCACATGGGACTTGGACTTTTGATTCTTGAATGAAGGACTCTTCACTTTCAGATTAGTGAAGTCCTTCTTCTTCTTGTGAGGAGAAGCCGCCTGCTTCCCCTTGTACTCTCTGGTTTGGACCAGATTTGCTTTCGCCAGTTGTTTGGACAGAGAATCCATCTTCTGTTGAGAGCGCATCTCGTCCTCAACATGGATCTCTTGCAGGAGATCTTCCATACATATGTCCAGCTTCTTGCGGTGCATCCTTGCATAGAAGTTGCTCCAACCCGCAGGAAGTTTAGAGACGATTCCTCCAACGACAAACTTGTCGACAAGAGGCATCTTCTCGTCATCCAACTTTTGGCGCAGCTTCAGAAACTCCTTTACTTGGGACAGCATAGCCTTCTCATCTTCGAAGGTCCACTTGTGGTATCTTTCAACCAAGAAGATCTTGGACCGATTCTCGTCATCTTCGTACAATTTCCCCAAGGAGTTCCAAATCTCTTTGGCAGAATTCTTCTTGGAATAGGACTCTGCCAGAGAGTCTTCCATGTTATTGAGAATCAACAGTTTACAGATACTGTTTTCTCTAATCCATTTTGCCTGCTTGGACTTAGCAGCTGCAATAACTTCTGCGGTTCCGGTTGTTGGAACGATCGGTTCTTCCTCATTCAGCACGTGATCAACTTCCACGAGTTGAATGTTCAAGGTTACTTTTCGTTTCCAGATTTGGAAATGTTCGCCGTCAAATTTCTCCAACTTGTTAAAGTCGGTATTGACGAGCGATGCACGTGAGTTATCCATCTTTTCGATATAGCTTTGAGATTGTTAGTCCCTTGGCGAACAATCGATGGAAAATCACGAATTCAAAAACTATTGTAAAGACAATATTTCCAGCAACAACACCTTAAAGAAGGTGATGTTGTATTACGGGAATCTAAAAAGATTTCGTAATATTTCTCGAAGGCAACAGAACCGTATGACTTCTAAAGAGAAGCGACGGTATTCTCGAAGGCAACAGAACCGTATAACTTCTAAAGAGAAGCGACGGTATTCTCGAAGGCAACAGAGGAAGAAGAAAGCCTGCTGGGGTGAAAGATCACCGGCGCTCAAAGCTATATCCGCCTTACGGACAAGCCTCCAGGAACCAGCAAGTTCGAAGAGAACTTTAGAACGCTGGCCAAAAATGTCGACGACTCCTCGGAATAGCAGCAGCACTTCTCTCTCTCTGGAAATTCTATGATTATTTTCTGTAACCTTAGAGAGAGGAGATGCTTCTGATATTATAGGCACGAGATGGGCTTTTCAAATTCTGTCGTGCTAAGTGCAAAGTGCCATCAAAAAGCCACATTAAGCCTCAAAAGTCCATTAGCCCAAGCCCCAGTCCGAGTCCGAGTCCGAGCCCGAGCCCGAGCCCGAGCCCGAGCCCGAGTCCGAGTCCGAGCCCGAGTCCGAGTCGCTAAGCCCCTTCGGGGCTTAGCTCCAATCTATTTTCATTTTGGCCAAAAGTTGGTTTCTTATTCTCACCTCTATATAAAATCCCCCCACATGGCACCCTCCATTGGGCCTCAACCCATGTGCATCTCTCTATTCCTTCATAAGTAATATATAGAGATACATATTGGTGTGATTTTCCGATGTGGGACTATCTTTTAACAATATAATGTTGTGAACACACACAACACATAGAATAAAACACCAACACTTTTGTAGATCAGCCAAAGTTTTGGTTGACTAGTTGTGTATATTAAAATTTTATTTGTTCAATACAAAAGAATGAAAGCATTTGCTAATTTAAAAAAAAAAATGAAGGTATATGCTAGTTTCTATATTTTGAATAGAGGCATTTGCTAAAATATCTCTTGTTTTTCAAAATGATATTTTGTCCGTGGTTTGTGATTGAGGTGCGACCGCCGGCCCACGTGGCAGCCAACCATTGCCCCCTTGATATTTTTGGGCCCCACCCGGATCAAAGGGCTAATGGAAGGCCGACACGTGGCCTGCTGTCACGTTTGCGGTCACAAACCACAGACAACGTTGCATAGTTCTATTTTCTTCACTTAACTCCCTTACCCTCAATCCAAACAGACCCTTAGGGCCGAAAGTTTAGGAACAAGCCCTTGTCAACTTGAGCAACGGAGTTATCAGTATGAACACCATACATTTAGGAAACCTCGCTCATTGGTTACGTCAACCAATCTTTAGGTTACTACCAGGGTGGGATTGGGTCCACAGTGTAGGCAAGCATCGAACAAACGTACGTACCACCAGGGCCAGCAACATGCGATTGCTAGCTGATAGTAGCGTTGTTTGTTTTATGCAGGTAAGCGTTTGATGTCACCAATATCTACTTTGTAAATTAAGTCCGATCGGTCGGTCCTGTCTGCTTGACCGGAACCGGCATCTTTCTGGTTCTGCAGGCATCAGTAGGAGGTCAATTCAGAAGATCAACTGCTTCAAGGGAAGAGATGGGGAGAGTTAATCTTTGCTTGTTACTTTCTCATAACTTTCACATGTACACATTCATACATGGTACATATAATATACATCGTACTAAAGTCGATACGTATATACACAGTACACACAATGGATAGATAGACACATGAGAAGAGTATGTGGATGCACATTCTGTGAATACTTTGTCATTTGGTATGTACAAGCAATTGCTTAATTTACAAAGCAAATGATCGGGACTTAGCACTATATAGATAATTTTCAGAAGAAAAGTAAGATCTGCAAAGACATGAGATATTAGGGGTGCAACTCGGGCGGGTTGGGTCGGGTTTGAGGTCAACCCGAGCCCAACCCGATAGATCATAAGCCTAGTCCAAGTCCAAGTCCGACCCGACTTCGGGTTCAACATATGAAGCCCAAGACCATCCCGGAGGATCGGGTTGGACTCGGGTTGGGTCGGGTCCATCAGGTTTATCGGACTCTAATATGATATTTGAAATAATTTTAAACAAGAGTAATATTAAATACATAATCAAATAGCAATCAAGCCTCAATCATTACAAAATAAAACTGAAATGAGATTTAGGACAAGGAATTGAAGAGTTAGGGTGAAAAAAAATATAGTTTAAACTTTTTATTTAAGTAGTATGAAACAATATATATATATAAATTATATGTATGTCGGTTTTCGGGTTCTTCGGGTTACCCAACACATGAGCCCAAGCCCAACCCGATTTTTGATCAGGTTCAAATATTTTAACCCGAGCCCAAGTCCGAACCCGAATATCTTCAACCCGAACCCAACCCATTAACGGGTTTACCCTATCGGGTTCGGATTTAGCCCGCCCGAGTTGCACCCCTATGAGATATCCATCAACATTCAACACACAATATAACCATGCTTTTTAACATCGGTAGCATGATTACATGGGTGGAACCCGGGCCGGATCTAGGTATTGGGTGGGGTGGGCTGGAGCCCACCCCCAATTTTTTTTTCCTTTTTCTTTCATATGATTTTTTTTTCTTTTTGGTTTTTTTTAGGAGTTAGTCCACACCCAGCCTACCCCACCCCACTCTAGCACATCCCAATTTATATTTCTGGATCTGCTTCTGGGTGGGGAAAAAAAACTCTATTATGGAAATGACATTCATGTGTCCAAATAATAAGAGTTATTTAGTTTTAGGGTATCACAAAATATTGAAAATTTGAGTTTAGTTTTCCATATTGTCCAGAATAGGGTTTGGGTCTCATCATAACAGTTGACTTAACTGGCCGTCCAAAATGAAAAAATAAATTCAAATTTTGAATATTATACAAGACCCTAAAACTAAACAGAAATATGTTTGGATTGTGTCACTTGGGTTATTTAGTTTTGTCATGACCAATGTAGAATGAGTAGACTTGTGATTATATTGGTTGCTTCTATCTTGATCTCAACAACCACACTACCCTCTTGGCGACAGTTTCGATGGGGACGACTTCATGGTCATCGTGTATCGTCATATGTCTCTCGTCCCGATCGCATTATCGATTGCTTGCAACTCAAGAGCCCTGGAAGATTGTATAGTTGCTGAGATTATGATAGAAGCAAACAACATTATAAGTCCCATGTTCAACTAAATAATCCAAGTATTAAAGTCATACAACTTTCACATATTTCCCATTTAGTTTTAGGATCTCCAATAATTATAGTTCAAAATTTACGTTTAGATCTCCATTTTGGAGGGTCTGTCAAGTCAACCGTTAGCACGAGTTCCAAACTCTATGGAAATGGCCGTCGTAGTCCGAATAATAACCAACTCTACAAAGAAAGAAAATGTTTTGTTTTCTTCTCTCTTGCTTCCATTGCAACCAAACACAGGCATGGGGTCCCATAGTGGCAATGACTGGCCACAGAGCTGACATCTATGTAATTTTGGCCAATTCCAAAAATGAACAAGTGGAAGGAGATGCAGAGTTTCACTGATGCTCTACTGCTACTCCAACATTCTCTGGCAAAATCGGCAGTTTGGTTGCCTTCTCTTAATAACACCAAGGACAGTACTGAATTTCTAGTCTTCTTCCCTTCAGAAAGGGTACAAATTTACAAAGATCTCGATCCAAATTAAACATCTATGGGAAGAACTCAGGAGCAATCTATTTGTAAGACCCAGGTGTGCGCGCTACATAATTTCTCCCACAAGTCCATTTTAAGTTTATTTACAGAGTTTCTCTTGTAAATTCCACAAACAAAAATAACATTAGGCCTGCACCTTAAGTACTTCTAATAACTCTATATCTACATAAAAAGTTTTTAAAAGCAACCGAGAAATCTTGTTGATCAACTAGTACATTTTTGGACTGCCATATAGAAACAACTCTACCTAGCTATACCAAGGTATGTTGATGTCAAGTTGACAGTAGTTCACAAGAAATTTTCTGAAACTTTCGTTGCTCCATAGTCTGTTCAAGATCCATGTCAGAAAATTTTCTGATAGATACGTGCACGAATCCATAAATCTAACTGCATACACACAATTATGTGACTGAAGCCTTCGAGACTTTTACAAGTAGTTCTTTGTTTGATTCTAACCACCCCAATCTGCATAGAAATGTTCAATAATTCCAACAACAATTGTTAATTACTGAAGTTACCAGTTATTAATATGTTGTGCCCAACTATTAGTTAATTGTGATTATTGCTTGTACTCTTTTGGTGTCTAGACCACTTGGTCAATATATATAACACCCTGAACTGAACTGTCTACAAATGCAAATATGAAATATGTGCAGTTTGCTAGTCACACCAGGTTTATGAAAAGGAACACTTTTACCAAGTAATTTTAAATATGCAAAATTCTAAATAATCAAGGATGAAAATTTGACTGTAACAACTTTTTTACTGAAAATTCTGGAAAAGCGATCTCTTAATCAAATTGGCTGATGACGCATTAATAATAACCACACCGAGGAATCAGCTTTACTCAAAAGAACAATCAATAGTTAGTAGAAGCACCCTACATATAAATTAATAACAACTTATGTTTCATCAGTTATTGGTATCAGTTCTTTCTGAACAAGACCTATAACCAAGTAACTCTTTAGTAGATGGTTAGTGTGAAAAACTTTGATACAGCCGCTAAATGACAAGTTGGCCCCCTCTTTTCGTAATACGTATATTTTTTATTATTTTTTTAATTTTTAAAATATATATATATATATATATATATATATATATATATATATATATATATATTTTGGAAAAAGGATAAATTTTATTCCAAAACGCAGCCAATAATCTTACAACATACAAGACGGGTGGGCCCACCCGTCAGTCACTCATTTCTTTTACATCATATTCAATATTATGGAGGATCCCGATCAGAGGAGTGACAAGTTCCTCGAAGATGCGCTGATTCCTCTCCCTCCAAACATGCCAAACAGCTGCTGCCAGCCGAATCCTTGCTGTCTTAAACCAGACCAAGCCTCGTCCTCTGCAATCCCGAATGCTCGCGATAATGTCCCCAATCGACCTGCCGGTGATACCTCCTCCCAGCAGTCGGTTTTGCTCAGACCATATGGACCAAGTAACCCCGCATCCAAAGAAGAGATGGCTCATCGATTCTCCCTCCAACTCACAGAGAGCACACATCGAGTTAGGAATTTGGATCCCAAAAGAGATGAGTCTATCCCTGGTCAAGAGACGACCAAGGAGTAGACGATAAATACAAAGCTGTATTTTCCTGGCTAGGCCCTTATACCAAATGAAATCATAATCCCCAATGGGAGGAGGGGGAATACGAAGAAGATTGTAACCGCTCTGGAAACTGAACTCCCCCACCCTAATGCCCCCCGTCACACCTGGCGGATCCCAGACCCAAACATCCTCTGGCAGGGATGGGTCAATCGCGGTCCCACGTATCACATCTCCTAGCTCCTCAGTATGACGGTAGACCTCCGGGCTCCAGGCTCCATCTCTGATGATATGCTGACAAGTCAGGCCACTACCCGCCTCCCTGTGTGCCCAATCACCCATAATGTCTGCCAGAGACTGATGTTCTAGCCAGGGATCCAGCCATAAATCAGTTCCAGCCCCATCGCTCATGACTCTCCTGACAGACGATTTGAGAGCAGTTCTGTGTCTCAAAATGAGTTTGAAGGACACAGAATGATTGTTGTCAATCCCGCAAGTCCAGAAGTTGCCATTAAGCACATACCGAGCCTTCATCCAATCTGCCCAGAGGGATCTCCCGTGAATGAACCGCCAAGCCAGTTTCAGGGCCGAGGTCTCCATGATAGCCAATAACGGACGTAAACCCATACCTCCCTCCTTCTTAGGCCGACAGAGCTGCTCCAAAGAGACCACATGTATGCCCCCCTCCAGATGAAGTCAGCACAAATCTTTCCACTTTCTTAATGGTAGCCACGGGGAGCAAAATGGACTGCAACCAGAACTGGACCAGGGCAGAGATAACCGATCTAACCAATTCGATTCGCCCCCCTAAAGATAGACCGGCAGCTTGCCAACCTTCAACCCTCCGCTGGACGTACTCCACCAGGGTATGGCAATCCTGATCTCGAGCATAATTGACAGTCAAAGGAACTCCCAGATATTTCACCGGAAGTTCCCCTCTTTCCATCCCCAGGACGTCAGCTCGCTCCTCCTTCTGAAGGCATAGCGTACTAAAGTAGACCCTGCTCTTCTTTCTGTTCATCTGGAGCCCAGTTTAATGTTCCAGCTCACCCATGATCTCAGATAACATGTTCATACCCTCCAAAGAAGGCTGTGTGAACACCAGCAAGTCATCAGCATAAATGGGATGGGTCACCGGGGGCTCAAGTCTCCTGAATAGCGGGATAATCCTCCCAAAATGTACCGCCCTATCCATCATGCATGTAAAGAACTCCATGACCAACGTGAACAAGTAAGGTGACAGGGGGTCACCTTGTCGTAATCCACCATTGCTGCTGAAGAACCCATACGGGATACCCTGTATAAGCGCGAAAAAGGTGGGAGACGAGATGCATTCCCGAATAAGAGCAACCCAGTATCTATCAAACCCCATAGCAGACAACAGATGGCAAAGAAAATCTTTGTTGACCATGTCATATGCCTTCCTCAAATCCAGCTTGACGCATGCCTTCTCTCCCTGGCTTGTTGAAGTCCCTCACCATCTCATGGGCTAAAAGGTTATGCTCAGCAATAGATCTCCCTTTGATGAACGATGTCTGGTTCGGAGAGACTAAGTCCTGCATGATCCCCTCCATACGTCGACACATGAGATGCGTAATTATCTTGTAGAGATAATTACAGCACACAATAGACCTGAAATCCGCCAGCGAAGTCGTCCCCTCCTTTTTAGGAACCAGAGTCAAGAAAGTGTGGTTCAGCTCCTTCAGCAGCTTTTCCTCTGTGAAAAACTCTTAGACCGCATCGAGGCCCTTCAGAATATCCCAGTGACGTTTGTAGAACCCACTGTAGGGGTGAGTATTCGGTTTATTCGGTTCCAACCGAACCGAATAACCGAAAACCGAATTCGACCGAAACCGAATAAGCAAAACCGAAACCGAACCGAATTGGTCAATAACCGAGCCGAACCGAACCGAATTAAATCGGTTCGATTTTCGGTTTATTCGGTTTATTCGGTTTTTTTGGTTTTTTTGTGTTTTTTTTTGTTAATATATATAATAACTAAATATACCTAGATATATTTATTATATACATATAGTATATACCTCTATATATATATACCTATAGTATATATCTATATATATTTAGTATATACCTATAATTAATACCTATATATATATATATATATATATATATATATATATATATATATATATATATATAAACTAAAATTTCTTATTCGGTTTTCGGTTTTGGACCGAAACCGAAACCCAAAACCGAAACCGAATAAAAAAATTTAGTATTTTCAAAACCGAAACCGAACCGATTATTTTTCAAAACCGAACCGAATCTCTTATTCGGTTCGGTTCGGTTCGGTTTTCGGTTCAAAATCGAATAATGCTCACCCCTAACCTACTGCTAAATCCATCTGGTCCTGGAGCTTTGTTGGGATCCGCTTTCTTGATAATGGCCTCCACCTCCTCCATAGTAACAGGGGCCAGCAAGAGGCTATTCCTATATGGAGTCACCAATCTCTTCGTAACTACCTTTGGGAACACAGAAAGATAATCAGACTGAGAATATAATTAAGAATAATACATGACCGCCTCTCCTGAGATCTTGGATGGCTCCCCAACCAGGTCACCGTCGGCATTCAGGAGCTGAGATATGTTGTTCCGATGCTGTCTGGTTCGAATGACGTCATAAAAGAACTTGGAGCATCTGTCACCGTCCTTAAGCCAGGAACACTTAGCACGCTGCGCCGCACTGATCTCCTTCTGGAGGCGTAAAATATTGACCTTCCCAATCAGCTCCTTCTCCTTGGCCGCAAGGTCCCCATTCATCATGTCAGATTGTATAGAGAACTGGATGGTCCGGAGCTCCGCCTCCTTGTCTTCTAGAGAGGTCTTGGACAAACTCTTCACCCAAGTCTGTAGCGCCTTCTTCGAGTGCTTGAGGAAGTGAACCATTTGATACTGAGCAGTACCCTATACCTTTATAGCAAAACCCTCCGCGATAGCCTCCGAGTACCCCTCAGAAAGAAACCAGCTATTTTTGTACCGAAATGGCCGAGATCTCACTATGGGACGGTTAGTGAAACCAACCATGATAGGAGAATGATCACTCATCCCAGCGGCCAACCCCTCAGTCAGAGAATAGGGAAATCTACGGAACCACTCCCCGTTGCCCAGGGCCCTATCTAACTGGAAAGCAATCCTGTTCCTAACGGTCTCGTTGTGCCAGGTCCATATGTACCCTGAGCGCGCCAAACCCTGGAGACCCGTCTGCAGAAGACAACTCTGGAAATCCTGCAAGATCGAGTCTGGGACCGGTCTGCCACCCATCTTTTCTCCTCTATGCAGCAGCGCGTTGAAATCCCCCATCAACAGGAGAGGCAAGTGAGAGGAGTCAGCAGCAGTCGCCACTCTAGCAATGTCTCCCCATAAGGTCTCCCTACAACTCCTGTCGTTGTGGCCGTAGACCGCTCCCAGTAAGAACCGAAAACCACCTTTGTTCGTGAACACGATGGCAATCAGTTGCTCCGTCATCAGTATCAAGTCACCATCCCAGCACATCGAGCTCCAGCGTACCCAGATCCTCGCCATGTTCTTCGAACCTCCAGCCGGGCATGAACTATCCAGGTGTCCGAAGCAAGCAAGTGGGTACAGGTAGGGGGCACCCACTCATATTCTACTTTCTGAGTTAGGACCTCCCCCGAAGGAACCTCGTACTCCAATATACTCGGTAGCTCCCCTCCAGCCCTGGTCTCTACGAACATCCGTGCATACATCAGCCTCGATCGGAAGGCTGTAACATCATCTGTCTTAATCGGCCTGCCCACCAAGCTAGCCAGTCTCATGATCAAAAGAATGCTCCAATAGCGCACCGGGAACTCCGGGAAACGGATCCAGACAGGAATAGCATTCAGGACTTCCTTCTCACATTTCAGGTCCGGGGTCCACTCTTTGAGGATAATCAGCCTTCCATCGAACGTCCACGGCCCTCCATGTAGTATTCTGGTGACATCGTCCGCTAGGCCGAACTTCACATAGTAGAAGCCGTTCTCTCTTGCAAAGATCTCCATGCTGCCCTTCGGCTGCCAGACACGTACTGCATAAGCCCGGATCTGACCGTAGAAGGGTTTGCTCTCCAGGACGTAGAAGACCAGCGTGTTCTCCCAGAAGGCAGTCACCTTCTCAATCTCCTCAGCCGGAAACGAAGCCCGTAAGCCACTTCCAACCTTCTTCGGCGGCACGAACTTCATAGTGGTGGGGCTCTTTGGACCTACCGATTTGCATATGTCTGTCCAGGACCTTTCCGTAGGTCGTGGGGCCATCCCCTGAGGACGAGGAATGACTCCAGGTATGACTCCTGAAGAGGTAGACCCAGCCCCCTGGCCTCCCAGGTCCATAACTTTATCCTTCCATTTTTCCGCCGTAGTCACCTTGGGGCGCCAGCCCACCGAGCGTATAACAGAACTATTCCCCACCCGGGAAGGGGCTGCAGGGGCATGAGATGTCGCCCTCAGCCCCGCCCCCTCACCCGTACGGCTTCCAGGGGTGAAGCGCTGTCACGCCCCAGAACCAGAACACTGGAGAGCAGGGGCAGACATAGCCAGCTACGTATAATGAAATGGGATCCACTCCACTATACGGTCACGGCTGTCTAGATATATGAGGGTTTATCTACAAGTCATTGGTCTCCTATGATCAATAACAAGCCTAGTGTCTCAATCACAAGCAAGCAAATAAATGTTACAAGATGTAAGATCACCAAATATACAATAGTAAGGTGTCCCAAACATTACATATTCAGCTGATCATGAAGCTAGTCGTTACAAAATGTGCGGACTAGCAAGAGTTTAGTCATACATGATCAACCCTAGGTTGCCAATCATGTTACAGCCCATGGGCAGACAGTAAGTAAAATGTACACGAGCTAACACTTGCTCGGCGGCTAAACGCCTCAAAAGAATAATTTTACAATAGAGTGGGAGAGCCAAAAATAATCCACTCGTTGCCAGGATTCCGTCTAGTGGTCACCATATGGCTGGAAGGTCGGTAGATCCTCTGGTGCTGCTCCGGTATCTGGCCATACAAAACCAGCTGGGTCAGACCCCAGAAAGAGCAAGTGCCACAAAGGAGGCTTCACTTAGAAACTAAAACCAGCAATTAGCACAAGAGTATAATTACATAAAAGACAGTAATAAAAGGCTTGATATTAAAAGAATAATAACAGTCATAATGGAGTACGAGGGAACCATTCTAGTAGCCAGGTCACAACCCTTAAACCAAACAAGGACCGGGGTTACAACCCTTCACCTGAATCGAACTCCGTCTCCAAATCTTGTTGGTAAGGTAAAACGTGTCAAGCATGACAGGTGATATACGATGAGATAACCATGGGACTATTCAGATAACTAGGTTACAACCCGTAAACCAAACAAGGACCGGGGTTGTAACCCTTCGTCTGAACAGAACTTGGTTTCTCCCACCATTTATCGGCAAGATAAATATAAGAAATCAGGACATGTAACAATCTCGTACAAAATCAAGACAAGAATAGACTGGTAAACTCCATCCAACATTTCACGGCCAAGCAATAAGTACGGCTTGATACTTTAACTAATTAGGGTTATCACAGGCCTAGTTACTAGCAATATACAATGAGATGTTCCTCCAGCCACAAGTCCTGCATCTAATCCAGGTTATCCAGGCGACTTAGATTCATTAAGCAGTTATCAATAATTATTAGGTAGCTTGATGTGCAACACATGACAGTGTGCGTAGAAATTGTTTCATGAAGTGCCCCACATGACAGTGGGCTGGAAATATACCCTACTCGACGACAGGCTACAAGTCCAAACAATTGTGGCCGGAATAACGGGATCGCCTGTAACTGGAGAAATCTCTCATGACTACTGAATTATTCTAGTTATTAGCCTTAGTAAATTTTAGTGGGTACCCCTGACCGTGGTACTCAGGGGTCCCAGTCCTAGACATGATGCAAGACAATACTGGTTCATTTGTACAAGCACAATCGTCCATGGTGTCCAGGCCATTCAATCTTGTCGTGTCATGTTAGCCGTCGCAACAGTAATTCGAGAAATATATCATGTCAGGTTATTATGTTAAAATTTGTCAGGTCGAGTTATCTTGTCGGGAGTGCACCACGGCGGATCACTATCAAGTCATGTCATTTATCAAGGAAGGGAGAAACTTGTGCAATTAAATAATAATATAATATATATATATATATTCTTGAAGCCAAGAAGAAACTCTACAACTTTCATGTTGGGAGTGGAAAGAAATTCGAGCCACAATTCGGACAAATAAAACATTTAAACAATCAAAATGGACCCCATGCGGCCCGAAAGTGGGAGAACATACATGCAGTCAAAGAGAGTGGGAGGCCACCCATGCGGCCAGCCAAGGCTTATGCGGCCAGAAAATAACTGAAGGGGCATGCGGCCAGCAAGAAATATTCATGCAACCCAAAAAGACAAGGAGAGAGGAACCCGTAATAAGTGCAGCTTCCACTCACGCAAAAAAAGGACACGTGGCCACCCAAGTACTGGGGCCATGTAGCCTAAAATTGCATGGATACAAACCTTGTGGGACCCTACTACAATTAATGCTTCATACTAATGAGGCCAGCACACCATGGTGTATGCGGTAAAATATGGCACGTGGCCACTCAAACAATGCATGCAACAAAGCATGCGTGCCTTCATGCAAACAAGGCCACGTGGGTTACAAATGCAAGCACGCATTAATATAATGCAAGCAAGGCCTGCATTGCATGCGGCCAGCAAGGATTCTCAACCCATATGCGGCTGGTGCAAAAAATGCAACAACAAATGCATTAAAGCAAAAGAAATGCATTCAAATGCATTAAAGTATGCATTTAAGAAAATGTACTAGCATTAAATTAATGCTTGTACCAGAATGTTATGCGGCTACTTTTAGGAATGTATTTAACAAATGCTTTAGAAAAGTGCATTCAAGAGTGCATAAAAATGCATTAATGCATTAGTGATTGTATTATAATACATTAGAGAAAGGCATATGCGGCTCATCATTGCTTCATGCGGCCAAGTTAAAGGCTTGTACGCTGAAGGCATTAGTTCATGCAGGGAACTAATGCATGGAATTGGATTAATGCATGGAATGGAGAATGCATTAAATGCATGAAAATGGATTAATGCATGGAATGCATTAAATGCATTAATTAATGCATTTGAATGCTAATGCATTCCATGCGGCCAGGTAAAATTTGTTACATGTGGCCAACTAAAATTGGCCTATGCATGCGGCTCAACTTAAATATTCATGCAAGCACTGATGCATGCAACTAATATTAAAAGCAAGCCAGCTCACCTTGCTCCCATATGCGGCTCACAAAATTCCCATGCGGCTGAATGCTTCAGGGAATGCACTTAGAGTATGCATTAAAATACTGTATGCATTAAAATATACATTAAAATAATATATGCATATGTGGCTGACTGCTAAGGCCATATACGGCTGGGAAATGTAAGACAATTAATTAAATAGCCATGCAATTAATGCATGCTAGCAAACGTTGAAAAATGGCCATGTGGCCAAGGCAATAAATTAATGTTCATGCGGCAGGAAAGAACACTTGCCGCATGAAATAGTCATGCGGTCAAGTACTGTTCTTCTCCTCCACTTTCCGAGGAGAAGAACACCATGAAGCCATGCTTCCAAGCTCCATAATTCCATCATCCAGAGTCCAGATCTGAACTTCCATAGGTAAAAATGGGGTAGAACAAAATTCTCTATAACATGGAACCATCAACTAGCAAAATATGCAAGTTTGATAGATCAAAACTCATGGAAACCGAAAATTCCATAAAACTAGATCTACAAGAATCTAACCACAGAAACGAAAAATGTTAAGTACTAAAGTAGGTTAGAAACATATGAGGAAGACATTGGAACAATAAAAAATAGGGTTCCTCCATGAAGCAAGATGCACTTGCCTAAGCTCTCCACTCTCTCCTGGTATGTGAAGAGTAAAGATGGAGGAGAAGAAAAAATGAGTAATAAGTAATAATGGAAGAGAGAGAGTAGGATTGATATTTATGGTGGGAGTGGTGGTAGGTGGGAGTGGTTCTCCAACAAAACCAAACCAAGCCAACAAGCCGAATCGAACCAAGATAAACCAATCAATGAAATGCCAAAATAAATCAAGCAGGGAGACATGCAATATGGGTAAAAATACGTACACGTATTCCAAATACGTAATACGAGATATGGGCATTACAACTCTACCCACCTTAAAAGAATTCCGACCTCGAAATTTAATCAAGTGGCTAGAGACGTAAGGACAAGCTACACTAAGCAATCAATCAAACAATCAATCATGCAAGCAAGAAATTTGAAGGCATGAGGAAGAGGGAAGACATCCTGCTAGGAACCTCTCTGTCTGCTCTGGATCAAGGCTTGGGCTTGGGTATACTGTTGCGGTCTCTGCTGCTGGAATGCCTGGGCCTGCATCGGCAATGGCCTCGGGAACGGGTACTGCAGCAGCTGCTGTTGTTGCTGCTGGACTGGTGCTGGTCCTCTAACTGAAGGAAAAGCTGATAATGAACTCCCCCTGTTCGGGCAGTTCCCAACCCTGTGGTCCGGGGCACCACAAGCCAAGCACAAACCCTGTGCTCTGCGACACTCCGATACCACATGCCCCGACTTCCCGCAGTGTGAACATCCTACTGTGGAAAACTGCTTCTGCTTCTGCTGCTGAGGGCGCGTCGGGGCTGGTGCTGAAGACTGATTCATCTGGCTGTGGGATCGCTTCCGACCCCCGGTCCTGTCCACGATCCTCTGGAAGGTATATTCATGCCTCCGGGCTACTCTCAATACTGTATCAAAAGTCTGATGCTCAAACTGCTCCACCGCCGACAAAATCTCGAGATGGAGCTTTTGCTGGAACCGCTGGGCTCGGTCTAATAATGTCCTGATGAGACCCACCAAAGTACCATCATCAGGCTCTGCAGGCTGAACCGGCTGAACTGGTGGCTCTGGACACTCAGTAGGCACAACTCTGGAAGCTACTCCTGAATGCTGAGCTGGATCCCCGGGTTGCTGCTGGTCCATAGGAGGTACTCCGCCTTGCTGATCGGCAGGTCCAGGAACAATACCGCTGAAGAAGACGACATAGAAAATAATAAGGAAGGACCATGACAGATTAACGATTACAAGCATGTGATAAGGACAAGAATTTCAGGGATTCAGAGGATACGAGCAGAGATCAAGGGCGAGTACTGATTGAGACATCTATTCGGTAAACCCTCACATATCTTGATTTACAAGACCTGCATGGGCCACCACTTAAACCATGTCACGTCCCAGAACCAGAACACTGGAGAGCGGGGGCAGACATAGCCAGCTACGTATAATGAAATGGGATCCACTCCACTATACGGTCACGGCTGTCTAGATATATGAGGGTTTATCTACAAGTCATTGGTCTCCTATGGTCAATAACAAGCCTAGTGTCTCAATCACAAGCAAGCAAATAAATGTTACAAGATGTAAGATCACCAAATATACAATAGTCAGGCGTCCCAAACATTACATATTCAGCTGATCATGAAGCTAGTCGTTACAAAATGTGCGGACTAGCAAGAGTTTAGTCATACATGATCAACCCTAGGTTGCCAATCATGTTACAGTCCGTGGGCAGACAGTAAGTAAAATGTACACGAGCTAACACTTGCTCGGCGGCTAAACGCCTCAAAAGAATAATTTTACAATAGAGTGGGAGAGCCAAAAATAACCCACTCGTTGCCAGGATTCCGTCTAGTGGTCACCATGTGGCTGGAAGGTCGGTAGATCCTCTGGTGCTGCTCCGGTATCTGGCCATACAAAACCAGCTGGGTCAGACCCCAGAAAGAGCAAGTGCCACAAAGGAGGCTTCACTTAGGAACTAAAACCAGCAATTAGCACAAGAATATAATTACATAAAAGACAGTAATAAAAGGCTTGATATTAAAAGAATAACAACAATCATAATAGAGTACGAGGGAACCATTCAAGTAGCCAGGTCACAACCCTTAAACCAAACAAGGACCGGGGTTGCAATCCTTCACCTGAATAGAACTCCGTCTCCAAATCTTGTTGGTAAGGTAAAACGTGTCAAGCATGACAGGTGATATACGATGAGATAACCATGGGACTATTCAGATAACCAGGTTACAACCCGTAAACCAAACAAGGACTGGGGTTGTAATCCTTCGTCTGAACAGAACTTGGTTTCTCCCACCATTTATCGGCAATGTAAATATAAGAAATTAGGACATGTAACAATCTCGTACAGAATCAAGACAAGAATAGACTGGTAAACTCCATCCAATATTTCACGACCAAGCAATAAGTACGGCTTGATACTTTAACTAACTAGGGTTATCACAGACCTAGTTACTAGCAATATGCAATGAGATGTTCCTCCAGCCACAAGCCCTGCAGCTAATTCAGGTTATCCAGGCGACTTGGATTCATTAAGCAGTTATCAATAATTATTAGGTAGCTTGGTGTGCAACACATGACAGTGTGCGTAGAAATTGTTTCATGAAGTGCCCCACATGACAGTGGGCTGGAAATGTGCCCTACCCGACGGCAGGCTACAAGTCCAAACAATTGTGGCCGGGATAACGGGATCGCCTGTAACTGGAGAAATCTCTCATGACTACTGAATTATTCTAGTTATTAGCCTTAGTAAATTTTAGTGGGTACCCCTGACCGTGGTACTCAGGGGTCCCAGTCCTAGACATGATGCAAGACAATACTGGTTCATTTGTACAAGCACAATCGTCCACGGTGTCCAGGCCATTCAATCTTGTCGTGTCATGTTAGCTGTCGCAACAGCAATTCGAGAAATATATCATGTCAGGTTATTATGTTAAAATTTGTCAGGTCGAGTTATCTTGCCGGGAGTGCACCACGGCGGGTCACTATCAAGTCATGTCATCTATCAAGGAGGGAAGAAACTTGTGTAATTAAATGATAATAATATATATATATATATATATATATATATATATATATATATTGTTTGAAGCCAAGAAGAAACTCTACAACTTTCATGTTGGGAGTGGGAAGAAATTCGAGCCACAATTCGGGCAAATAAAACATTTAAACAATCAAAGTGGACCCCATGCGGCCCGAAAGTGGGAGAACATACATGCGGTCAAAGAGAGTGGAAGGCCACCCATGCGGCCAGCCAAGACTTATGCAGCCAGGAAATAACTGAAGGGGCCATGCGGCCAGCAAAAAATATTCATGCAACCCAAAAAGACAATGAGAGAGGAACCCGCAATAAGTGCAGCTTTCACTCACGCAAAAGAAAAGGACACGTGGCCACCCAAGTACTGGGGTCATGTGGCCTAAAATTACATGGATACAAACCTTGTGGGACCCTACCGTACTAATGAAGCCAACACACCATGGTGTATGCAGCAAAATATGGCACGTGGCCACTCAAACAATGCATGCTACAAAGCATGCGTGCCTTCATACAAACAAGGCCACGTGGGTTACAAATGCAAGCACGTATTAATATAATGCAAGCAAGGCCTGCATTGCATACGGCCAGCAAGGATTTTCAAGCCATATGCGGCTGGTGCAAAAAATGCAACAACAAATGCATTAAAGCAAAAGAAATGCATTCAAATGCATTAAAGTATGCATTTAAAAAAATGTACTAGCATTAAATTAATGCTTGTACCAGAATGTTATGCGGCTACTTTTAGGAATGTATTTAACAAATGCTTTAGAAAAGTGCATTCAAGAGTGCATAAAAATTGCATTAATGCATTAGTGATTGTATTATAATACATTAGAGAAAGGCATATGCGGCTCATCATTGCTTCATGCGGCCAAGTTAAAGGCTTGTACGCTGAAGGCATTAGTTCATGCAGGGAACTAATGCATGGAATTGGATTAATGCATGGAATGGAGAATGCATTAAATGGATGAAAATGGATTAATGCATGGAATGCATTAAATGCATTAATTAATGCATTTGAATGCTAATGCATTCCATGCGGCCAGGTAAAATTTGTTACATGTGGCCAACTAAAATTGGCCTATGCATGCGGCTCAACTTAAATATTCATGCAAGCACTGATGCATGCAACTAATATTAAAAGCAAGCCAGCTCACCTTGCTCCCATATGCGGCTCACAGAATTCCCATGCGGCTGAATGCTTCAGGGAATGCACTTAGAGTATGTATTAAAATACTGTATGCATTAAAATATACATTAAAATATACATTAAAATAATACATACATATGTGGCTGACTGCTAAGGCCATATGCGGCTGGAAAATGCAAGACAATTAATTAAATGGCCATACAATTAATGCATGCTAGCAAACGTTAAAAAATGGCCATGTGGCCAAGGCAATAAATTAATGCTCATGCGGCTAGATTTGTCCATGCGGCAGGAAAGAACACTTGCCGCATGAAATAGTCATGCGGTCAAGTACTGTTCTTCTCCTCCACTTTTCGAGGAGAAGAACACCATGACGCCATGCTTTCAAGCTCCATAATTCCATCATCCAGAGTCCAGATCTGAACTTCCATAGGTAAAAATGGGGTAGAACAAAATTTTCTACAACATGGAACCATCAACTAGCAAAATATGCAAGTTTGATAGATCAAAACTCGTAGAAATCGAAAATTCACAAAACTAGATCTACAAGAATCTAACTACAGAAACAAAAAATGTTAAGTACTAAAGTGGGTTAGAAACACATGAGGAAGACAGTGGAACAATAAAAAATGGGGTTCCTCCATGAAGCAAGATGCACTTGTGTCACGACCCGCACCCGGATATACGGGTACGAATACGTGGGCCACGCCCAGTCTACGCTGCAGTATCGGCGGTAGAGCGCTGTCAAGTATACTAAACTAACTATAACATCTAATAATATATAACTAGAAATGTACTCATGTCACATCACGAAAACTAAGGAAGATAAGACAAGAAATAATAACAATATCACTAGAACAACTAGAATCTATAATGATCATAAGACAGAAAAATAAAGAAGGAACAACAAGACTAACTAAAGATAACTACCAGGCAACTCACATAGAAGAATAGTGAGATCCACCTCAGCTAGCAACATCATGAAGTCCAATACTGAGAGAACAACTACTCCTAAAATTTTGTCAACATATCCAGTCAGGATGAAACGAGCATAAATCTCAAATAACAGTTATAACTAGACGATATTGAAAACGTAGCAGTAAATAGAGAGAATATACTAGAAATTATGAAATGTACATGTGAGTATCATGGCAAGGTAAGCTGTAATCTAGAGCTAGAACAAGGCAAGTAAAACTGATCATGGCATGTACAAGAATCAAGAATCGTCTGTCTAAGTGTGTGAGTACTAATTTCAACATGTGGCCGGCTTGGGCCTGCACAAGGTCTACTGATCAGCCAATCCTACGTGGAGTGTAGGATTGGTAGCATTCAAGGTCTACAAGAATAAACAAGGCGGATAATGACCACACATCTACACTAATACTCCCCATCCCCGACTAGTATAGTGGATCCACCATGACAGATCATGACATGCGATTCTCCGAGAGGGTAGCTAGCCTTCGCAGGAATCGTGTCTATACAATGCACAAGGAACAAGAAAGACTTGCACAAGATATACCAAGGAAAACGAGGAATAACATCTCATGACGGGATCCAGTGAAATACCAATCCGTATGAACAATGTGTCAAGAGAACAAGGATATCTACACTAAATACAAGAAACATAGACGATGTCATAAAACAGAAATATTATCAGAGAATATACTCGCCTGTGATCTGGTGGAACATGTCAACTGGTCCAAGAACAGTGCCTCGAGGACCTATAGGTGGAATACTGTATCAATATAAGGGTTTGGAAGTAAAATCAAGTCATACTAAGTCAAACTAGGTCAAGACAAGTCAAAGCAAATCAAACTAGGTCAATCTAAGTCAATGGTCGACTTACAGTTGACTTTTGGTCAACTGGTCAACTCTAGGTCAAACATGACTAACGTTGACTAACAGTTGACTTTGGGTCAACTGGTCAACTTCGGTCAAGTTCTGGTCAATCTTAGGCTACGGTTGACTTTCGGTTGACTTTTGGTCAAAATAGTCAACTGTGGTCAACCAAGGTCAAAACTAGTCTAACCTAGGTCAAATGTTGACTCTACTTCGACGTTCAGTCAAAGTAGTCAACCATGGTCAAACTGGGTCAAAGCTAGTCTCTATAAACATCTACAAGGTCAACTTATGAATTTCAGTGATTTAGAAATTACTGAAATCGACGGGTCTCTAAAACAACCCAAAAGGAGAAAATATTATAATAATAGGATGACACAAAAAGGAAAAAAATCTACAGATGTTGTCGGATGATGAAACTAACATCACCAACGTGTCCAGAATAGTCAAATCAGCTAGGATAGCCTGTCCAAGAGTCCAATTTGGACACAGGGGTAAAACGGTAATTTTGGCCAAAATGATATCCGCCGTTGGACATACTTTGCACCGAAAAACGTGCCAAAATAAAAGTGCACAAAATCTAACAAATTATATGTCCACGAATCCAGAATGACGATGCGAACCCAACGGTATATCCAGAATTGGATTCCGTTGACCCGATCTCAGTACGTTGATCGGGACATTAAAATCCGATTTGCACGGAAAAGTGTGTCGGAGCCAATGTCCTCAAAACTCAGCAAATTATATGTCAACGAGTCCAAAATGACGATACGAACTCAATGGTATATCCGGAATTGGATTTCGATGAGCCGGCGTCAAAAAGTCTCGTTGACCCGGACCGTGGGGCCCACTTTGCACCGAAATGCGTGCCAGGGCCCACGTCCTCCAAATCTAACAAGATTTATATGAAAACAGGCCAGAACGATGCCACGAGTCTACTGGTGGTGTCAGAATTTGAATCCGGAGACCCGGGTTCAAAAATGGAATTTAACAAGTGCAACACTAAGAATTCGAACGGCCAACTTTGGCGTCGAATTCGACCGACCTAACAAGCTCAAACTGAAATGAAATCTAAAGGGGACAAGAAGAGGGTTATACCAACTGTGCATCGGAACTGGTAGCGCACAAAACGAAGCTGATACGGCGAAGATACGAACCCGCGAAGTTGGCGTCGCAAAACTGTCCAAAAACAGTACAAATTAAAATGTCAACTTGGTGGCCGGTTTTGATGTATCAAACGACGAAATTAACGGTTCAAACTTGACAGAGGTGAAGAGGGATATACCGAGATTAAGACAGAGCGAAGAAATCGTCGATCCAACGGTCGGATTGTCCAGAAAATCTGTGCGAAGTTGCTGCCCCGAGACGCGAATTCTGAAATTCGAAACGCGCGCGCGACGACGAATCCCGTACAAAACGCACGAATCGCCTCGGCGACGCATCGTGGGAGACAACGCGCGCCACGGAGGAACTCGTCGGGGTCGCCCAGCCATGGGTGGTCGGCCACGCGGTGGCGCGCGGCCACCCGCGGCGAACGGCAGCCGCTGCTGCTACTGTAACTGCCGCTTGCTGCTGCTGCTGCGCCTATGCGCGCGGCCAGTGCGGCGACGACACGACGCTGCGGCGGCGACGCGCGACACTGTGGCGGCGGCGCGCGGGGCTGGAGAGGGCGGAGGTGGTGGCGGTTTGGTGAATGAAGGTGATGGTGGTGGTCGTGAATGGTGATGATGTTGGTAGTCATGAATGGTGATGATGGTGGAGAATAGGAGAAGGAGAGGTTGTCGGGGAGGAGCCCGACCAGGGGAGAGGTGGTGGTGTGTGGTGGCGTGAAGAAGAAGGACGAGGAGATGTCGGCCACATGGTGAAGGGAGTGGTGTTGATGGTGTGGTGTGTGTGTGAGTTATGAGAGAGAGAGAGCGAGTTAGTTAGTTATTAAATAGAAAATAGAGAGAGAGAGAGATAGGGATGGGGGGCTGCTCGGGTACAAAGGGGTGTGCTGGTGTGATAGGAATAGAAGTAGAGAGAGGAGAGAGGAAATTAAAGTGAGAGAGAAAGAGAATTAGTGTTGTTTGTGTGTGTGTGAAAAAAAAAATAAAGAGGGAGAGAGAGAATAAGAGATATTAGAGAGAGGGGAGGGGGCTAGTACTGTCGGCTGTGATGGGGGGAGGTTTGTGTGTAAGTGTAGTAAAGGGAAGAGAGAGAGAGTGATGGGAGAAGAGAGAGATAGTATTATATATATATATATATATATATATATATATATATATATATATATATATATATATAATAGAGAGAGAAATAGATATTTCTAAGTAAAGAAATATTTTTGAGTAGAGGGAAAAATGAGAAAATATCAGTGGGGTGTGCGGGTAGTCACGAGAGGACAACATGGAGCTGGGATTCGGGTTCGGTCGAGCCGGGTCGGCCAAAATCGGACAGGGGACAATATTCGAATTAAAATGGGTATTTATAATCATGGACAAATAAATAACATGCGGGAACCCAAATAAATGGGACACAAGTGTCAGGCGGGTAGTAGGCTCAATGTGGGCCATGTCCATATTTGGGGTCGACTAGGTTGGGTCGATGTCGGGTCCCGAAATTAAATTGAAAATTAAATCAGATTTTATGGTAGATAATTAATTGGCCGAATTTGATCCGAAAGTTGTGCGAAGGAAATGGAGCACAAAATGGAGTGTCTGAGTGGGACACGAAGGTCATGGGTGAAGTGCGTCTCGAGTAGATCATTCATGAGAAGTTGGTTCCGAGAAAATGACTGGTCTGGTGCACCTAAATTAAAAGTCATGGTAACGTGCATATGATGCATGATCAAGAAAAAGAGTGAAAATTCAATTAATAATTAAAATGGTCTAAATTGACCCGAACTTGCGCGAAGCAAAAAGAGTACAAGGGAACAAGTTCGAGTGGGACACAAAATATCAATGTGAAGATAATCTCGTCTACTGCAAACTCCAAGAAGGAAGTTTCCAGAGACTGGCATCCCTGATGCTCTAGAAATCCAAGTCACGGTAGAGAGCATTAAATCAAATAGTAATCAAATAATAATATCTACTCAAAATAATTGATTTATAAAATTGAAAAAAAATAAGCCCCAAATTCAGGGGCTTACAACTTGCCTAAGCTCTCCACTCTCTCCTGGTAGGTGAAGAGTAAAGATGGAGGAGAAGAAGAAATGAGTAATGAGTAATAATGGAAGAGAGAGAGTGGGATTGATATTTATGGTGGGAGTGGTGGTAGGTGGGAGTGGTTCTCCAACAAAACCGAACCAAGCCAACAAGCCGAACCAAACCAAGATAAACCAATCAATGAAATACCAAAATAAATCAAGCAGGAAGACATGCAATATGGGTAAAAATACGTACACGAATTCCAAATACGTAATACGAGATATGGGCATTACAAGCGCCCCTTTGGGTTAGTCTGAGCGCCTCCATCTTTGACTCCAGTCTTGACACTCCGGCGTCTCATAACTGTCGACCATCCACCGCCCTCCAACTGTCCACCCTGTGACCCAGATCCAGATCCAGGTTGGAAGTCCATCGACCCCGTCAAATTTGGGCCCCAACGGGCGTTGCTTCTGTTGCCTGGCGTCGCCGAAGCCACTCCGTCGCCCGTCCCCAAGTCTCCCATGTCAGCCTTTTCGCCGCCCGACGTCACGCGATCAGCGCTGGCCCCGCCCGCTGCCTTGCCACCTCCGCTGGAGTTGCCAGCAGCCGCGCTGCCTCCCCCCGCTCCCAGAACGGCTGTCCGATGAAGAATCAGATCAGCCCTAGCCCATGGTCGCCGGCGCCGGCGCCGCCCGGCCCGTCGCCCCTGGCCGGGCCACCCCCGGCCTCGGCGACCCTGGCCGACCCCTCGCCGGAGGCGCCAGGGTCCCACGCCGCCCGATCCCCTTTCGCCCGCTCCCGATCGTGATCGCCATCTCCCGATCGCATCTCCAGTTATATATATATATATATATATATATATATATATATATATATATATATATATAAGTATATATATATATAAGTATATATAATTTTTTCCAATGGGCCCCAACACCGGACCGTGGTCGCCCGCGACCACCTAGCCGTCCGTGCTCGAGAGGGGGCTCGAACACCCCCAAGTGAGCCCCCTCTCCTAACCACATGAGCTAGGAGGCTTGGATATTCACACACTTTGAGGTGGGGTCCATTTGTCTTTTTGTTTTTTGTTTTTTTGAAAGGAGGGGTTTCTTTATTTAATCAATCAGAATTGTTTACACAAAGAGAAGAACAGTCCTCCTGAAGGACCTGGTCAATACAACTAGGAGGAGAAGTAAACCTAGTAGATATCTTATTCGAGATAGCGTGCCTGGCCAGCACATGAGCCACTTTATTCCCATCTCTCCGGGTAAAAATTAATTGAATGAAAGGGCAAGAATTTAAAAGGCTCTTGATATCATGCACCTGGTCCGAGAGTCTCCACGGAACAAGGCTGGAATCCCCTTTGAGAATCCTGTAAGCTAACAGGGAGTCACCTTCAATGCAAATGCTGTTAGTCTTCAAATGGCAAGCAAGATCGATACCCAATCTGATGGCTTCCAACTCAGCAAATAAAGATTGGTCAATGGGCATTTGATAATCAATAAATTTAATCTCCGCCATGATGAAAGCGCCAAGAGCGTCCCTAGCGACCGCAGAGACCGCACAAGCAAAGTTTTGATAAATCAAAGTTTTACTCAATGGTTAGTTGTCTAGTCCCCATGAGTAGGGAAACTAGCCAACAGAGGTTAGGTGTTGGGATTGCAAAAAGAAGTAGATTTATGCGACAAACGAGGAAAGATCGAAGAGAGTAAATTTTTTCAGTCCGAAATTTTACGTATGAAGAGTCCCCCTCACTACTCATCGAACTATTTGTGAATTTTTTCTTTTCTTTCAATACCTACAAAATGTGCTACTTTCAGTTAGGCAGCCACTTGATACTAAGTCCATCACCGATTGACAAATGTTATCGGTTCATTATATACGTATAGTATCGGTCACACGCATACAGTCAGGGGGAGAGAGACACATGCTTGTAGGGTGTACTAAATTGCTTGAAAGATGTCAGATACGGCCAATAAACCACACAGCAGTCGGCAACTCCCTACCGAATAGTCGAGCAACAAGTGGCACCGGATACTCAGCAGCTAATGATGCGTGATGCTTTGTGGTCCACCATGCACACAGGGGAATCAACTTCCCTGATTGTTTAAATTGCCTC
Organism: Iris pallida; assembly: GCA_029216955.1. Classification (NCBI taxonomy): domain Eukaryota; kingdom Viridiplantae; phylum Streptophyta; class Magnoliopsida; order Asparagales; family Iridaceae; genus Iris; species Iris pallida. The sequence continues at coordinate 3,877,346 of JANAVB010007200.1, read as the reverse complement.
CCTAACCAACTAGCATGGCACCTCAAGTGATGCTCACACAAGTTACATGTGAGGCACTCTAGTTACAGCTACTTCATACTTGAGGCCAAACAGGAAGAAAATATAATAACTAACAGGAAACTGCAAATTGCAGTACTCTGTGGTATTAGCATATGAAGTTGTTAAACAAATAAGATTACATTCAACTACACACCCTTCTATTAGAACCTATGTTGCACAGACACGGCAGAATAGTGTCTGTATCAGGATCGTGTCCGTACCTGTGCCACACAGGTAACGATGGTTTTGTGTCCCATATCCGTATCCATACAACATAGATCTGAACAAGTCCTAAGCTGTGGTCAATTTGTACTAGTACTATCAATATCGTGTCCGTACCTGTGTCACCCAGATAACTACGATTTTGTGTGCCATATCCGTATTCATACAACATAGATCTGAAGTTCTGAACAAGTCCTAAGCTGTGGTCAATTTGTACTAGTAGTAAGTATTTTTGGTGGGCAGGATGTGTGGAGTGGGTGGAGAGAAAGAGGAAGACCTCTCATTAAGGGATCATGATTCCCAATGCCAACAAGTGTAGGAAAAGTAAGGGAAGAGAAAAGGCATATACTCACAAGGATGGTAGGCTGTTGAAAGTGGGAGAGGAGCTAGCATTTATCTTGACAATAAAGAGGGATGATCATACACAAACACAATGACTATTCTACTAGTTGGATTAAAGCATGGGATGGCAAAAGAAAAAGACAGCAACATAGGTTATAGAGATGGGCTGTCATGTGTTTTGGTGGACAAGTAAACAACCCAGCTTTGTGATCACATCCACATGATGCCAATCAAACACATTTTTAAAAAAACCTCAGTCATTAACCCTTCCTTCCTTCCTTGGCCTGCAGATGATTTCACAAGCCCAATCATTTCACACCCCCCTAACTTTGAAGCTACTTCCTACACCAAGCCTTGGTGATCAGCTGTTGGTTTGTTAGCAAAGGCATCTGGTTGGCATGCCTTCACATTTCCTCTTGTGTTAATGGTGTCCGTATCTGTGTCCCATCTATATCTGTGTTTGTATTCATACAACACAGCAACATAGGTAGAAAACGAAGGAGGTATTTCTAATTAGCAGTGTCCTGACATCTAATCTTCCATTTGCAAATAAGTTATGGAAGGATCAAGCAAGAGAGAGAGAGAGAGAGAGAGAGAAGTAATAATGTACTACTACTTTAATTAAACCACTAAACAAAGGTTGTTGCAGCCAATAAAATATTGGTATTGGAAACTGAGGAAGGAACTAAAAGTTCAACCACAACTATTAAATTGGCAATGAAGTTTCATCCTGGTAAGAGATTCTGTGTACAAGTAACTTCCATATACTATACAATAAACTAATCTCCTCCAATACAAACAGCTGGTTCCTCACTCCTCTCACTCAGGAATCAGCAGGAGCTCAGTGTTAACAGCATCAGAGACTTCCGCAGTGGCAAAAGCACAGAAAGGTAGCATGAACACTCACTTGAAAGAGTTTCATTACATCAAAATGACAGTGGAGCAACTATTTGAAGGTAAAATTTGCAAAAGTTTTTTTATGTGCCAATTGACCACCAGAAGTAGCATCAACATTGGACAATCCACCAAAGAGTCAGTACTAGAAACAAAATTGAGAGTCGATCTTCCACAGTTCCATATACTTTCCAAAAGTTTAAAGAAGCCAAATCAAATATATTGAAGTTCTTCTTAAGCAGAAACAAGAACCATTGAATGTTGTGGTACTGTGTTTAAGTCACAACCAAAGATTTATTCTAAGTTTCAAATCGAAGACAAATCAAGAACTGAGAAGCTTGAATTAGTGAAAAAAGTATTAGCTGCAAGCAGTAAACTGAACTCTTTACAGTTTACCTCAACTTTGAGTCCCCTCCCCCCTAAAGAATGAATGGAATGAGAGAATGTAAACTCCTTCATCGATTTGCGACCAATCCGACCATTGCCTCCCTCTTCAGATTGCTTCCAGCCCACCAAGAATCGAACTCCGCATCCACAGCCCCCGCAGCAGCTGCGGTCCCCGTTGCGTTACTGGAATCATCGTCGACCACCGGAGCGGGCAAGTTGAGATCGAGCAAGTCGGACATCACTACCACTGCCTCCACCTCCTCGTGGCCCTCCTCGATCACGATCACCCGCGAGCTCATCACCAAATGGGACCTCTTGTGCCCTCCCAATGCCTGTCCAGAAGCAAACACCTTGCCACAAACACCACATTGGTGATTCCCTGCTTTAGCCTTCCCGCCGCGGACAACTATCGGATCGACCGAAGCAGAAGTGTCGGTATCCACCAAGCTACTAGTACTCTCGCCTCCGCTGCAGCATCCCCCTCTGAGCCTCTTGTGGCTCGCACGGTGCCCGCCTAGAGCTTGGTAGGAGTGGAAGCTCTTCTTGCAAGTAGCACACTCGTATCGGCTCTTCCCCAACCTAGCACCATAACCATCTTCGTTGCGCACACTACCAACATCCAATCTAGTCCTCTTCCTCTTCTTGACACAAGAAACCTTCTTCGACTCCTCGTCCGAATCGTAGTAGAATTCACCATCTTTGTAGCTGTTTGGCTTCTTGAACTCATTCCGATCCCTATCCTCCTCCATTAAGATTGCAGAATTCTTGTCCGACGACTCGGAAGGATTGGATCCCCAGTATCCGGCGTCTCTAGAGAGCATCATGAGACTAATGGCAACATCCTCCTGCTCATGCTCCTCCGAAGCCGAAGACGAGGACCCCACGATCGCTGCGGGCCTCCTGGTCTTCCTCTTCCTCTTCGGAACCTTCACGAAACCCTCACCATCAGCAGCACCACAACTCCAAGAACCTTCTTCTTCCTGCTCTTCTTCCACTTCTCTCTTGTCATGGGAGGAGGAGGAGGAGTGGCACCTCATGTGACCGAACAGAGCTCTCCAGGACTGGAACTCCTTCCCACACTCCCTACACTGCTTCCTCTGTTCCTCCTCCTCCTCATCATCACAGGAGAGCCTCCATGTCTTCCTGGGGTTCTCCCTGAGTCCGTAACCATTGCCGGCAGCGCCGCAGCCGAGCTTCGGCTCCTCCGCGAAAGAAGTAGAAGAAGAGGACGACATGTGGGACCTCATGTGCCCGCCTAGGGATCTCCCGCACGGGAAGCTCTTACTGCAGAGCCTGCAGCTGTGCCTCTGCTCCTCCTGATCCATTGGAGACTGATGCTTGCTCAAAGAAGTGCGGATCTAAGTAGAGACTGCTACTATTACTACTCGAGAGAGAGAGAGAGAGAGAGAGAGAGAGAGAGAGAGAGAGTGAAGAAGAATGAATTCTTTCTTTGTTCGTTCACTCTCTATAACTTTCTCTATATAGTGAGAGAGAAGAAGAAGAAGGTTTGGAATATAGGAATGGAGGAGAAATCCATGCATGGAAGCAAAGCTAAAACAAGAAAGAGACCAGAGCATGAACCAGAGCATGGAAAGATCAGCAGCACGTGTACTTGATGGAGGGCCCTGATATCGCCACGTAGGAATCATGATGTGGGGAGGGATCTCCAATGTGGTTGAGCTAGAGAACTAACTGCCCCTCCCTTCCCTCCCCCTCAAAGACCTCTTCCTATTGGGAGAGCCTGTTTGGTGTTTCGTTTTATTTTTCTTCCCAAAACTTGAGGGGATTGTACAGTTTTTGGACTCGTTCCCACTATTACAAGGTCCTTATTTGGATAGGTTGTGGGAGCATTTCATGGGTGATCTCCTTATTTGGCATTGGGAAGGGGAATGTGGGTTGTGTAGATGGGGTTTACATGTCTTTTGCTCACCGCCTAAGGCAACGTTTGGTTTGCGGGATTAGAGTCTTGAAAATTTTATTTTCTTTGTTTAGATGCCAAAATAAATTCGATTTCCAAAAAATAAAAAATAGGAAGAAAAATGGTTCTCCAACTAATCTAATTTTTTTTTCTTCTCTCTAAGCATTCACTTTCTCTCCCAATTTTATTTTTTATCGAAAAAAATCGATTGAAATTGTAATTGTCCAAATAAAATAAAATATCAAATAATCAATTTTCTTTCCTTCCTTTCCGCGAACCAAACGAGGCCTAAATGGAAATGAGTTTAATGGGCAAAAGTGTTGAATATTTGTGATAATTTTTTATTGATAGTCTCTTGACTATATATAGGACTGCAAATGAGTCAAGCCGAGCCAAGCTTTTGTAAGCTTGAGCTTGGCTTGACTAGAATTAATCGAGCTCGAGCTTGAGCTTGATAAATTTTTTATTTTTGAGCTTGAGCTTGGCTTGAGCTTGTTTATATTAAGCTTGAGCTTGGCTTGGTTTGAGTTCGAGCTTGGCTTGATAAGCAAGCTTGATTCAAGCTTGATAAACAAACTCGTTAAGCTTGATTTCAAGCTCGTTAAGCTTGATTTCAAGCTCGCTCAACTTGATTTCAAGCTCATTAAGCTTGATTTCAAGCTAGTTAGGTTTGAATTCAAGTACATATAATATTAACAATTTATTTATAAAAAATAATTAAAAAAGTTCTTTAATATCAATTATTAAGGAGATATAAATATATAATACACACAACCATATTGTTATACAAACATATATAAAATTAGAAATCAACAAAGAATAAATGAGCTTCTAAACAAGCTCCTAAACGAGCTAGCTCGCAAGCTCATAAACGAGCCAGTTCGCAAGCTCAAACGAGCCGAGTAATTCTAAGCTTGAGCTTGGCTTGTTTATTAAACGAGTTCAAAAATTAAGCTTGAGCTCAGCTTGTTTACTAAACGAACCGAGCTCAAACGGGCTTTATCGAGCCAAGCTTCGAGCAGCTCGCGAACGGCTTGGCTCATTTGCAGCCCTAGCTATATATATAGTCTTACAATCCTCCTCATTACATTAAACTCTCTGTGAAATATCCTGTGGCATATTCTGTTATACCAAATATACCAGCTGGATATTCCAATATACTTATTCTAATACCAAATATACCAACATTACATTAAACCCTCTGTGGAATATCCTGTGGTATATTCTAACATACCAAATATACCAACATGATATTCTAATATACTTATTCTAATACCAAATATACCAACACTCCCCCTCAAGGTGGGTGAAAGATATTCACTAAGTCCATCTTGTCACATCCTCTAATCATGCTCACAGAGCTAAGTCCCTTAGTCAGTCTGTCTGCTACCTGATCCTTGGTTGGAACGTGACCTAGCTCCAGTAGTCCACTATCCAACTTCTCCTTGATGAAGAACCTATCGATCTCGATGTGTGGTCCTGTCATGCTGTACTAGATTGTTGGCGATACTAATAGCTGACTGGTTGTCACACCATAACTTCATCTTGGCTCATTGATCCAGCTTCAGCTCCACCAGCATATTCTTCAACCATGACAACTCTGCAACTCCCAAGGCCATAGCTCTGTACTCCACTTCAGCTGTCGATCTGACTACCACTGACTGCTTCTTATTCCTCCAAGAGACCAAGTTGCCTCCTACAAATATACAGTATCTCGAGGTAGACCTCATGTTATCAGCACAGCTAGCCTAGTCAGAATCACAGTAGCCCTCGATGTCCATGTGATTATTCTTCCTGAATATCAGTCCCTTCCCGGGGGCACCCTTCAAGTATCTCAGAATCTGGTATACTACGTCCATATGGCCCTTCCATGGGTCATGCATGTAGTGGCTCACCACACTCACTGCAAAACAGAAATCAGGACGTGTGTGGCTCAAATAGATAAACTTGCCCACCAGTCTCTGGTATCTGTCCCAGTCAACTGGCTCTCCAGCCTCAGCGTTCAGCTTGAACCTCTAATCGATCGACATCGTTGCAGGTTTGCATCCCAACGTCCTTGTCTCTGTGAGAAGGTCCAGCGCATACTTCCTTTGAGAAGGAATAATTTTCTCTGCTCCTCGAGCAATCTCAATCCCAAGGAAGTACCGAAGAAGGCTAAGGTCCTTCACCTTAAACTCCTTGCCAAGCTTCTCCTTGAGTCGGATAATCTTCTGTTCATCATCTCATGTGATAATCATATCGTCCACATACACCGCAAGCATGATGATATGGCATCCACTCCGACAGAAGAATACAGTATGATCAACATTGATCTTTTGATATTCCATTCCTGTTATTGCCCTCTTGAATCTGTCAAACCACGCTCGAAGAGACTGCTTCAATCCATAGGGAAACTTCTTTAACTTGCAGATCTTGCCCACTGTCTGATTAGTGTCGAATCCTGGTGATATCTCCATGTAGACCTCCTCCACTAGATCTCCATGAAGAAACGTATTCTTCACATCCAGTTGGTATAGCTTCTATCCACCATTCGCTGCCAGAGAAATTAGGGTCCTGACAGTGCTCATCTTTGCCACTAGTACAAATGTCTCATCATAATCAATGTTGTACGTCTGATTGTACTGTATTCTTTTGCCACAAGTTGAGCTTTGTAGTGCTCAACCTATCTATCTGGGTTCTGCTTTATAGTAAAGATCTACTTGCATCCGACTGTTCTCTTCCCTTTTGGCAGTTTTACCAGCTCCCATGTGTGGTTCTTCTCAAGAGCTTCCAAGTCCTCGTGTATCGCCGCTTTCCACTTTGGATCGTTCTAGGCAACCTGCCAATTGTTAGGTACAGTAATACTATCCAAAGACGTAATGAATGCTCCATGAGAAGATGAGATATGATCATATGAAACAAACTGTGTAATGTCCCAACCATATCGATCAGGAGAATTTTCTGTATTGATGCGAGTGGTCCTCCATACTGATAATAGTGTGGGAGGAGTAGTTGTGGAAGTAGTAGGAAGAATGATATCACCTGAAGGAGAATATAGTGGTGGTGTAGGTGTCTCAGGAGTCGAGACGGATGCAGGCAAGAGACTTGGTACCGGTACTGTAGGTATTGGTCCTACAGTTTGCTTCTCTCTTCTGCTGTAGGTAAGTATCTCCCCATGAGCCATGGGCCTAACACCTATCATCTCCTCCCCCTGTTTCTCTTCACCTTCATGTTCTTCCTCAACTACGCCTCCATGCCAAACTCCGAAATCGGTCACCAGGCTTTCACCAATCTCCCTCTCCCGCCTCATATTCGCAGTATTAGGTGAGTTGTTTGATCTTCCCTCCTGACGGTAGTATGGCTCATGCTTCCTGAATTGAACATCCATGCTCACAAGCTTCTTCTTCTCTACTGGGCTCCAACATACATACCCCTTCTAAGTCGTCGAATAGCCCACAAAGATTCACTTGACTACTCTAGGATCAAGTTTTCCAACTGACAGTATGTTGTCCTTCACAAAAGATACGTAGCCAAACACCTTCAGTGGAAGTATTCCACTATTATTTCCTTACAATATTTCACATGGAGACTTCTATCCCAGTACATTCGAAGGCATCCTATTAATTAGTTGAGTTGATGTCAACACTGCATGTCCCCTACAGATTCTTTGGGACATTCATATCGATCATCATACTTTTTGCCACCTCCAAAAGGTGTCTATTCTTCCTTTCTACTACTCCATTTTGTGCTGGTGTGTATGCACAGGTGGTATGATGCTGTATCCTTTGGGCTGACAAGTACTGAGTCTGGACATGTTTATGAAAGTCCCAAAAATATGTAGATACATCACTCTTATTCTTCATCAAATACAATCAAGTGACACGAGAAGAACAATCAATGAAGGAAACAAAATACTTGTAACAATTCATAGTAGTAATGGTGCATGGCCTCCAAATATCAAAATATATTACATCAAAAGCAGATGAGCTCCTATGACCCGTAGTAACATATGAGCTTATAGTAAGTTTGCCTAAATCACAAGTAAACATACTAATTTCTCCTTATTTGTTTTCTCATAAATAGCTGGATATAATTTACTTAAAGTAGCAAAAGATTAGTGTCCCAACCTTTCATGGTGGAGTATTAATGTATCCTCGACAGTCATCTTCAGTCCTCCCATTCCTGTCTTCTTTGCCATAGACACCACTGCTGAATCCAGCCCTTCTCGATCCAGTTACCACAGTCCCTCATGCCAAGTGCCAATCCCAAGTCTTCGTCCCGTCTCTTTCTCCTGGAAGATCACCTTAGGAATATTTAAAAAGACAATACATTTTAGTTGGAAGATTATAGAACTGATGGACAAAAGACTGACTAAAAAAGATAGAGCATGCAAAATATTATATAATTTTACTGAACCTGTACAATTTATAGTACCATTACCGACCACTGGCTGGAAAGTACCATCAGCTGTTTGAATACTGTCTGCCGATGCTAGGTGGAGAACTCACTAGCATTCTCCGTCACATGCCGAGAGGCCCCTGAGTCGATAATCCAGTCTGACGATTTAAAGGAAGATATAGATGCAAGTGCGAGTGATTCGTCAGTACCTTCTGATGGATGGGCATACATGGCGGCGTTGCCTCCAGCAAAGAACGAGATGGATGCCTCATCGGTTCCACTCCTCATGTCTCCATTATTTGACGCTCTCTGCTTCCTACTGAGTGCCTCCAACATGCCCATCAGTGCCTGATCCTCCTCAGTAAAGGTACCACCAGCTCCCTCATCCCCTTCTGCTACCAGCAGGTTCGCCCGATAACCTCCTCGACCACCCCATCGACCCCTACGACCATGACCACGTCCTCTAAAATGTTTGCATCCATCGAACTGTCCACATCCACCACCTGGATCTCCCTCCTTAAGGTAGTTTTGTACAAGCATACCGACGATGTCCTATCTCTCCACAGTTATAGTGTTGCTGGTTGTGCTGCCAGGACTTTGTCTTAGGCCCTGTGTCGCTCGAACTGGTAGCCACCAGTGCTGACTTTACTTTAGGAGGACCACATGTCCTTGTCTGCAGCTTGATGCGAGTTTCCTCCTGGATCATGGTCAAGATAGCCTCCTCAAGGTGGGGATCTTCTATTGGGCTAGAAGTAGTGTTGTCCTCTGAGCAAATACTGCAACCAGCTCTTTAAAGAACTTCATCGTCCTCTCATGCAGACATATCTGTCTCTTCTTACACTTTGGGTCCCCATAGCTCGTCCGATCTGAATAATGATCGTATCCAACCACGGATGCTCCAACTCCGTGGCATACTCCTACACCGTCTTCTCTTTCTGTACGGTGTCGTCGATCTCCCTTGATCTAAAAAATTCGTAAGTTGCTTCCTACACCATCGTAGGTCCTTCTCAATTTCTCCTACACGTTTTTCACAATCTCGATGTCATCCATTATGGTGGTGATCGACTGGACTAAAGAATTGAGAAGCCAAATGTAGATCACCATATGAGTGGACTTCCACTCGTTGCGTTCTGCCGAGCTCTCTTCCAGCTCTATCTTCTCTTCTGAAGAAAATCCTCCAGGTTCTTTCCTGCAAGGTTCTCCTCACCCGCTGTGACCAACTCAGGTAGGTAGCTGGACCATCAAGCTTCAGATCGATGGAGGAAAGCTCCATCTTTATCGATGTTCGTATCGCGCTCTCACCAGTCGGCAGTTTCATCAGCTTTATGAACGTTGCAACCTTCGCATGATCCAGCTTCTTGATGATCTCCTCCATCGATCCTCTTCTTCTCCGATCACCTCATACATGTTCCATGATTCATGCACTTCGTTCTCTCCTAGATCCGATCATGTCTCTCTCTTATCAGATCTAGGCCTTCAACGTCCGAAACGACCTCGTGGGATACTTCAAAAATTGTGGATTCATGGTGGTAGGGCCGATGGGCCGACTGACAAGCGAGTGGGCATCGTCGGACGGGTGTCTTCGAGCAGCGGTCGTCACGAGCAGCAGCAGTGGCAACAGCCGTGCGCGTGCGGCAAAGGTGACCGCAGAGAAGCGGCCGGCTCGTGCTCGAGGTGGTCGACGTATGTCCGTGCAGCGGCTGGTGGCGACGGTGGTTGTCGTGGTATGGATGGTGATGACGGTGATGACTAGGGTTAGGGTTTGGGAAAGGTGGCGGCAACTAGGAGTTTTGTGGCTCTGATACCATGTTGAATATTTGTGATAATTTTTTATTAATAGTTTCTTAGATATATATAGCCTTACAATCCTTCTCATTATATTAAACCCTCTATGAAATATCCTGTGGCATATTCTGTCATACCAAATATACCAACATAATATTCTAATATACTTATTCTAATACCAAATATACCAATATTACATTAAACCCTCTGCGGAATATCCTGTGGTATATTCTGACATACCAAATATACCAACAAGATATTCTAATACATTTATTCTAATAACAAATATACCAACAAAAGGGTTAAAGTTGGGACCCATTCTCTTCATGACTATAACTAACTAATCTTGAATAGGGCATGTGGCTTCTTCTTGATTTTGGATGAAAAGTACGTTATAAGGTGCAAAAGAATTTTTGTCCATCTTGACTGTCCTATTGATAATACATAATCTAAAAAAATTCGATTGTCTACGATAAAATTCAAGTGGATGAGCACTCTTAGCATGTGCATCAAGTGAAACCAAAATAAATAAATAAAAATTTGATAATGAGTTTATATTGAGAGCAAAATTCATTTATTTCCTTTTTTACTTGATAAAAAAGATTAAACTATCAAAACCGCTAAACTTTTAGTTTGTAGATTATCAAGGATATGTTGATCATTATAAATTATGTCGGTTATTAGTTAAATGACTTAAAAAATCCGAAATTAGTCATTCTAACAAAAGGTCCTTGTTGATAGGACACTAGTATATAATTTTAGTAATAGATGTCAATCTAATGTTAAGCCTATACTTTCTTTTTATTTGAGCATGATTTTACTTAAGGGAGCATAGTAAATAATGTATATTTTGGTTGGAATTTATTTAATATATGGTAGAAATGCTTATATTATTGTGTCAAATATACAATTGTATTAATATATTGATGTTTGTTTTATGAACATAACTATATACATGCAACCTATACTTCAGTGAGTGACAACATGGAGATAGTATGAACCACGTATGGGATGGAAGAGATTTAAGGCAAGAAATGGCATCTATTCATCCATACCCCTGTCAGGTTCGTTTTTCAGTTTTCGTATTTATGAACTTACGGTACTTAAAAAAATTCTCGTAATTTGTATTATATGTTGTATTTTGTATTTTGAATTGTGTCTCGGCTTTTGTGTTTCAGTGATTGGGATTTTATCTTGGGATTTATTAGCATTCTTGAATCTTGTTTCTAGCCTAGGACTAGTTTTGTGATTTCCTTAATTTTCATGTCCTAGTATCGCAAGGGTGAGATACTCAAGCGAAATACACTTTCAAATTAGAATAATGACTTATGCAACTTAATTGTATTCATGGATTTCTTGCATAATTAACCAAGCTAATGGGAGATCACTGTGGACTTGTAGGAGCCCTCGTCAAGTTGCCATGATACCTTGGTTAGGATATGAATTAGATTGGATAACCCCAACCCCCAAATTTTGGCTCAAACTTAGGTCAGCAGTGTACCGGAGGTATACCTCTAGTATACTATCGATATATCGATCTTAGGAATTTTTGGCATTCAATTTGTGTCACGCCCCGCTTCCAGAATATGGTGAGCCGGGTATGTAACCACATCTCCAGGCTATGCACCATTCGAATACATCTGTACCCGTATCCGCGATTGTCGCCTATAATATTTTAGGATAGAAATACAAGTAATACTAAAAATACTTTTATTTTAGCAAACCATAACTATATATTATACATAAACTGTTTCATAAAAGTACAACACATATTAGTAAGAATCTCAAAACCTTTAATTTACATAAGTTGACAGCTATAAAATGTAATTGATGCATTCTTGTACCATCATCGATCATTCATCGACTTCATCTATGTCGTACAAAGGTAACATCTCTCCTGGAGCTTCATCATCCCCTAGTGAACAATACTAGGTCGTCAAAACGACATACAAGTCCTCGGTCAAGAACGATAAAAAAATAAAAATATAATATGAGAAAAAATAGTTGCAGATTACTTCCTCTTAGATAAAAGTTGATTTATTTAAAATTCTAGGGAAATATTAAAGTGTGAATTTGAAATAACATTTTATTTAAGTCCTATTCTAGTGACCTCCAAGTGTGTTCTTTAAATTGCATCATCATCTGGGAAATTTGTTTGTGATTGTGTTAATGCCTTAGCTTGTGTTGATTGATCTGCCTATCAAAATATCGTATATGAAATTGGGACCGATCTCATAGATATAAATATAAATACATATATATTCGAACCGATAAATTTATAATAATTTACACTATATTAAAACTATATTCTTCAAAAAAAATATTTTCCCAAAAAGATTCTTATGCAATTACCCAACATTCAAAGGATCTTTTCACAAAAAAAAGAAATCATTGATCAGAAGAGATGATGGATATTGGCATCGGAGGAAGGACGGCTGGCCGGCTACGGTCGAATGCATGGCTGCCGCGGCGGCATGCGATGGGATGCAAGTACAGACACAACATATGGAGGACGAAAGATGGTGATGTGGTAGTGTTGGTGTTGAGTTTGGTGGAGAGGTAGTAATGGGGATGAAAATGAGAGGAAGAAAAGATGAAGAAAATGAAGAGAGTGGAGGAGAACTGATAGTATCGGCCATTGTTTCCAGCAGAATCTTGGGTTAAGTTGGTGTAGGGTTAGTTTGATAATTAGTTAAGATAATTTAATTAGGGCTTTAACTAATCCAATTTAGTACCAAATTAATTCTTTACACTAATTAAATTATAATCCAATGATGACTAAGCATAATGAGAGGCTAGCACCTCAAATATAATAACTAAATAAAATATTATGTGAAAATAAATATTATTATTATATTAAAATTTTGGAAGAAAAAATTATATTATTGAAATAATAATAAAAATTCTCGTAAAGCTATTTTATCGTAAACATGTATTTCCATAATAATAATAATAATAATAATAATAATAATAATAATAATAATAATAATAATAATAATAATAATAATAATAAAATTATTGAAAACAACTATATATGACAATTTGTTTTGACCGTTAAATCATGATCAAAAGGCCAAGATTCTTTTAAGGTTTATATGGAAGTCATAAACTCTCTCTCTCTCTCTCTCTCTCTCTCTCTCTCTCTCACACACACACACACACTCAAGCTCTCCCTTTTACTTTCCATCTCACGTCTTGGTTTCGCAAAATCGAAAGTTTTCATTGGACGTGATATCGTATAAGTCTAAATTATACTTGTATAAGGCAAGAATAAAATATAATCGAAAGAACAGTATCAGAAACAAAGTTATTACAACAAAAAATAGGCAAAACATTGATAAAACACTAGATATATGAAAATTGATTCTCTTTACTGATAGTTTACGGAAAATTACAATGGCTCTAAGCACTACCAAAATATTGACAAATAGCGACGAATGTTAGCGACGAAAGATAATCCGTCGCAAAATAGCGACTGAATAGCGACATCTTAGCGACCGTTAGTTTATGCAAAATAAATTTTAAATATACGTCACACTGGCGTTGCTAATCCGTCGCTAATATTATATCGACATCTTAGTGACAGATATTTTTCGTCGCTGGCGTCGAATATAACTTATGCAGGCAATCTTTCTTTTTCATTCTCAAATTTTTGTCCCAAAATTACTTCCCCCCAAAACCCAAAATTTCCTCTTCCCTACTCCTCCTCCCCCAACGCGGCAACCCCAATCTGGCGGCCCCTCTCCGGCGTGGCCCCCCTCTTCCTCCTCGGCCCCTCTACGATGCTGCAGCCCCGACCCCTCCTCATCATCCTTCACTGACTTCTACTCCTCCTCCACTTTCGTCGACCGACTTCCCTCGGTGACCTCCCTCACGCGGAGACCCCCGACCCCCTCCTCCTTCCTCAGGCAAACACCCCCCTCCTTCTTGCGCGGTGAACGAATCCCAATCGATACCCCCAATCGACCACGTCTCCGGCGACCCCCAATCGACCACGTCTCCGACGACCCGCCTCATTCACCACTATCGTGCGCCGTCACCTCCTCACTGAAGTTACGTGTAGGCAGCTCTAGAGGGGGGAGGGTGAATAGAGTTTGTGTCGATAATCACCAATTAAAAAATAACTCTATATCAACTCCACAGAACAACTATCAAGAGATTAAGTAATCAGAGATAAATGCAGAAATAAATAGAGGTCAGGAGAGCATACACAAACACAGCAATTTTAACCTAGTTTTTCTCGTGGAGGACTAGTCCAGGCCTGAGAACTCTTGCTCAGGATTGGAATCTACTATTTGTGAAATATGGTACAACTACGTGCCTTTACTCAGAAGAGCACGCCAACTTCTTTCAACTTCGCAGAGGCAAAACTTGGAATTGTCCAAGTGACTTTTCTTTTCACTCTTGCACACAATTTCTAGCTGATATCGCACTGAGCACTTTGGGCTAAGGAGAGTTGTGGCTTAGAAGATATGGAAGAGTGGGGCTTAGAGTACTAGAGCTTAGAAGGCTTGAATATTTAAAGGTAAGAGATGATTTGAAATGGAAGAATTCAAGCTCTATTTATACTAGTCTGAGGAGGCAGAATTCGGCCTGAATTCTGTCCCAAAAATTCAAATTTTCGAACGTTGGACAGGTAGTATCAAGCATGCCCTAAAAATTAGAACTATGAAATAGGCTTTAAATGTATTGGATTGGTTTGGTGATGTCTTAGTTTGTTTGGTGGAGTAAATCTAGGCTCAAGATAGCTCAATGCGACTCAGCGTACATAATCCTAGACTCAATAAAATGAAAAGTACAGACTCCGTATAAGTACAATTGTAATGATCAATATGTTGATGATGATGGTCTTGAGCTTTATATGTTGTAGCCGATGGTCTTGACTTTAAGCTCATTGTATCATATTGGATCATGTCAAATATTGTTTTGTTAATTCTCTAAATTAGGTTGACTGTGATCCAGTTTGGGTCAACAATCTCCACCATTTTAATAATTGACAAAAATGATATTTGTATGTCGCAACATTCATACCTGGACACATGTTGAAGGGAGTAGTTTGTATTGAGTAGCTCCCCCGTAAATCGATATGTCGGCTCTCCCGTAATCAACTATTTCGGTTGTGTCCTGATACAAAAATCTTTTTCCATGCACAACATAATATCCAAGATCATATGATATCCAACAACATATAAGATCACAGATCACAGCAAATATCCATACTTCTCTCCCTTTGTCATTTAGCAAAAATAAACATAGCTCCCCCGTAAATAGAGACAAATATGACAAAGTAAGGATAGAAAACACACAACATATAACCATAACCAAATATCATAAGAGACAGCTAAGCAGTTTTGATAAACCCAAAATAAACTAGAAGTTCATAACAAGACAAACTGAAATCTAAGAACATAGTGCAAAGAGTGCTAAAACATGAAAAATAATAAAAACCATAACTAAAGTAAACATCAGTAGCAGTAGCAGCAGGTAGAGGACCACCACCATCATGGAGCATAGGGATGGGTTGGACCGGCCGACTCGGAAGGCTCGCTTGCAGAGCGTCGAGTATCAATGAACGCCGCACCGGGATCTAAGTATCGCCTGGCCCATGGGTTATCAAGCCGGTAACCTTCGCGAGAAGGGTCCCGACCCATAGAAAATGGCATCATAGGATGCCGGGTCATGTTATACTGGATATCATGCAGAGTGTTGCTGATGGCGCTCATCTGCAAGGTAGTCCGGTAGTCCGGTAGTCCAGCTGGGTGTAGCGATCGTCTTCCAAACAGAAGCGATCATGCAACATGTCATGAATGGAATCGAGGGTGGCTGGTGGCTGGTGGCTCGGGCTGTGGTACATCAGAGTCAGATGATTCCTCCTCAATTGGAGCAGGAGAAACATGAGCAGGGGCAGTCCTGCGGGCCTTGGACATAAATGCAGAAACAGGTAAGATCTGACACTCGTCCAAAGGGACGTTGAAGGCACGGAAGATCAATGGAAGATACATCGCATAGACAAGCGATGTGGGTTTCTTTCTTGCACGAATCATCCAATCCATCATCGTACGAGAAAAGTTAAATGGAATAGTAAAGTGAAGAAAGTAGAGGGCAGTAATCTCATGATAGGAGACCTCATCGGTAGATCCTGCTTTGGGCAGTATGGAGGAGAAGATGATCCGATGGAGTTCGTAAAAATGGTTGTTGAGATACTTAGCTCCAAGTTTACGAGGGCGGGTGTTGGGTTCACACAACATGTCTTTGAACCCTTCAAGAGTGATATCTCCAACGAATTGGAAATCACGGGCATTACCAATTTTCTTTCAAGAGTTGATCGGCAAGATCAAAATCATCGAACATGATATCAATACCGGCGACCCGAGAGTAAATCCGTGTGTCATCGTGAGTCATATTGCATAAAAGATTTGTATTGCATTAAGATATATGACAGATTGAGTGGAAACAAGTTCATCGAGACAAAGATCATTGAAGTTTGGATCAAAGTCAAAAAATATCGTAAAATTTATCGGGTGTCCCGCCACAACACTTCTAGAGAAAAATTCTGAGTACCACTCATTAGATGCTTCTAATGAGACAAAAATTTGCTCATTATGGGTGTTGGCATTGGGAGGTGGAGGAGGATTGAATAAAGGGTGAATGGGTTGGATATCTTGAGGAGGAGAAGGAGGGTTTGATGAAGAAGCACCTTTGGTTCGAGCCCTCCTTCCTCGATTAAAAAGTCTAAGAGCCATAACTAAAAACAAGAAAATAATGAAAGAGTAGATGGAGGACAAGTGTTTATACCTCAAAATAATGAAGTGGAGTTGAAGAGAATCTCCAAAACCCTTGAAATTCCAAGTTTGGAAGGAGGAGGACCAACAATGGAGTTTCTAGGGTTAGAGTTTAAAGAAAAAAAACTTTGGAGAGAGATTGAAGGTGGTAGCAATGAAGAGAAAGGCTCCAAATTCATGTATATAAAGAGTAGGGCCGACAAGGTTGGTTAAAACGTGGCCCTTGGATCAAATCAGATGAGTGGCTTAAGGTTCTGTCACCAAGTACACAGAGTTTGGCCCGAACTCGGCCAAAGGCAGAGTTCGGCCCGAGTTCTGTTTTCTTGGTTCCAAAACTCCAAAAGGCTGAACAATGAATATAGCACATGACAAGAATTATCATAAATTAGAAATGATAAATTATATATACCATCGAATAATTTATACCATGCAATTAATTTGTTAAACAATTATCAGCACAGGTAAATTCGCCTCAGGATAGCTGTAGGGGCCGGATCCCAGCTAGTGGTAGTCCGAAGACTAGTACACAGTGTCGCTTAGGCATTTACGTCTTATTGTTAGAAGGGCCCTTTCGGCTTGTACCCAAAGTAATTTCATAATGTACGATGTTGTATTAACATCTATTTACACAGGTATAACTTATTGTACGATACTTTCATCCAAAATTCCTAATTCTCGACGAAGAAAGTTGAAACGCTCTTCGGTTAGTGATTTTATGAAAAAATCTGCTAGCTGATGATCAGTGTCAATAAATTCTTAGTTAATAGTGCCATGCATTTGATGATCACGTAGAAAATAATGTCTAATTTCTATGTGCTTAGTGCGTGAGTGACATACTGGATTTTTGGTCAGATTGATTGCACTAGTGTTATCACAGAATATTGGTATGTGCTTAAACAGTAAATTATAGTCTTCAAGTGTTTGCTTCATCCACAGAATATGAGTACAACAACGACTGGCTGCAATATATTTAGCTTCTATTGTGGATAGTGTGACAGAATTTTACTTCTTGCTAAACAAGCCTTTCCTAACAAATGATATGTGTCGCTGGTACTCTTACGGTCGACTTTACATTCCGCAAAATCTGTATCGAAATATCCGATTAAGTCAAAGGAAGTTATTTTGGGATACTACAAGCCCACCGTAACAGTCCCTTTAAGATATCGAAAGATATGCTTAACCGCAGTCATGTGTGATTCCTTAGGATTAGCTTGATATCGAGCACATAAGCAAGCACTAAACATGATATCGGAATGACTAGCAGTTAAATAAAGTAGACTACCAATCATACCCGAGGCCCGGCCAAGAGACCCCATTTTCAGCAGCAGCATCAGTAGAAGCCTTTCCAGCAGCAGCAGTTTCAGAGTTAGGGTCATGCGCCTTTTCAGCAGAGGCAGATACAGCAGGCACCTTCTGTTTGAAGCTAGGGCATGGGTGGAACGACTGCAGGAAGAGGCTAGGCAAGTGCCTACTTTGCGGTTCAGCGGAGCATCAGCTGAGGGACTGTCCCATGACTTCGGGACGTACAGCTCAGGGAGTGGGAGCCGAGGCTTCGACAGGACAGTAGAAGGGACCATTGCAGACTCAGCAGCAAAAATTTATCCAGCACCAGCAGCAGGATAGAGGAGGTCAGCAGGGGCGAGCTTTTGTCATGTCAGCTGAGGATGCAGAGGCAGTAGAAGATCTGATTGCAGGTTCTATTCTTCTATACTCTATTCTCGCATTTGCTTTGTTTGATTTGGGTGCTTCCCATAGTTTTGTGTCTATATCATTTGCTATTAGACACCATCTTCCTTCTAAATCGTTGCCTAGGACTTGCAAGATCACGACTGGGGATGGTCATCCTCGTCGGTGATATTTTTAAAGATCGAAGAATAGTTTTGGGAGGCCAAAAACTGGATGTTAGTCTGCTCGTAATGTCATTACCGAACTATGATATAGTACTTGGGATGAATTGGTTGAGCAGGCACCATACCAGTATAGATTGTCGCGATGGCAGAGTTCTTTTTCATTCGCTAGGAGAGCCAGAGTTTGAGTTTGCCAGACGGGAGGCAGAGCAGAGCAATGGAGTTTTCTGCAGAGTCTCAGTAGAGGAGCAGAGCGTGCCATATCCATTGATAGCTGAGTTCATGGATGTATTTTCGAAGGAGTTGTCTGGATTACCTCTTGACAGAGACGTGGAGTTCTCTATAGATTTGGTGCCCGGCGCAGAGCCGATATCTCAACATGTCTATAGAGTGAACAACAGCGAGCTGGTGGAGTTGAAGAAGCAGGTGGATGAGTTGCAGTACAAAGGTTCGAGTTCTTCACCGTGGGGTACACCGGTACTCTTTATACTGAAGAAGGATGGGTCGGTACGGATGTGTATCGACTACAGGCTCTCAACAGCCTCACGATCAAGAACAAGTACCTGCTGTCGAGGATCGATGACCTGTTCGATCAGTTGAGCGGAGCGAGGGTATCCAAAATTGATCTAAGGTCAAGTTACCATCAAGTAAAGGTGAAGAAGGAGGACATTTCGAAGACTACATTCAGGATACGGTATGGCCAGTTTGAGTTTATGGTGATGTCGTTTGGGTTGACTAATGCCTCGACGGTGTTCATGAACCTGATGAACAAGGTGTTCCACCAGTACTTGGACAAGTTCGTGGTGGTGTTCATCGACGACATCTTGGAGTACTCGAAGACCCCAGACGAACATGCGGAGCACTTTAGAGTGGTTCTAGAGACTCTCTGGAAGGAAGAGCTTTATGGCAAGCTCTCGAAGTGTGAGTTCTTCCTGGATCGAGTTGATTTCCTAGGTCTTGTTGTGACCGGGAATGGAATCTCAGTCGACCCGAGAAAGATCACGGCAGTTAAGGCATGGACAGACTGAGTTCAGTTGCGGAGATCAGGAGCTTTCTGGGATTGGCAGGCTACTACAGAAGGTTTCAGGATTTCTCTCGAGTTACAGAGCCGTTGACCAGGCTGACCCGAAAGGACACAGAGTTTGTTTGGACAGAGGAGTGTCAGATCGCCTTTGATGAGTTGAAGAAGAGGTTGACAACGGATCCGATTCTGACATTGCCATCAGGATCAGGCGGTTTCACTATCTACAGTGACGCCTTAGGGAACGGTCTGGATTGTGTCTTATAGCAGCATGGGAAGGTTATTGCCTATGCTTCCAGGCAATTACATCCTCATGAGAAGAACTACCCTACCTATGATTTGGAGTTGGCGGCAATTATTTTTGCTCTTAAGTTATGGAAGCACTATTTATACGGAGAGCGAGTGGAGATCTTCACAGACCACAAGAGCTTGAAGTATGTGTTTACCCAGAAAGAGCTCAATATGAGGCAGCGAAGATGGTTGGAGCTGATGAAGGACTTTGACATTATATTACAGTATCATCCAGGGAAGGTCAACGTGGTTGCCGACGCTTTGAACAGACATCCAGTAGCCATGTGTTTGACGGTAGATCGTCACTTGTTAGCAGATCTGGAGAGCTTGGAGATCGAGGTGATAGTGCCGGGAGTTGAGATACAGATGTAGGGCCTACAGATTTAGTCGGACTTGATGGAGAGGATCAAGTCGACTCAGTTCGACGATGTTGCTCTACGGTGTATCCGAGAGCAGGTTCGAGCAGGACTTGTGGATGAGTTTTTCATTGCAGAGGATGGCGTATTGAGGCACGTTTCCAGGCTGTGTGTGCCTAGTAGAGACCTTCGGGAGCAGGTATGCAGAAGGCTCACTGTCCTCAGTATTCTATGCACCCAGGTGCCAATAAGATGTATAGGGATCTGAAGGAGTATATATCGTGGTATGGGATGAAGCGAGAGATAGCACGCTTCGTAGCCAGATGTTTAGTCTGCCAGTAGGTAAAGGCAGAGAGGCAGAGGCCAAGAGGACTGTTACAGCCATTGCCCATTCCGGAATGGAAGTAAGAAGATATTACGATGGACTTTGTTTCAGGATTACCACGTACACCAGGAGGGAAAGACGTGATTTGGGTTATCGTTGATAGGTTGACCAAATCAGTCCACTTCTTGCCAATCAAAGTGGGCTTGTCTACGAAGAAGCTAGCAGAGATGTACGTGCATCAGATTGTCAGACTTCATGGAGTTCCGGTGAGCATTGTCTCGGATCGGGATAGTCGCTTTACTTTCCATTTCTGGCAGAGTTTACATTCTAGTTTGGGTACTCAGCTCAAGTTTAGTACTGCATACCACCCTCAGATTGAGGGACAATCAGAGAGGAATATTCAGACACTCGAGGACATGCTGCGGACTTGTGTCATAGATTTTAGAGGTTCCTGGGAGGATCATTTGCACTTGGTAAAGTTTAAATACAACAACAGTTTCCAGGTGTCACACCCCAGAACCAGAATACTGAAGAGCGGGGCGAACATAGCCAGCTACGTATAATGAAATGGAATCCATCTCACTATACGGTCACGGCTGTCTAAAAATATGAGGGTTTATCTACAAGCCATCAGTCTCTTAAGGTCATAAATTATCCTATTGTCTCAATCTCAATCAACTAGCAATAGTTACAAGATATCATATCACCAAATATACAATTGTAAGGCGTTCCAAACATTACATATCCAGATGATCATGAAGCTAGTCGTACAAAATGTAAGGACTAGCAAGAGTTAAGTCATACATGATCAACCTCGAGTTGCCAATCATGTTTACAGCCCGTAGACAGACAGAAAGTAAAGTGCATCGAGCTAACAAGTGCTCGTCCGCTAAATGCCTCAAAAGAATAATACAATTACAGTGGGAGAACAAAAGAAATCCACTCGTTGCCAGAATTCCCTCTAGTGGTCACCATCTGGCTGGAAAGCAGGTAGATCCTCTGCTGCTGCTCCGGTATCTGGCCATACAAAACCAGCTGGGTCAGACCCCAGAAAGAGCAAGTGCCACAAAGGAGGCCACAAAATAAGAACTAAAGCCAGCAATTAGCACAATAATATAAGATAATAAAGACAAAAATTAAGGAAAAACATAACAGATGATATACGATGAGATAACCTTGGGACTATTCAGATAACCAGGTTACAACCCGTAAACCAAACAAGGACCGGGGTTGTAACCCTTCGTCTGAACGGAACTTGGATTCTCCCACCATTAATCGGCAAGGTAATTATAAGAAATCTGGTCATGCAATTATTAATTCATGATTAAGAATAAGCACGAGTAAGCGTGTCATGTCAGAAATTGTACAGGATCAGGACGAGACAAGGCTGGACTAGACCCCATCCAATCAATCACGGCCAAGCAATAAATACGGCTTGCTACTTTAACTAACTAGGGTTATCACAGGCCTAGTTACTAGCAAGATGCAATGAGAATTCCAAGTCCGGTTACCTGTTTGTTACTACCTGAGTGATCCCAGCAAGAAAAGGAAAAGATAGCAGGATATAGCAGACACACTGTAGTAAGATACATGTGTCCTAAGGTACCACACTCGACGGCGGGCTGGAAGTGCGCTCATCTCGACGGATAGCAACAATTTCCAAGTATATATATATATATATATATATATATATATATATATATATATATATAAGGCCGGGACCAAAGGGGCAACGGGTAACTAAGAAATTCTCCATGAACTATTTGATTAATCTAGTCATTAATCCTAGCCATATTCAGTATGAATCCCTGACCGTGGGAAACCAGGGATTCATGCCCTAGACATGATGCAAGACAAGACAGGTTCATTTGTACAAACACATTCACCCACGGTGTCCAGGCCATTTATTCTTGTCAAGTCGTGTTAGCCGTCGCAACAGCATTAAGTTATCAAGTCATGCTACAAGTTACAAGTTACAAGTCAAGTCAAGTCAAGTCAAGAGTGTGCCGCCACGGGCCACTATCAAGTTATCAAGTCACAAGGATTAATTACAAGTTACAAGTTAGGTGTGCACCCACCGGGTCACTAGCAAGGAGGTCAGAGAATACCATAATCATAATTCACAGAAAATCCCAAAAACCGTACTAGTCATAAACAATTACTAGAAAACCGTGTTAGGCCGTGTCGGGTCAAGATAGTAGTGCTGTGTTGAACAGATCTCAGGAAAACCAAATCCATAAAAGAAACCAAGTCAAGAAATAAAATCAATACTCCAAAATGCCAATGGGTTAAGCAAGGGGTTCAGGGTGCAGCGTACGCACAAGACACGCACGCAGGAGAGCTGCATACGTGAAAAGTCACGCACGCAGGAGAGGAAAAGTCACGCACGCAAGAGAGCTGCATATGTGAAAAGTCACGCACGCAGGAGAGCGGCATATGTGAAAAGTCACGCACACAGGAGAGCGGCATACGTGAAAAGTCACGCACACAGGAGAGCGGCATACGTAAAAAGTCACGCACACAGGAGAGGAAAAGTCACGCACACAGGAGAGCGGCATACGTAAAAAGTCACGCACGCCAGAGAGCTGCGTACGCGAAAAGTCACGCACGCCAGAGAGCTGCGTTCGTGCAAAAGCACGCAAGCAGAGAGCTGTGTACGCATAAAAACACGCACGCAGGGTCTGGGTCTTCTTCTCTATGGCTGAGAAGAAGCTCTCATGGCTCCAAAACTTCAAAACCTCATAACTTGGCCATCCGAACTCCAAATCTAGATTTCCAAAGTTCCAACCAGGGTGGAACGGAATTCTCTTCCACAAGGAAACATCAAAATCCATAAAAATCCAATTTAAGTGATCAAAACCATACAAAACCGAAAATAGGGAAAACCTAGATCTAGAACAATGGAGACTCCAAATCACAAAATACTAAGTTCTAATGTTGATCACCAAGTCCTAATCTAGCAAATGGACAAATAAAAGAGGGTTCTCATGTGGTGGCAAGGTGCACTTGCCTATGGGTGTGGAGAGTTGTGTGGAGGAAGAAGAAGAAGAAGAAGAAGAAGAAGAAGAAGAAATTTAATGGAGGTGGTAATGAAGAGAGAGAGAGTGTTAGGTAGGGATTATAAAGAGGGTGGGATGTGGTGTGTTGAGGGTGGAGCATAGGCTAAGGTGTTCCAATACACATTAAACCAAACCAAACCAACCCAAACCAATTAAAACCGAGCCATGACAAAACCCAAAATACGAGAAATACCGAAATTCTACAAGTTGAGAAAAATAAAAATATATGCTAAAATCCAGATACGAGTATAAATACGAAATACAGGAAATACGGGAAATGAGGGTGACAACTCTACCCACCTTAAAAGAATTGCGTCCAAAAAATTTAATCAAGGAGCTAGAGATTGCCACGACAAGCTACACTAAGCACAGGCAAGCTACACTAAGCAGTTCAATCATACAATCATACAATACAAGCAAGGAAGGGAAAACGTAAGGCATAAAAAAGACATTATACCTCACGAGTCAAACAGGTAGGGATATCGTGATCGGATGTCATCCTCACACTCCCACGTTTGACTCTTCCACGGAGCGATGAACTCAAGCAACATGAACTAAACTGATAGTCTTGCGCTTGAGGTCTCTCTCCTTGGTCAAACAGGGACACGGGCCTTTCCTCATACGAAAAGGTTAAAGGCTATTGGTACCAACCTTTTCGAATGATCTAGGAAATGGCTCGGGTCCGGAATATACCGTTGTTATTAGGACACATGAAACATGACACGTGTCCCGCATAACGATGGCGGAAAGCAAGATAATAGGACACAGATACCTCTCTGCCGATTCTGGATCTGGGCCTGGGCCAGGGCGAACTATTGAGGCCTCTGTTGCTGGAAGGCCTGGGCCTGAGATGGCAATGGACCCGGGAACGGAAGCTGCTGTGGTTGGTGAACTGGAACTGGTTCTAGTGCTGGTGCTGGTCCCATAACCGAGGGACTAGTTACTGTCGACGATAATCTGTTTTTGAATGGACAAGATTCCATCATGTGGTCCGGCGAACCACAAACCAAGCACAATCCATGTGCTCTGCGACACTCAGTAACAACATGCTCCGGCTTCCCGCAATGAGAACAACCCGTTGCGAAAGGCCGCTTCTGCTTCTGCTACTGGGGATAGGTCGGGGCAGAATTCTGCAAGCAGGTAACCGAATCTGTTCTCGTAGCTCCAATGGTCAGGGCCCTAGCTGCTGGGGCCGGTGCTGAGGATTGGTTCATCTGGTTGTGAGACCGTTTTCGGTCTCCGGTCCGGTCCGCTATCCTTCGGGAAGTGTACTCATGCCTCCTCGCTGCTCGCAAGACGGCATCAAAAGTTCTGTGCTCGAACTGCTCTAATGCCAATATGATCTCCAAGTGGAGCCCCTGCTGAAATCGTTGTGCTCTGTCTAGCTCGGTTGCCACCAAGGTGGGAGCAAACCGACTCAACCTTGAAAACTCGACCGCATATCCGTCGACCGTCATGTTCATCTGCCTGAGATTACTAAACCTAGTCTGCAGGTCATATCTAGCCACTGCGTCAAAGTACTTGGTCTGGAACATATCACTGAATACCGCCTATATGACAGGCGTATCTAAACTCGCTGCTTGCATAGCCCACCAGCTGCGGGCTAGGTCTAGTAACTGCAGGCGTACCACCGCCACCTTCTCTGCTTCAGGGGTCCTGGCTGCCTCCAAGTTAACTTTAATGTCCTGTAGCCAGACATCTGCAGCAATAGCATCCTTGCTGCCGTCGAAGAAGGGAGGGTTCAGGCGCTTGAAATTATTGACCGCACTGTTCCCTCGAGGACCAATTCCGCTCATAGCATCTTGTACTGCTTGCTGCAAGGCATCACCTCGACGGTCCTGAGACGCAAGCAACTCAGGGATGAGCCCCATCAAGACCCCATCCTCTGACCCTGCTGGCTGAACTGGCTGGACTGGGGGCTCTGGTTCTCCAGAAGGCATGGCTCGAGAGGCGGCTGTTGAGGACTGATCTTGATCTTCTTGTTGTTGCTGGTCTGTCGGCCGAACTTCTTCTGGCTGATCAACAGGAATGATGCCACTGAAGCAATAACATCAGGAATATTAATGAAGGACCAGGATAGAACAATGATGCAAGCATGTTATCAAGTCAGGGATCCAAGGAGATAAGAAGATACGAGCGGAGATCAAAGGCGAGTACAGATTGAGACATCTATCCGGTAAACTCTCACATTTCTTGATTGCCAAGACCTGCATGGGCCACCACTTAAACCATGTCACGCCCCAGAACCAGAATACTGGAGAGCGGGGGCGGACATAGCCAGCTACGTATAATAAAATGGAATCTATCTCACTATACGGTCACGGCTGTCTAGAAATATGAGAGTTTATCTACAAGCCATCAGTCTCTTAAGGTCATAAATTATCCTATTGTCTCAATCTCAATCAACTAGCAATAGTTATAAGATATCAGATCACCAAATATACAATTGTAAGGCGTCCTAAACATTACATATCCAGATGATCATGAAGCTAGTCATACAAAATGTAAGGACTAGCAAGAGTTAAGTCATACATGATCAACCTCGAGTTGCCAATCATGTTTACAGCCCGTAGGCAGACAGAAAGTAAAGTGCATCGAGCTAACAAGTGCTCGTCGGCTAAATGCCTCAAAAGAATAATGTACAATTACAGTGGAAGAACAAAAGAAACCCACTCGTTGCCAGGATTCCCTCTAGTGGTCACCATCTGGCTGGAAAGCAGGTAGATCCTCTGCTGCTGCTCCGGTGTATGGCCATACAAAACCAGCTGGGTCAGACCCCAGAAAGAGCAAGTACCACAAAGGAGGCCACAAAATAAGAACTAAAGCCAGCAATTAGCATAATAATATAAGATAATAAAGACAAGAATTAAGGAAAAACATAACAGATGATATACGATGAGATAACCTTGGGACTATTCAGATAACCAGGTTACAACCCGTAAACCAAACAAGGACCGGGGTTGTAACCCTTCGTCTGAACGGAACTTGGATTCTCCCACCATTTAACAGCAAGGTAATTATAAGAAATCTGGTCATACAATTATTCATGATTAGGAATAAGCATGAGTAAGCGTGTCATGTCAGAAATTGTACAGGATCAGGATGAGACAAGGCTGGACTAGACCCCATCCAATCAATCACGGCCAAGCAATAAATACGGTATGCTACTTTAACTAACTAGGGTTATCACAGGCCTAGTTACTAGCAAGATGTAATGAGAATTCCAAGTCCGATTACCTGTTTGTTACTACCTGAGTGATCCCAGCAAGAAAAGGAAAAGATAGCAGGATATAGCAGACACACTGTAGTAAGATACATGTGTCCTAAGGTACCACACTCGACGGCGGACTGGAAGTGCGCTCATCTCGACGGATAGCAACAATTCCTAAGTATATATATATAAGGCCGGGACCAAAGGGGCAACGGGTAACTGGGAAATTCTCCATAAACTATTTGATTAATCTAGTCATTAATCCTAGCCATATTCAGTATGAATCCCTGACCGTGGGAAACCAGGGATTCATGCCCTAGACATGATGCAAGACAAGACAGGTTCATTTGTACAAACACATTCACCCACGGTGTCCAGGCCATTTATTCTTGTCAAGTCGTGTTAGCCATCGCAACAGCATTAAGTTATCAAGTCATGCTACAAGTTACAAGTTACAAGTCAATTCAAGTCAAGAGTGCGCCGCCACGGGCCACTATCAAGTTATCAAGTCACAAGGATTAATTACAAGTTACAAGTTAGGTGTGCACCCACCGGGTCACTAGCAAGGAGGTCAGAGAATACCAGAATCATAATTCACAGAAAATTCCGAAAACCGTACTAGTCATAAACAATTACTAGAAAATCGTGTTAGGCCGTGTCGGGTCAAGATAGTAGTGCTGTGTTGAACAGATCTCAGGAAAACCAAATCCACAAAAGAAACCAAGTCAAGAAATAAAATCAATACTCCAAAATGCCAATGGGTTAAGCAAGGGGTTCAGGGTGTAGCGTACGCACAAGACACACACGCAGGAGAGCTGCATACGTGAAAAGTCATGCACGCAGGAGAGCTGCATACGTGAAAAGTCACGCACGCAGGAGAGGAAAAGTCACGCACGCAAGAGAGCTGCATATGTGAAAAGTCACGCACGCAGGAGAGCTGCATACGTGAAAAGTCACGCACACAGGAGAGCGGCATACGTGAAAAGTCACGCACGCCAAAGAGCTGCGTACGCGAAAAGTCACGCACGCCAGAGAGCTGCGTTCGTACAAAAGCACACAAGCAGAGAGCTGCGTACGCGTAAAAACACGCACGCAGGGTCTGGGTCTTCTTCTCCATGGCTGAGAAGAAGCTCTCATGGCTCCAAAACTTCAAAACCTCATAACTTGGCCATCCGAACTCCAAATCCAGATTTCCAAAGTTCCAACCAGGGTGGAACGGAATTCTCTTCCACAAGGAAACATCAAAACCCATAAAAATCCAATTTAAGTAGATCAAAACCATACAAAACCGAAAATAGGGAAAACCTAGATCTATAACAATGGAGACTCCAAATCACAAAATGCTAAGTTCTAATGTTGATCACCAAGTCCTAATCTAGCAAATGGACAAATAAAAGAAGGTTCTCATGTGGTGGCAAGGTGCACTTGCCTATGGGTGTGGAGAGTTGTGTGGAGGAAGAAGAAGAAGAAGAAATTTAATGGAGGTGGTAATGAAGAGAGAGAGTGTTAGGTGGGGATTATTAAGAGGGTGGGATGTGGTGTGTTGAGGGTGGAGCATAGGCTAAGGTGTTCCAATACACATTAAACCAAACCAAACCAACCCAAACCAATTAAAACCGAGCCATGACAAAATCCAAAATACGAGAAATACCGAAATTCCACAAGTTGAGAAAAATAAAAATACATGCTAAAATCCAGATACGAGTATAAATACGAAATACAGGAAATACGGAAAATGAGGGTGACACCAGGCCAGCATTGAGATATCACCATTCAAGGCATTGTACGGACGTATATGTCGTACTTCCTTGTCATGGGATGACGTTGGAGAGCGAGCTTTATTGGGACCTGAGATGGTTGTGGACGCAGCCGAGAAGGTGAAGATCATCAGAGATCGACTTCGCGTGGCGCAGGACAGACAACGGCATTGGGCCGATCGCCATCGGAGACCTTTGGAGTTTGAAGTACAGCTTAGACTTAGGATTAGGATTTTATTGTTTTGTGATTTTGTTTGATCATGTGATTATTATAGTTAAGTTTGAGACCATGTTTATGCTAGGTTGGAGATCTGGTGTTCCTAAGGATATCACCGACACGAGGTACTATTCGCTTTGGTGGAGGTGGAAAGCTTAGTCCGTGTTTCATCGTACCTTTCGTTATCAGTGAAAGAGTCGGTGACGTGCCATACAGGCTAGACTTGCCACCTGCATTAGAGGGAGTCCACAACGTGTTTTACGTGTCGCAGTTGAGACGGTACGTGGCAGATCCCAGCCATGTACTAGATCATTTCGAGATCGAGGGGGCCCTACTCTTAGTTATCCAGAACAGCCTGTAGAGGTTCTGGATCGACGGGAGAAGGTGCTGAGGAACTAGGCGATACCCTTGGTTCGTGTTACATGGAGGCATCACTCTCCAGGTGAGTCTACCTGGGAGAGGGAGGATGAGATGCGCGAGCGATACCCTTATCTTTTTCAGCCTTGAGGTATGTTTTTTCTATCCTTCTCATATTTTCAGTTTTGTCTTTAATTTTGAGGACGAAATTATTTTAAGGAGGGTAGATTTGTCACTACCACTTTTCTAGATTAGGGGTATTTTGGTAATTGTGTGATTTTAAATTGTTGATAATATTTTAATTTGTACTTTTGTGTTAGTAGTTGGTTTAACCTTAGCTAACCATGATTAGATATTAACCATGACTTTAGAAACTTAATTATCAAGTTAGATTTGAATTTTAAGTTCTAGTCCTAATTAGGAAACTTTTGAATTCATTTTAGGTTCTTTTAATATATTGCTTTTGGGCTTTTTGCTAAAAGGCTTTCTATTAAACTTAAGTGGAGTTTTGGCCCATACCTAAGCCCTAACCCTAGTAGCAGCATGTGGCCGGCCAAATAGCACCCCCTCTATATATTCATAACTTGTAGCCACTAAGCCTTTTTTACAAACCCTAATTTTCCACTTTCCTCAAAGTAGCCTATTTTTCTCATCTCTCATCCGATTTGGACCAAACGAATTGCGTTGCAATCCTTAGGAGGAGAAGAACTTGCTGGAGGCTAGCTAGCAAGGAATTGGAGGCGTTTGACCGTAGGATTTTGGGTGTCGAGGCTTTTGGAGTGCTTTTGTATTAAGATTCCAACTCTCAATAGGTAAATGCTTCTAAACTCATTTAAATTCTGATTTTCTTCATAGAAGCATGCATCTAGGTACCCTAGACCTGTAGATGTAGTTTGGTAAGATTTTGTGTCCATTTGGTATGTGTATCGGAGGCGTGTCGGTGTATTATAACATGTGTTTGATGAAATGTCTCACAGAATTAAAAGTTGTTGTTTTTTAAAACTAATTTCATATAGTTGTAGCCCTATATGAGGAGATTCCAAAACCTATTTTTGAGTTTGATTTGGCACGATTTTTGTGTCCAAATCGGACACGGGGACGTAGCACGAGCCCCCGTGTACTGTCCTGCCTCTCGAGTGCCATAACTCGATGGACGCGATACAGTTTCAGATGAAATATGGTGGACACGTGGGGGCAATCTCTGCCCACGTGCTCATAAAATTTTACGAAGTTTCGTTGAGTGTGCACGAAGTTATCAAGCCCGTATGGATCTCGGCCTGTTGTGCACACGCATGATTTTTGGCTCTAACACGGGTTTATAACTCGGACACGAGGATACGTGAACTCAAGACAGGGTGTCCAACACCTAGTCTTATACCTAGGCTACCCATAGACACGAGCACGTGACACGTGGTGGCGTGTGTCGTGTCCTATTAAGGCCGACACCTCCCTACGAGGCCGTGCGCACACGCGCGTGCAGCCCCTCCCCGATACGCGTCTGAACACGCGACACGGTGACTCATGGACACGATTCAGGGCCCTAGACACAAACCCTAACACACTAGCTACCCCCTGGCATGAGCACGAGGCTTCACGTTAGACACGACGAGTCCTATATTGCTCGACACACCCCGCACACACGTGCATGAGCACTGTTTCGGATACGCACTATTTGGATACATTGTGGACACTGTTTTGGTTATGTTTAGGCATGAGCATGACACACACATACACCCCCTCCCTGCTTCCAGTTTGCACGGTGTGTGGATGTGAATTTGAGATTTTTGGTTTTGAGTTGTTTAGTGAATGGAATTTTCAATTTCCAATTTGAGTTGAGTTGGGTTTGTGTGTTTTGGTTTTCGAATTAGAGACTTGATTTAGTTTTCAACTCAGATTTCTGAGTTGATATTGATGTTTACCTTTAGTTCGATTCTGAGTTGTGTTTAGCGTTGATTTGTTTTGGTTTAGGCTTATGTATTTGATAATAGGTTGTTTGTTAGGTATTAATATTTGATACTTTGAGTTTAGGCTTTAGAGTTGGCTTATTTTTGATCTCATTTTGAGATTTGGGTTCACCCCTTAGTAACAGTACACAACATACACACACTCACTTGTCTTTCATCCCTTTCCTTATATACATATGTATATTGGTATGTACATGTGTATATATATATTATATATTGTAATTGAATGTGTATATATATATGATATTGGTATAGGATTTTATAGCCTATGGCTAGTTGTGATTAGAAATAACCTTATAGGCCTAATTAGGCACACTTGACTAGTTAGTTGACCAAGTTGACCAAAGTCAACTGTGTGTCAACCTTGACCTAGAATTGACTCTAATAGGCTTAAATTGACATATTGACTTAAGTTTGAGTAAACCCTAGACTAATTGACTAGTTGACTTAGGTTTGACCTAGTTTGACTAGAATGGTTTACCAGAGTTGACTAAGAGTTGACTTTGACCTAGAATGACCTAGAATCATATAGGATGCATTGTAAACTTCTTTTATTTCATATTAGAAACTTTGTAACCTGTGGTTGCTCTAAATAGGACTTAGTTACTACGGTTCGGACATCTTTTCTCATCAGCTGTTCAGATTATCAGGCGAGTACATTTTCCGACCGTTTCATACTTGCTAGAAATTATATTCTTGTTATAGACTACTTTACTTGATATTGTCACGATGTTATCACGGATTAGTACTATACAGATCTTTTCATGAGATGTTATCCCCCTCGGGTGCATCGAATACATCATGTCATATGCTTTTCACGAACATCATGTATTCCTTGGATCTTATTATTCATGTACACTCATATGCTCTCATGTACTCTCATGATCTCATGAGCTTCATGTATAAACTTTCATGTACAATAACATAATCTATCTAGATCCTTGTGTATTAATTGGGGTACGGGGGAGTAGAAGTGGTCATGTGAACAATTCCAAAGTAGGTAATCATGTGCAAACTCTGTAGCTTAGTCATGTGTAATTCAAACGGTTCACATAATCATTTTGTGCTCTAAATTACTTAGTCACTTACATCCTTTACTTACCATATTTGTATTTCAGTTTATCAGTTATTCATTTAGTCTTCATGTTGATTTCTTACAGCATTTTATGTATTTTATTCTATAGCTTACTTTATATTTCCTGTCATGATATGAACTGTGTGAGAGATATGTATTCGTTCATGTCATGATTGGACCTGTTGAAAATATTACAAAGGATGAGAAAGAGTTCTGCCCCACATATTATGGCGCTGGCTTAGATGACACAAGTGACTTGGACCCCCAGGAGGATCCAGCAGTTGCTGAAGATTTGCCCATTGTCTAGATTAGATAACTAGACTAGTTATCTTATTTTAGTTGTTTTGCCTTGATGTATTTCAGATATTTTGATTTTGGTATTGTTTAAACACCTAGACTTATTTCTTTCTATTGTAGTTCTCTGTTGAGATTATCTATCTTTTCTTTCTATTTCCATCTTAGACATTATGATTGAGTTGTACCTTCTGTGTTGTCCTCCTTTTTGGAGAGTATATTATTGTACAGGTACAGTTATATATTATTAGATGTTGTGATCTAGGACAGTATTCTACCGTCGATACTGCGGCGTAGGCTGGACGTACCCACTTTTCATGTCCGTACACTGGGTGCGGATCGTGACAAGCATCCTTCATCAACATGACCGAGTAACTGACACACGACGATTGTCCATTGCTCGACTATCCTGCTCAGTTGAAACCGAATAGATTTTGCTCCTACCGAAAGAACAACAGCTTAAACAGACTGGATTCCGATCAGGAGTGGCGGTTTAAACAAATCGAGTTTGATTGTATCTGGAAAAAATACAACTGTTTAAAAAAACTAAATTCAATTGTATCTAAGGATAAGCTATTTGAAAAAACTGGATGTGATTGTATCTAAAAAGATAGGGATGCCATACTAGCTACGGGGCATTATGCCACGCTGTGGTGGAGCTACACGCTATACGAGCTGTACTTTTGGGCAACAGTGAAGTCACTGTGCTTTTAGGCGACGACGAGACCACTTTTGAGGTGACGAAGTCACTATACTTTTGGGCAACGAGGAGACTGTGATTTTGAGACGACGAAATCACTGTGCTTTTGCACGAGGATGAGACTGTGCTTCTGAGACGACGAAGTCACTGCGCTTTTGGGTGACGAGGAGACTGTGCTTCTGAGACGACGAAGTCAGTACGCTTTTGGGCGACGAGGAGACTTCCTTTGAGACGACGAAGTCATTGCGCTTTTGGGCGACGAGAAGACTGCTTCTGAGGTGATGAAGTCACTGCACTTTTGGACGAATCTGAGAAATCAGTGAAGGAACCGTTGAAGGGGCTACGCTTTCTAGAAGCTCTGAAAGACCAATGAAGAAGCCGCTAAAGGGGCTGCACTTTCTGGAAGCTTTGAGAGACCAATGAAGGAGCCGTGAAGGGGTTGCACTTCTGGAAGCTCTGAGCGACCAATGAAGGAGCCGTTGAAGGGGCTGCACTTCTGGAAAGCTCTGAGAGATCATTGAAGGACCCGTTGAAGGGGCTGCACTTTTTGGAAGCTCTGAGAGACCAATGAAGGAGTCGTGAAGGGGTTGCGCTTCTGGAAGCTCTAAGAGACCAATGAGGGAACCGTTGAAGGGGATGCACTTTTTGGAAGCTCTGAAGTAACTGTGCTCCTAAGAAGATTAATGACTGCCTTTGAGCGGCTGGGTCAACATCTTCTTAATTGCTTGCCATTTTCGGGGGGCTCGAGAAGCGGTATCCTAAGATTTAGTCAAATGAACCTATTAAGTGAGAGTCATTGTGCTTAGTTCTAAGTTCATCCCATTATTTCGGAGTCCTTTGACCGACTACCACGTGGCGTGTGGGTTGGACCACACATCCTATATAAAGAGGAGCATTTGGATAAGTCTTTGCCCATAGCTTCGGACTCCTTCTTCCTTCTTTCCTAAAGTTTTTACCTTCAAATGCTTTCTCTCCCCTTCGTGCTAGAGAGAGGGGAAAATTGTGTTGGGCTTAGGAAAAGTATTGGGTTTTGGGTTTGGGCTAAGTAGAATATTATGAGGGCTGTGGAGGAAAATATATTTTGGGTTATATATATAAATTATTTTGGGTTTTTTTAATAATAGTATGTAGGCCTAAGCCAAAAAGATTTTGGTAAAAAAAATTTGTATATATTGGGCTTAAAAACTTAGAGTAAATCAATATGTTGTATAATATGTTCATCCTTGCGCTTTGGGCGGAGTTTTAAAAATATATTCAATATATTTTTATTGGGCTTTAATGGATGGGCCCATGAAATAATAATTAATGGGCTTATATATTGAGTTTATATACATATATAATTAGTGAA